>PVHT020000193.1:1561597-1612473 GCA_004024745.2 Catagonus wagneri
TCCCAGGCTAGGGGTCTAATTGGAGCTGTAGCCGCCGGCCTTCGCCACAGCCACAGCAATGTGGGATCTAAGCCGTGTCTTTGACCTACACCACAGCTCACGGCAGCACCGGATCCTTAACCCGCCGAGCAAGGTCAGGGATTGAACCTACAACCTCAAGGATGTTAGTCAGGTTCGTTAACCACCGAGCCATGATGGGAACTCCCCCATCTAAAATCTTAAGTGCATGACATGTGCCTCATCTGGTCCTTGTACGACGTAGACACTTAATTTTCATCTCATTTAGTACTTCCTTTATTTACTCAAGGGATAGATTGAACTGCTTCTGCTTTGGGCCAGGTACCATGCTAGGCTTTTGAGGATACCAGAGGGAGCAAAACACAGAAATCCTTGAGCTTTTGGGAGCTGATGTTTTACTGGGGGCAGACAGACAGCAAACAAGACCCATGAGTAAAATCCGGCAGTTATGATGAGTGTTATGGAGACGAATCAAGAATGGAGGGAAGATGGCACAGCGGAAATGAATCCAACTAAGGTCGATGATGTTGCAAGTTCGATCCCTGGCCTCACTCAGTGGGTTAAGGATCCGGCATTGCCGTGAGCTGTGGTGTAGTTCACAGATGCGGCTCAGATCTGGCGCTGCTGTGGCTGGGGTGTAGGCTGGCGGCTGCAGCTCCAATTAGACCCCTAAGCCTGGGAACCTCCATATGCCGCAGGTGCAGCCCTAAAGAATAAGAAAGAAAAAAAAAAAGAAGAATGGAAGGAAGATGGAGGGATGTTGGGGAGGGTCACAGTTTGAGGTGGGGAGGGTGGCAATAGGGCAGGCATCGACTGATAAGGAAAGATTTGAAGAAAGAGCCTAAGGACATGTGGAGTTCCTGCTGTGGTGCAGTGGGTTAATGATCCAGCTTGTCTCTGTGGTGTTGCCGGTTTGATCCCCAGCCCAGGTTAAGGATCCAGCATCGCCACACCTTTGGCATAGGTCGCAGCTATGGCTCAGATTTGATCTCTGCCATGAGTGCAGCCAAAAGAGAGAGAAAAAAAAAAAGAGCCTAAGGAGGTGAGATAGGAGCCATCTGGATATCTGGGTAAAGAATGTTCGAGGTGGAGGGCAGATCTGAGGTTCTAGGAGCACCAAGAACCCGGTGTGGCTACAGTGAGATGAATTAAGGGCATAGGTAAGAGGAACAGTAAGGGATCAGGTCAGAGAGGGCTTCCTGGCTTCCGGGTATGATAGAGCATCGTTCTAAGGTTCCAGGCAGATGATTTTCACCCGAGAGCATCGCATGCCCTTGATGTACCCGCCCCTCAAGTTCTAGTGGTGCGGCAGAGCGCTCCACCTGCCCGGTGCCGGCCGCCCTTGGGCTCCTGAGTGACACGCCACATACATCACTTCCTTCTCTCCTCCCCTTTGGGCCGCTCAGGGAGATGCGCTGGAACAAGGGCACCATCCTGAAAGCCTCTGTGGATTATATCCGCAAGTTGCAGAAGGAGCAGCAGCGCTCCAAGGACCTGGAGAGCCGGCAACGATCTCTGGAGCAAGCGAATCGCAGCCTGCAGCTCCGAATTCAGGTCTGGAAGGAGGAGGGAAGAGGTGGGGTGGTGGGGCGGGGCTTCCTTGCGGCAGAGGCAGAGGAAGAAGAGGCCAGGATTTCCCCTCCTGGTCTATTTGGGGGATCCCCAGGCTTCCTGACTCACAGTGATGATGATAAGTAGTAATCATAATTTTTGTTTTGTTTTGTTTTTTTAGGGCCACACTGATGACATATGGAAGTTTCCAGGCTAGGGGTCAAATCGGAGCTGTAGCCGCCGGCCTACGCCACAGCCACAGCAACGTGGGATCCGAGCCGCTTCTGCGACCTACACCACAGCTCATGGCAACGCCGGATCCTTCACCCACTGAGTGAGGCCAGGGATCGAACCTGTGTCCTCGTGGATCCTAGTCAGATTCGTTTCTGTTGAGCCATGAGGGGAGCTCCAGTAATCATAACGTTAATAAGAATAATAATGAGTATCAGCTAATGTTCATACTGCATATCTTGTCCCACGCACTGTGACAAGAGCCTTGTCTCCTGAGTTCTCTTGTGGCTCAGGGGGTTAAGGTTCTGGCGTTGTCTCTGCTGTGGCTCGGGTGGCTGCTGTGGTACGAGTTCCATCCCTGCCTCAGGAACTTCTGCATGCCACGGATGTGGCCAAAAAAGAAAAAACAAAACCAGCAAGAGCCTTGTCTCCACAACAATCCTATGAGACAAGAACCAGTATTATACCCACTGTAGAGACTGGAACCCTGAGGCTCAGAGTCGTTAAACAACATGCCTAAAGTTATGCATCTAATGATTGGCAGAGACTGAATTGGAGCTGCCCCTCCCCCTTTGGCCATGGAAGCTCTAGGGCCAGGGATCGAACCCACACCAGAGCAGTGGTCTGAGCCACTGCGGTGAGAATGCCAGACCCTTAACCCCCTGTGCCACAAGGGAACTCCTGACCTGCCCTTTCAACTGTTACGTCCTCTGCCTCTGAGGGACTCTGAACCCCAGCTTATCCCGCTCCCACCCCCTACGTTTTGCAGGAGCTGGAACTGCAGGCCCAGATCCATGGCCTGCCGGTACCTCCCACCCCAGGGCTGCTCTCACTTGCCGCAACTTCAGCATCTGACAGCCTCAAGCCAGAGCAGCTGGATGTTGAAGAAGAGGGCAGGCCAGGCGCAGCAACGTTTCATGCGGCGGGGGGACCTGCCCAGAGCACCCCCCACCAGCAGCCCCCAGCGCCACCCTCCGATGCCCTTCTGGACCTGCACTTTCCCAGCGACCACCTGGGGGATCTGGGCGACCCCTTCCACCTGGGGCTGGAGGACATTCTGATGGAGGAGGAGGAGGGGGTGGTGGGGGGACTGTCAGGGGGCGCCCTATCCCCACTGCGGGCTGCCTCCGATCCCCTGCTTTCTTCAGTATCCCCCGCTGTCTCCAAGGCCAGCAGTCGCCGCAGCAGCTTCAGCATGGAGGAGGAGTCCTGATCAGGCCTCACCCCTCCCCTGGGACTTCCCCACCCAGGAAAGGAGGACGCGTCAGGATGAGGCCCCGCCTTTTCCCCCCAACCTTCCCGTGAGACTGCCCTGCCCAGGTGTACAGGGGAAGAGGAGATGAGCTGAAGCCCCACCTCTGTAACCAGGCAAGGAGGAGGAGTCAGGTGAGGCCCCGCCCCTTCCCCACAGGAGAGGCCAGCGCAAGCATTTCAGACATGAAGGCAGGGACATCCGGGCCTGTCCCCTGCAGATCGCAGCCTCACCCCTGCCCTGTGGGACCCGCCCTTGCCCCGGGTGAGGGAAGGAGACAGGTTGAGGTCGGCCCCTGGCCTCTGGGGACTGTCCTAGCCGGGTTTTCTCTGATGAAGGCAGAATACTGCTCGATGCCCTGACACCATCAGTATAGTCCCTCCTGGCAAGGAAGAGGAGTCAAAATGACAGAGGTTCCCCTCTGGGAGTTTAAGCCCTGCCCTTTCCCTGTTGAACCCTGCCCTGCCCAGGCAAGGAACAGAAGTGAGGATGAGAGCCAGCCCCTTCACCTGGGAACTCAGTCCTGGCCTGCTAGCCATGGAGGAGTCAGGCCCCACCCCTTCCCTATAGGAACAGCCCAGCGCAGGTATTTCAGGCATGGTGGAGTCGGTAAGATCAGGCAACTTTGTGGCGATCACAGCCCACATCTCTTAGCAACTTCTCTTCCAAGCATTCCACGCTGCAGGGAGCAGTGGTACTTCAGCTCCCCCCACCTTAACCTGGACCAATGTGACCTAACCTAGGAGGGCTTTAAACCGACCTTGCCCTTGAAGGAAGGGGCAGATCTTAAAATCTTGTGGGTTGACATTCCAGATCCCAATCCGGAGTGAGTGAGCATTAGACCCCCACCCTTGGGCAGAGTTGTGCCTCCTTCCTTGAAGGGAGGAGACTAGGGAAGTGATGGCACTTAGGGGATACTGAGTGCAGGTTCCCAGTACTGTTTGTAGACTTGTAGCCGAACAGGATGCACAAAAGGGGCCTTTCCGGGGAGTTCCAAAGCCCAGGAAAAAGTGGAAGCCAAGGCAGAGGCCTAGAGGGAGGTTTGCAAAAGCATATGGGCCCCCTCTTTTGTTTATCTGATTTTTTTTATTGACACCCCCTACTCAGAAGCTAGCTCACCCCCATCCTCTGGCCTCTACCCAGTTCTCCATTTGGAGAAAATTTCCCCATTTCATGGTTACCAAGAGACACTCCGTGCCCATCCTCATCCCTCCACCACAAACACCCAAGGTTGTCAGCTTTGGATTGGGGCCAAGCCTCAAGGAGGGTGTACTGAGGGTCTGTAGGTTTGTGATGAAAATAATAAATGCTAGGCGTGTTTGATGCGCTTTTAACTTTGGCAAAGAGTCCCCTGTCCTTGATTTTGTCTGTGCAGTGAATATGACTCAAGAAGGCCAGGAGGAGGAAGGAGTTCCCATTGTGGCTCAGTGGTTAACGAATCCGACTAGGAACCATGAGGTTGCGGGTTCGATCCCTGGCATTGCTAAGTGTGTTAAGGCTCTGGCGTTGCCGTGAGCTGTGGTGTAGATCGCAGACGCGGCTCGGATCCTGCGTTGCTGTGGCTGTGGTGTAGGCTGGCAGCTACAGCTCCTGTTAGACTCCTATCCCGGGAACCTCCATGTGCCTCGAGTGCGGCCCTAGAAATGGCGAAAAGGCAAAAAGAAAAAAAAAAGAAGGCCAGGAGGAAGTAAGGTTCTTGGAAGAAAAATTTGAGAGGGATGGATAAAAGAATTTTGGAGAGAATGGAGGAAAATAACGTGCAAACAAAAGCCATCAGTCCTTAATTATCTGCCAGGCAGCCTCTTAACTGTTGCAAACATTCGAGCCAATTTATTACTCTAGGAATATTCCTCAAGAAAGTACTGATTCTGGGAGTTCTCGTGTGGCTTAGTGGGTTAAGGATCCGGTATTGTCACTGCAGTGGCACAGGTTCAGTCCCTGGCCTCAAAACTTCCGTGTGCCATGGGTGTGACCCCCCAGAAAAGTGCTGATCCTTATTTCCATTTCACGTTTGAAGAAATGGAGGAATAGAATCTAAGTTAATTATCTGAAGACGTACAGCTTGTAAATGAATGAACTGCTAAATGGTAAGTGAGGGCTCCAGTTTGAAAAATGACACTGAGGGAATGGGTAAGCAATGGGATCCTGCTGTATAGCACTGGAAACTGTCTGGTCACTATAATGGAGCATGATAATGTGAGAAAAAACAGTGTATACATGTGTGTGTGACTGGGTCACCTTGCAGCAGAAAATTGACAGAACACATGTAAATCAGTTATAATGGAAAAAATAAAAAGTATTATTTAAAAAAATGACACTGAGGACAGAGAAAACAACAAAGATTTTCTTGCAAGTTGACTGTTTTCTTTTTCTTTCTTTTTTCTTTGTTCTTTCTTTCTTTTCTTTTTTTTTGCTTTTTTTTTTTTTTTGCTTTTTTTAAGCCTGAACCTGCACTGCAGCATATGAAAGTTCCCAGGCTAGGGGTTGAATCAGAGCTACAGCTGCTGGCCTACACCATAGCCACAGCAGCTTGGGATCCAGGCCCCGTCTGCAACCTACACTACAGCTCACGGCAACACCGGATCCTCGACCCATTGAGCGACGCCAGGGATCGAAGCCACGTCCTCATGGATGCTAGTCAGATTCGTTTCCCACTGCACCATAATGGGAATTCCCATAAGCTGACTTTGGAAACTTGTTAAGGAAGTATATGACGATATCCTCTGGCAGACAGTAGTGGTATTCCAGACGGTGGAAATGGCAAAGACAGAACCCTTATAAAGGTGGAAAAACAAGCAAGCAACTTAGTTTGGAACAGATGTTGACATCTTGGGGGAATTTAAATGGACGTGAAGAGACAAGAGTATCTTAGACTGGGAAAAAAAAAAAATATCCGTGGAATTTCTCCACCAGTCTGACTCCCAGGACATGCTTCAGGCCTGGACGTGGGTCTAACCCCATCACACTATGACCATGACACCTGCTACCCCTTCCTAGCCCATCCTACTGTGAGCTCTAGGGCCTGGTTTCTGAGCCTCTACCACCAGACTGGAGGTTCCTTGATAGCTTTTTTTTTCTGCTCCAATTTGCTATATTCTCTTTATTTTATTTTTTTCCCTTTATTTTATAAAGATAATAGGCAATGCCCAGGAGTGGTTTTAAGTTTATATTCTGAAATAGTTTTATATTTATTTATTTATTTATTTAAAATTCATAGCCGCACCCATTGCGAATGGATGTTCCTGGGCCAGGGACTGAACTTGAGCCACTGCTGTGACCTACGCCACAGCTGCAGCAGTGCCAGAGGCTTTAACTCACTGCTCCAGGCTGGAATGGAAGCCATGCCTCTGCAGCAACCTGAGCTGCTGCAGTCAGGCTTTTTTTTTGTCTTTTTGCCTTATCTAGGGGGCAGTCAGGTTCTTAACCCACTGCACCACAGCTGGAACTCGCCGAAATAATTTTAGATTTATAGAAGTGTTGCAAAGACGGTAGAGTTCTCATATCCGTTATCCACCTCCCCCTAATGTTAACATCTTTTTTTTTTTTTTGCCTTTTTAGGGCCGCACCCGCAGCATATGGAGGTTCTAGGGGTCTAATCGAAGCTGTAGCCACCGGCCTACACCACAGCCACAGCAACATGGGATCCAAGCTGCATCTGTAACCTACACCACAGCTCATGGCAATGCAAGATCCTTAACCCACTGAGCAAGGCCAGGGATCGAACCCACAACCTCATGGTTCCTAGTCGGATTAGTTTCTGCTGTGCCACGATGGGAACTCTTCCCTAATGTTAACATCTTGAATAACCATAGCACATTTATTAATGCTAAGAAAATCATATTGGCACAGTAATAGGAACTCCAGACTCTTATTTTGATATCACCTGTTTTTCCAGGAATATCTTTTTTCTGTCTTAGGACTCAAGTAAGGATAGTCTATTTGTTCTCTTTTTCTGGGTAACAAATTTCCACAATCTTAGTGGCTAAAAAAATCACGCGTCTGGAGTCCCCATTGTGGCTCAGCAGTTAACAAATCCGGCAAATATCCATGAGGACATGTGCTGATCCGTGGCCTCGCTCAGTGGGTTAAGGATCTGGCGGTGCCGTGAGGTGTGGTGTAGGTTGCAGTTGCGGCTTGGATCCCAGTTGCTGTGGCTGTGGCCTAGACTGGCGGCTATGGCTCCAATTTGACAGACCCCTAGCCTGGGGACTTATATATGCCGAGGATGTGGCCCTAAAAAGCAAAGAAAAAAAAACATACATTCATTATTCCCCAGTTTTTTCGGGTCAGGAATCCAGGCTGGCTTAGCTGGGTCCTCTTCTCCAATGGCTGGCAGGAGGGTGCGATCAGGGACGGGGTGGGTGGGACTGGGGACTCATCTGAAAATAGGACTGGGGAGTTCCCGTCGTGGCTCAGTGGTTAATGAATCCGACTAGGAACCATGAGGTTGTGGGTTCGATCCCTGATATTGCTCAGTGGTTTAAGGATCTGGTGTTGCCATGAGCTGTGGTGTAGGTTGCAGACGCAGCTCGGATCCCGCATTGCTGTGGCTGAGGCGTAGGTCAGTGGCTACAGCTCCTATCAGACCCCTAGCCTGGGAACCTCCATATGCCCCAGATGCGGACCTAATAAAAAAAAAAAAAGACAAAGCCAGCCAATAGAAGTCTGCTAACAAAATGGAAGTTACAATGTTTTGTAATCTAATCTTAGAAGAGACCTCCCCTCACCACTGGGGCTTTCTGTTGGTTAGAATCTAGTTACTCAAGGGAGAGGATTACACAAAACCATGTGGCAGGGACCACTGGGTGGGCATGTTAGAAGCTCCGTACCACACTGGGTTGATCTGTCATGTCTTCTTGGTGTCCTCTGACAGTTTCTCAGGCTGCCCATTGAGAAGGTCTAGACATTGTGCTATTCCAGAAACAACAAGCACACCTAGCACCCAGATCTTGTTTCTAAATGCCATTCTCCAATAAAATGAACCAGGGCTCCTAGGAGAAATGACTGATTTTAAGGCCAGGGAAGGGAAACACAAGATGAACCTGAAGCATCTTGTGGTGCCAGAAAGGAAGTACCTTTAAAAAAAAATAAAAAGATGGGAGGCGTTCCCGTCGAAGCTCAGTGGTTAACAAATCTGAGTAACATCCAGGAGGACGCAGGTTCGATCCCTGGCCTCACTCAGTGGGTTAAGGATCCGGCGTTGCCATAAGCTGTGGTGTAGGTCACAGATGCGGCTCAGATCCCACGTTTCTGTGGCTGTGGCGTAGGCTGGCAGCTGCAGCTCCCATTCGACCTCTAGCCTGGGAACTTCCATATGCCACGGGTGCAGCCCTAAAAAAAAAAAAAAAAGGCAAAAGACAAAAAAAACAAAAAGATGGGAGTGTATCATAAAGATGCAGGAGGCGACCTGAAAGAACTCACAATGGCTAAAGCAAAAAAGGGAAGGAGTTCCCTTGTGGCCCAGTGGGTTAGGAATTTGGCTTTGTCACTGCTGTTGCTCCTTTTTTTTTGGTTTTTTTTTTTGGGCCTCACCCACAGCATGTGGAGGTTCCCAGGCTAGGGGTTGAATTGGAGCTGTAGCTGCTGGCTACACCACAGCCATAGCAACATGGGATCCGAACCACGTCTGCGACCTAC
This sequence comes from Catagonus wagneri, assembly GCA_004024745.2. Taxonomy (NCBI): domain Eukaryota; kingdom Metazoa; phylum Chordata; class Mammalia; order Artiodactyla; family Tayassuidae; genus Catagonus; species Catagonus wagneri. Next base: position 1,570,287 of record PVHT020000193.1, read on the forward strand.
ACTATAGCTCACAGCAACGCCAGATCCTTAACCCACTGAGTAAGGCCAGGGATCAAACCTGCATCCTCATGGATCCTAATCTAGTTCATTAACTGCTGAGCCACAACGGGAACTCCTGCTGTTGCTCTGATTACAGCTGTGGCGTGGGTTTGATCCTTGACCCAGGAACTTCCACATGCTTTGGGTGTGGCCAAAAAAGGGAAAAAAATAAGCCGCAGAAATAATTGCTGTAGACTGGATTTATTAAATGCTAAAATTAATGGGTAAAACTTTAAGGGAGCTCATAGGGTGGATTGTAACTCCTTTCTGCCTGGGTCAGTTTCAGGACCCCCTTGGAGGGAAATGGAGCCTAGGCAGAGAATAGAAATGCAGCCGAGCTGGGTGGAAGAGATCAGAAGTGAGGACTTTGATCTAGCAGGCATGGTACTGGAGAAAAAGAGTTTTGTAGAGGCAGACTTCCAGAAATCCCTATAGGTGATGCTTTAGGTTTTTGGCCAAATATTAAGTTGTACGGGCGTAGATTGAGACACAGCAAGATCAAGCAGAGATCAGTTTTGGGCTTACAGGAAATGAATGGATGCTTGCACAGTTCTGGGAGACACTGGTATTTTGACCAGACTGAGTGGAGAATCTTTAACCATTAATATCCCACTGAGAAACAGACACTCTAGAAAGACCATGCCTTAAGAGGAGGCCGCTTCAGGCCTAGAGTAAGGGTTACAAGAGACCTTCTCCAAAATCTCTTAAAAACATGCCTCAAAAGAATCAAGCTGGGAATTCCCGTCCTGGCTCAGTGGTTAACGAATCCAACCAAGAACCATGAGGTTACTGGTTCAATCCCTGGCCTTGATCGGTGGGTTAAGGATCCGGCGTTGCCGTGAGCTGTGGTGTAGGTTGCAGACGCGGCTCAGATCCCGCGTTGCTGTGGCTGTGGCGCAGGCCGGCAGCTACAGCTCCTGTTAGACCCCTAGCCTGGGAACTTCCATACACCGTGGGTGCGGCTCTAGAAAAGGTAAAAAGAAAAAAAAAAAAAGAAAAGAACCAAGTTGGATAGTGTGATTTAGAATGTATGCAGATGTAGTATACATAACAGTAACACGGATGGAGTTCCTATTGTGGCTCAGCGAAACGAATCTGACTAGCATCCATAAGGACTCAGGTTCGATTCCTGGCACCACTCAGTGGGTAAAGGATCTGGCGTGGCCATGAGCTGTGGTGTAGGTCACAGATGCAACTCCAATCTGGTGTTGCTGTGGCTGCGGCATAGGCCAGTGGCTACAGCTCTGGTTGGACCCCCTAGCCTGGGAACCTCCATATTGCACGGGTGCGGCCCTAAAATAAAATTTTTAAAAGGTGATTATTAAAAATAATAATAATAATAACAATAACATAAAGGACAGTATTTGAGTGATGCAACTATGCTTTTTAAGGGTTTCATATGAAATGGTACAATGTTAACTGTGAGTTGACTGTGATAAATTAAGGATGCATTTGTTTTTTGTTTTTTTTTTTTTTGTCTTTTTTGCCTTTATCTAGAGCCGCACCCGCGGCATATGGAGGTTCCCAGGCTAGGGGTCTAACAGCAGCTGTAGCTGCCGGCCTGCGCCACAGCCACAGCAATGCGGGATCTGAGCCGCGTCTGCAACCTACACCACAGCTCACGGCAACGCCGGATCCTTAACCCACTGAGCAAGGCCAGGGATCGAACCTGCAACCTCACGGTTCTTAGTCGGATTCGTTAACCACTGAGCCACGAAGGGAACTCCTAAGGACGCATTTGTAATCACCATGACCCTCTAAAGAAAATAACGAAAAGATGTACAATTGAAAAGCCAGTAGAGGAGTCCCCATCATGGCGCAGCAGAAACAAATCCGACTAGGAACCATGAGGTTGCGGGTTCGAACTCCGGCCTTGCTCAGTGGGTTAAGGATCCAGCATTACCATGAGCTGGGGTGTAGGTTGCAGACACGACTCAGATCCTGTGTTGCTGTGGCTGTGGCTGTGGCCGGCGGCTACAGCTCTGATTGGAACCCTAGCCTGGGAACCTCCATATGCTGCAGGTGCGGCCCTAAAAAGCAAAAAAAAAAAGGAAGCAAGAGGAAAGATTGGATATGTTTATAAGAAACATGAAACATATATAAAAGACTCAAACTGAACTTTTAGAAGTGGAAACAACATCTGGTTATACAAGTACACTGAATGAGATTAATGGCAGATTAGATTAGATATTCTAAACGGAGAGATTAGTGAATTTGAAAATGTAGTGACAGAAACTATCCAAAGTGAAACAGAGGAAAAAAAGACTTTAAAAGTTATAATTTCAGAGTTCCTGTTGTGGCTCAGTGGTAACAAATCCAACTAGTATTAATGCATGAGGATGCAGGTTCAATCCCTGGCCCCCCTCAGTGGGTTAAAGAGGGGGTATTGCCGTGAGCTGTGGTGTAGGTCGCAGACGCAGCTCCCATCTGGCATTGCTCTGGCTGTGGTGTAGGCCAGCAACTGTAGCTTTGATTCAACCACTAGCCTGGGAACTTCCCTATGCCATGGTGCAGCCCTAAAAAGCAAAAAAAAAAAAAAGTTATAATTTTAATAGCCAAAAAAGTAGAAACCACCCAAATGTCCATCAATTGGTAAATAAAAGTGGTATATCCATACAATGGAGAGCTATTCAGCAAGAAAAATGAAGTACTGATACATCCTACAACATACAAAAGCCTTTAAAACATTGTGCCAAATAAGTGAAACCAGTCACCAAAGATCACATGTTCTATGATTCCATTTATGCCACATCCGGAGTAGGTGAATCTGTTGAAACAGAAAATAGATTAGTGCCTAGAGTTGGAGAGGAATGAGGATTGACTGCTAATGGGTACGGAGTTTCTGTCTGGGATTGTTGTCAGAACTTGGCCTCTGTCCATGGATGCTGAATAGAAACTCGGAGGCAGAGTTTTGGTCGAAGGAGAAAAAAATAGATATTGCTTTGCCAGGCAAAAGGAGGCCACAGTAGCTAAAGCCCTCAAGACTGTGTCCTCCTTGGGAAGAGAATAGGAAGCGGTTTTATTTTTATTTATTTTTTATTTTTGTCTTTATAGGACTGCACCCACGGCATAGGGAAGTTCCCAGGCTAGGGGTCCAATCAGAGCTGCAGCCACCGGCCTACACCACAGCCACAGCAACACGGGATCCGAGCCGCGTCTGCGACCTACACCACAGCTCATGGCAACACCGGATCCTTAACACACTGAGCAAGGCCATGGACTGAACCCAAGTCCTCCTGGTTACTAGTCAGGTTCATTACCACTGAGCCACAGGAACTCCCAGGAAGAGGTTTTATACTTTGGGAGTGGAAAATGGGGCCACAGATAAGGATCAGGCGTAGATGCAAGCTTTCATTCTTCTTGAAAGTTGGCGTTTAGTGGCCCCAGGACTAGTGCTGGTGGTCCCGGTTTTCATTTGTTGGGGGTTTTAGTTCTGCAGAAAAACCTCAAAGATACCGTTATGTAAATGTCTTGAGGAAGAATCAGGACCCTGCCCCAAGGCTCCATTGCTGTTTCTCCACAGTTCCTCCCTTGTCTCTGCATCCCCTCCCTTCCCAGACTGGCAGCTGTTTGAACCTGCTCTTTAGCTTTTTTTTTCCCTTCCTTTTATGGCCGCACCCACGGCATATGGATGTTCCCAGGCTAGGGGTCCATTCGGAGCTGTAGCTGCCGGCCTACGCCACCACCACAGCAACGCGGGATCTGAGCTGCCTCTGCGACCTACACTACAGCTCACAGCAATGCCGGATCCTTAACCCACTGAGCGAGGCCAGGGATCAAACCCGCAAGCTCATGGTTCCTAGTTGGATTCGTTAACCACTGAGCCACTGCGGGAACCCCATGAAAAATACTGTATCTATTAAAGAAATTGAATCTGTGATAAAATATTTTGCCAAAGGGAAATTCCAGGCCCCAGTGGCTTCCTTGGGGACTTCTGCAAAATACTTGAGAAATAAATAATATCCATTATACACAAACTCTCCCAGAGGAGGCAATACTTCCCAACTCATTCTATGATACTAGCATTACTCTGATACTAAACCAAAGAATTTTATATAAGAAAATTATATGGAACTATTCACAGAGATACAAAAGTTTTTAACATCTTGGTAAATCGAATCCAACTACACATACAAAAGATAATACATCGAAACAAAGTTGAGGAGTTCCCACTGAGGCGCAGCGGAAATGAATCCGACTAGGAATCATGAGGTTTCAGGTTCAATCCCCGGCCTTGCTCAGTGGGTTAAGGATCCGGCGTTGCAGTGAGCTGTGGTATAGGTTGCAGACGCGGCTTGGATCCCGCATTGCTGTGGCTGTGGTGTAGGCTGGTGGCTACAGCTCCTGTTAGACCCCTAGCCGGGGAACCTCCATATGTCGCAAGTGTGGCCTTAGCAAAGGCAAAAAAAAAAAAAAAAAAACAGAATGATGTGAATTTTGATTTGTGAATTTTACTGCATGTAAATTTTTTTAAATACCTGTAAACAAAAATATTGAAGTCTAGATAGTAGATACGTATTACAGAGATATGGGTTAACGATTCTGGAAGACAAACAATTAATTCTGAAAGTCCCTTTTGTATAATCTAGGCTTGAGGAAACAAGTAAATATACTAGGAATAATGGGAGCCAGATTAGTTACTAAACGAATTACAAATAAGAAGGTACAAATATGGATGGAAGAAGTCAAGAATGTACCCTGAAGTGTTGATTTAGAATTGGAGGTATCGGAGTTCCCATCGTGGCTCAGTGGTTAATGAATCCGACTAAGAACCATGAGGTTGCGGTTTTGATCCCTGGCCTTGCTCAGTGGGTTAAGGATCCGGCGTTGCCGTGAGCTGTGGTGTAGGTTGCATACGCAGCTCGGATCCCACGTTGCTGTGGCTGTGGCGAAGGCCGGCAGCTACAGCTCCTGTTAGACCCCTAGCCTGGGAACCTCCATATGCTACAGGTGCGGTCCTAGATAAGGCAAAAAAAAAAAAAGGACTTGGAGGTATCAAGATGATCTCATGGCTTTATGTATTTATTTATTTTTTTCTTTTTAGAGCCACACCCTCGGCAAATGGACCTACACCACAGCTCACAGCAACGCTGGATCCTTAACCCACTGAACAAGGCCAGGGATCGAACCCGCAACCCCATGGTTCCTAGTTGGATTCGTTTCCGCTGCGCCACGACGGGAACTCCTCATGGCTTTTCTTAGGTATTTAGTTTTGGCTCTGCCACAGCATGCAGAAGTTCTCAGGCCAGGGATCGAACCTGAACCACAGCAGTGACCTTAGCCACAGCAGTGACAACAACAGAAGCTTAACTGCTAGGCCACCAGGGAACTCCAAGATGATCTAATGGTTTTAGATGAGACAGTCAAATTGAACTGTGTGTGTGTGTGTGTGTGTCTGTGTGTGTGTGTGTGTGTGTGTGTGTGTGTGTTTATTTCCAGTGTGTGTTCTCTGAGAGGTCCTCGAAGATGTACCCCTAAGCAATGAACAATGAGCCCACTTTGGGTACATATTTGGTTTCCTTTTCTGCCTGCCTGCCTGCCTGCCTGCCTGCCTTCCTTCCTTCCTTCCTTCCTTCCTTCCTTCATTATTTTTGGCTCTGCAGCAATTCCCAGGCAAGGAATCCAACCTGCAACAGCAGAGACTGGAGCCACAGCAGTGACAAGTCAGTCCCTTAACCCACCAGGGAACCCCCAATTTCCACGTCTTACTTTTTTTTTTGTCTTTTTAGGGCCACACCCGCGGCATATGGAGGTTCCCAGGTCCAATCGGAGCTGCAGCCGCCAGCCAACGCCACAGCCACAGCAACGCTGGATACAAGCCGCGTCTGCGACTTACACCACAGCTCATGGAAATGCCAGATCTTTAATCCACTGAGCGAGGCCAGGGATCGAACCCTCGTCCTCATGGATGCTAGTCGGGTTCATTAACCATTGAGCCATGACGGGAATTCCTTACTTTTTATTTTGAAATAATTTCAGACATAGCAAAATTGCAAAATAATCCCTATATCCCCTTCATTCAGATGTTCTTATGTTATCATTTTGCCACTTTTCCTTTATCATTCTGTCTCTTTCTCTCCTCTTTCTTGCAACCTCTCAGCGCGTGCGTGCGTGTGTGTGTGTGTGTGTGTGTGGACATACATGCTTTCGATCCCTGGCTTCGTTCAGTGGGTTAAGGATCTGGCATTGCCATGAGCTGTGGTGTAGGTCACAGATGCGGCTCAGATCTGGCGTGGCTGTGGCTGTGGTGAAGGCCGGCAGCTGTAACTCCGATTTGACCCCTGGCCTGCGAACTTCCATATGCCACAGGTGTGGCCTTAAAAAGACAAAAAAAAAAAGGAAAGAAATCCAGCACTGGCTTCCTTGTGCTCTCTACCGCCTGTGAGCAAAGGGAAAAATCACACAGGGCAAAGTCCAGAGGAAGCACAGGCTTCCAAGAGTCTTCTCCCAGTGGACTCACACAGGGCACATTTAATTCCTCCAGCAACGAGCTGATAAAACACTGTGATGCGGTGTTTACCAGAGAAGTCATTAGAGACTCAGTGCCTGAGGTTTTCACTGCGGGCTTGTCACTAGTCTACCTAGAAAGTACCCAAATTCCAGATTCCCTGAGGGAATGCATTTGCTCAGCATAAATCATATTGTTTGTACAAACAGTTGGGCACAAGGAACCATTCTTATTATTTATTTATTTTTTTTATGGCCACACCCGCGGCATATAGAGGTTCCCAGGCTAGGGGTCTAACAGGAGCTGTAGCTGTCGGGCTTTGCCACAGCCACAGCAACGTGGGATCCCAGCCGCGTCTGCAACCTACACCACAGCTCACGGCAACGCCGGATCCTTAACCCACTGAGGCCAGGGATCGAACCCGCAACCTCATGATTCCTAGTCGGATTTGTTAAACGCTGAGCCACGAAGGGAACTCTATTCTTATTATTTAGAAAAGGTTTTATATCAGTACAGGGAATTGTTTACCAGCCAAGTTTCCAGATGCCAGCCAAGGGTCAACCTCGCAATCAGATCTTTCTAAGGACAGGCAGTCTCGGGTGTACCATGTTAACTTCTTCCTGTACAAAAAGACATATAAGGGAAAGACATTCCCAAGTTGGTATAGCTACTATGGAACAGTATGAAGGTTCCTTAGAAAACTAAGGATGAAATTGCCATATGATTCAGCAATCCTACTCCTGGGCCTATATCCAGACAAAACTATCATCCAAAAAGACACATGTACGCCTATGTTTATACCAGTACTATTCACAATAGCCAATACATGGAAACAACCTAAATGTCCGTCGACAGATAAATGGATAAAGAAGATATAGTATAATGTGTATATACATATATATATATATATGTATGTATATATATATATGAGACACGCACACAATGGAATACTACTGAGCCATAAAAAGAATGAGACAATGCTATTCAAAGCAACATGGATACAACTAGAGATTATCATACTAAGTGAAGTTAAGTCAGAAAGAGAAAGGGGGAGTTCCCGTCATGGCTCAGTGGTTAACGAATCCGACTAGGAACCATGAGGCTGCGGGTCTGATCCCTGGCCTTGCTCAGTGGGTTAAGGATCTGGCGTTGCCGTGAACTGTGGTGTAGGTTGCAGATGCGGCTTGGATCCCGCGTTGCTGTGGCTGTGGCGAACGAAGGCCGGCGGCTACAGCTCCTGTTAGACCCCTAACCTGGGAACCTCCATATGCCGCGGGTGCGGCCCTAGATAAGGCAAAAAGACCAAAAAAGAAAAAAGAAAGAGAAAGGGAGTTCCCTTCATGGCTCAGTGGTTGATGAACCCAGCTAGGATCCATGAGGAATGCAGCTTCAATCCCTGGACTTGCTCAGTGGGTCAGGATCCGGCGTTGCCATGAGCTGTGGTGTAGGTAGCAGATATGGCTCGGATCATATGTTGCTCTGGCTGTGGTGTAGGCCAGCGGCTCTAGCTCTGATTCGACCCCTAGCCTGGGAATTTCCACATGCTGAGGGTGCGGCCCTAAAAAGCAAAAAAAGAGAAACACAAATGCCACATGATATCACTTATAAGTGGAATCTAAAACAAGACACAGATGGACCTATTTATGAAACAGAAACAGATTCACAGACAAGGAGAACAGACCTGTGGCTGTCAGGGGTGGGGATGGATGGAGTGGAAGGTTGGGTTTGCAGATGTAAGCTATTACATATAGGGTGATAAACAATAAGGTCTTACCATATAGCACAGAAAACTATATTCAATGTCCTATGATAAACCATAATGGAAAAGAATATTTTTAAGAAAGACTGTATTCATATGCATAACTGAATCACCTTGCTATACAGCAGAAATTAACACATTGTAAATCGATTACACTTTAATAACTTTTTTTTGTCTTTTTGTCTTTCTAGGGCTGCACCCGTGGCATATGGAAGTTCCGAGGCTAGGGGTCAAATCAGAGCTACAGCTGCTGGCCTACATCACAGCCACAGCAACGCCAGATCTGAGCCATGTCTGCTACCTACACCACAGCTCACAGCCATGCAGGATCCTTAACCCACTGAGCGAAGCCAGGGATCAAACCCGAATCCTCATGGATACTAGTCAGGTTCGTTTCCCCTCCGATACAATGGGAACTCCAAAATCTGTTACTACTATTATTTTTTTTAGGGCCACACCCGTGGCATATGCAGATTCCCAGGCCAGGGGCGGAATCGGAACTGTAGCCACTGGTCTACACCACAGCCACAGCAACGCCAGATCCAAGATGCTTCTACAATCTATTCCCCAGCTTATGACAACACCGGATCCTCAACCCACTGAGCAAGGTCAGGGACTGAACCTTCGTCCTCATGGGTACTAGTCAGATTTGTTTCCGTGTTTGCCATGATTAGAACTTCCAAAACCAATTATTTTGTAGAACGCTCCTTAGTGGGGATTTGTTTGATATTTTCTCATGATTAGATTCAGGTTATGAATTTTTGACAGAAACACCACAGAAGTAATGGTGTGTTTTTCTTGGTGCATCACATCAGGAGTCACAAAATACCAATTTGTCCCCATATTGGTGACATTAGTATTGTCTGCCTGGTTGAGGTGGTGCCCACCAAGTTTCTCCACTCTAAAGTTATCCCTGGGGAGTTCCCGTCGTGGCGCAGCGGAAATGAATCTGACTAGGAACCATGAGGTTGTGGGTTCAATGCTTGGCCTCGCTCAGTGGGTTAAGGATCCAGCATTGCCATTAGCTGTGTTATAGGTTGCAGACGTGGCTCAGATCCTGCGTTGCTCTCTGTGGCTGTGGCGAAGGCTGGTAGCTGTAGCTCCGATTCAACCCCTAGCCTGGGAACCTCCACATTGCCACGGGTGTGGCCCTAAAATGACAAAAGACAAAAAAAAAGAAAAAGTTATCCCTGGAGTTCCCAACTTGATGCAGCAGAAACGAATCCGACTAGGAATCATGAGGTTGTAGGTTTGATGCCTGGCCTCACTCAGTGGGCTAAGGATCTGGCGCTGCCGTGAGCTGTAGTGTAGGTCGCAGAGGCGGCTTGGATATGGCGTGGCTGTGGCTGTGGCCGGCAGCTGTAGCGCCGATTAGACCCCTAGCTCCATATGCCTTGAGTGAGGCCCTAAAAAGAAAAAAAAAAAGTTACCCCTGTCCCATTTAATTAAGAAGTGGAGTGGAGTTCCTGTCGTGGCTCAATGGAAATGAATATGAGTAGCACCCATGAGGACCTGGATTTGATCCCTGGCCTAGCTCAGCATTGCCATGAGTTGTGGTGTAGGTCACAGACGCGGCTCAGATCCTGCGTTGCTGTAGCGGTGGTGTAGGCCCATGGCTACAGCTCTGATTCGACCCCTGGCCTGGGAATCTCACGTAGTGCGGTGCAGCACTAAATGATAAAAAGAAAGAAAGAAAGAAAGAAAGAAAGAAAGAAAGAAAGAAAGAAAGAAAGAAAGAAAGAAAGAAAGAAAGAAAGAGGTTCCTGTCGTGGCACAGCAGAAATGAATCCGCTAGGAACCATGGGGTTTCGGTTTCAATCCATGCTCTTGCTCAGTGGGTTAAGGATCCAGTGTTGCCGGGAGCTGTGGTGTAGGTTGCAGACGCGGCTCGAATCCCGCGTTGCTGTGGCTGTGGTGTAGGCTGGCAGCTGTAGCTCCCATTAGACCCCTAGCCTGAGAACCTCCATATGCCGCGGGTGTGGCCCTAAAAAAAAGCAAAAAAAAAAAAAAAATAAAGTGGAGGAGTTGCCTCTGTGGTGTACTGGGTTAATGATCTGGCTTGTCTCTGTGGAGGGACTGCTTTGGTCCCAAGACAGGCACAGTAGCTCTGGCATAGGTCCCAGCTCCACCTCAGATTCAATCCCTGGCCTGGGAACTTCCATATTCCTGGGATGCAGCCAAAAAAGAAAAAAAAAGGAAGTGGAGTTCCCTTGTGGCTCGGTGGATTAAGGATCTGGCATTGTCACTGCAGTGGTTTGGGTTGCTGCTGTGGCACAGTTTCCATCCCTGGCCTGGGAATTTCCACACGGGGAAGGTGCAGCCAAAAAAAACCCCAGTAATTTGTTGGGAGACTCTTTGATGTCACTATGTAAATATGATGTTCCTCATCATACTTTTGCCCACTAGTTTTAGCACCCATTTTTGATTCTTGCTGGAAATAATTATTACAGTGGTGGTTACCAAAGAGTGATTTTTCCTTTTTTTTTTTAGGGCTGCACTCATGGCATGTGGAGGTTCCCAGGCTAGGGCTCCAATCAGAGCTACAGCTGCCGTCATTACTTCACAGCCACAGCCACAGCAATGCAGGATCCGAGCCGCGTCTGCAAACTACACCACAGCTCACGGCGACGCCGGATCCTTAACCCACTGACTAATGCCAGGGATCAAACCCTCAACCTCGTGGTTCCTAGTTGGATTCGTTTCCGCTGAGCTACGATGGGAACTCCTATTCTTGCTTTTCTGAACGCTTAAAACGGCATCAAAATTAAGGTACCCCCGCCAAAAGAAAGCTGAAGAAAATAGGGCATATCCTAGTACAAACATGTTGCCAGTAAACATGCTTTCTTTCCTTTTTTTTTTTTTGCATTTTAGGGCTGCACCCGCAGCATATGAAGGTTCCCAGGCTAGGTTTCGAATCGGAGCTGTAGCCACTGGCCTACGCCACAGCCACAGCAACACCAGATCCGAGCCACCTCTGCGACCTTCACCACAGCTCACAGCAACGCCGGATCGTTAACCAACTAAGCAAGGCCAGGGATTGAACCCTCAATCTCATGGTCCCTAGTCGGATTCCTATCCAGTGCGCCACGACAGGAACTCCCTAAATATGCTTTCCAATTTTTCTCCTTCCCAAATAAAAACTACTGCTTGCGTGGCAGGGTTTGGAGAGGCTTTTAAGCACAAGAGAGACAATGTTTTGTTTTGTTTTGTTTTTTACTTAGGTATGCTTTAATTTCTCTCAGCATGTTTGTAGTTTCACTGTATAGATCATGCATATCTTTTGTCCATAATCTTTTCATAGTATAATGTATTTTAATACTTATTTGAATGTTCCTCGTGTTGTTTTTTAAATGAAGGTTTTTCGTTTGATTCACTGCCGTTTTTCTTCATAGGTATTTATATTTATTAGTGGCTAAGCCTTTTACCTAACAACAGGATTATGTTAAGAAAATCAGTGTCAAATCTTTAAAAAAAAAAAAAAAAAAGAATGCCAAAGGCTTCACAAGAGGTGGGATTCCCTTGCCGGGTCACCCGGAGTAGGGCGGGAACAAGATCACCGCAAGGCTTCCGCTTTCATTAAGTCAACCATCCTCCTTAAAGGAGTACCGCGGAAGCGTAATTTTCGGTCGGCAAACACTTCCCTAGAGACGAGTCCACCGATGACACAGGGATGCCATCGTGTCGCATCACAGTGGGTAGTCTGTGAGAGCTTAAAAGCCAGATCAAATGACCTAGGTTCTGGTAAAATATTAAATTGCAATTCACATCACCTGTCAGTTTCCTCCTTTTCTCTCGGTTTCCAAAACGCTGGACTTCCGGAGTAGACTCCTCCCCCTCTCTTCCTGCCCAGTGGTTTGGTCCGAACTTCTGCCTACTGACAGGAGGGACAAACTGCGTCTGCGCAGCAAGCTGTCGGGGGGGTGGGGGGGAGGAACATGGCGCAAGCTCTGTCTGAAGAGGAGTTTCAGCGGATGCAGGTGCCGCTCGCCGGGGAAAAGACCACCGGGCTAGGCGACGAGGGGGCGGGAAAGAGAAGAGTCGTGCCACGGGTCTGAGCAGGGGTTGGTTGGGATGGATCTTGAGTCTAAGGGGTTGGTCTGCTGAAGGGAAACTGAGGCTTCGAGTGGTGAGACTACTGGATTCTGAGATACTGTTGGGCTCTGCGGGGTTGGATTCTGTTAGCCTCGTGGGCGGAGGAGACAGCCCTAACGTGGGCGGTACCTTACCGAGACCTGGAGGGGACGAGACCTTTGGGCCCGTGCGGGGGACACCCTGGGTGGGCGATGATAATGTTGGGCTTTGAAGGAAGGAGATCCTGAGAGGACGAAACCATTTTGTCTGGAGAGGAAGGAAGCGGGCGTTGGGCTGTTTGCGTCATGGTGGGGGGAGCTCTGGAGAGGGCAATACCATTGCTGGTGGGAGGTGCACGTTGTTGTGGGAGATACCACTGTGTCAGGGGACAGGGGAAAGACCCCACATGTTGTCATTGTTCCTGGGAAGTGGAGCTGCTGTGTGAGAGGGAGGTAGCGGATCCCAAGAGAGGGCAGTACCACTGGATGATTAGGCATGATCCCATTAGGCCTGGGGTGAAGAAGGCCCTGAACGGGAAATACCACTAATCCTTTTTGGTGAGAGGACCAGAGGAGGTGAAAGAGTGATCCCTTGGACCACGTGGAGGGGAGATCACCGCTGTGTGGGGAGGTGCCCTAGCTGAGTATTCGGACCACGTGATTCTTTGGGGGGGGACTCTGAGGTAGGCTGACAGGCCAGAGTGGAACCTTGTTGAGAGAGTTCCTAACTGGGGAAGACCATTGGGTTTAGCGTGTGGGGAGACTCTGAAAGGGGGAAACCCCGTGTAGGGTCCTGAGGGAGGACAGGAGAGACTCCAAGTAAGGACAGGTCATCTGTTGGTCCTTGAATGAAGGAAACCAGTTGTTACTGTGTGAGGGACCCTGAGGGTGGAAGGGCGAGGTAATTGGACCATAAAAGGGGAAAGGCTCTGTAACTTGTATTCCATGTAATCCAGGTGGCCCACCCAAGGCCTTGTTTCCTTGTTTGGGGGAAAAACCCGAAAGGATATAGGGCCATCCCTTTGGATCCTGACTGGGGAGATCTTGAGGGGTATAGCAGACTCTTGAGTGAGGAAGATTGATTCCATTGGCCATGAGTAAAGGGAAAACCGTTGGGCTCTGATAGGGACTCCTTTTTTTTTTTTTTTTTTTTTTTTTTTTTTTTTTTTTTGCTTTTTAGGACCGAACCCATGGCATATGGAGGTTATTCCCAGGCTAGGGATTGAATCGGAGCTGCAGCTGCCGGCCTATGCCACAGCCACAGCAACACCAGATCCAAGCCCCATCTGCAACATATACCACAGGCCACAGCAAGGCCGGATCCCGACCCACTGAGCGAGGCCAGGGCTCGAATTCACATTCTCATGGATATCAGTTGGATTGTTTCTGCTGCACCACAACAGGAACTCCTGGATAGGGACTCTTAAGTGGGTGCCAGCGGTGTTCCAGTTGCATCAGGACTCGGGGAGATGGATCAGAGAATCCAAGAGAGGACAGGGACAGGAAAGCTTCTATAGAGGCCCTGTGCTTTCACCTTTAGTAGACCCCCCAGGAGTGGAGGCTGGTGCCATGTGGGGTAAGGGATGGTGGTTCTGGAAAGAACTGACCCTCAGTGCCCTAGAAGGGTAGTAGGTAGGAATATGCTGTTTGGAAAGGCCCATACTTTACTTTTCCTCAATTCTTTTTTTTTTTTTTTTTAAGGCCGTACTTGTGGCGTATGGAGGTTCCCAGGCTATGGCTCAAATTGGAGCTACAGCTGCCAGCATACACCACAGCCAGAGCAATGCAGGATCTGAGCCGCATCTGTGAACTACACCACAGCTCACGACCATGCCAATTCCTAAACCCACCGAGTGAGGCCAGGGATCGAACCCACAACCTCATGGTTCCTAGTCGGATCCGTTTCCGCTGTGCCACAACAGTAACTCACAAGTTTTCCTCCATTCCTGAAAGGGGTCCAGACATTTGGAGAGCCTTGTGGGCAGGGACCCTGGACAGCCCCCTTTTACTCAGTGAAATTGGTCATAATACCAGGCCCTCTTCCCTTGGGAAAGAGGGAAAAAGGCAGTCCGCTGCCCCCTACTCTGGCCAAGAGGATGGATAACACCTCTGACAGAAGATAGAACAGTGGTGTGTGATGAGGCCAGCCGAGATGAGGAGGCAGAACTTTATCCTGTGGGCATGGAGAGGCATGAAACCCACATGAGCAAAGTGGATTGGAAGGCAGTAGGGAGACAGGTGAGGCTGGCTGTGGTTATAAATACAACTGGAGGAGTTCCCGTTGTGGTGCAGTGTAAATGAATCTGACTGGTATCCATGAGGATGCGGGTTTGATCCCTGGCTTCGGCTCAGTGGGTTAAGGATCTAGCGTGGCCATGGGCTGTGGTGTAGGTTGCAGACGTGGCTCAGATCCAGCGTTGCTGTGTCTGTGGTGTAGGCCGGCAGCTGTAGCTCCGATTGGACCCCTAGCCTGGGAACTTCCCTGTGCCTCAGGTGCGGCCCTAGAAAAAAAATAACATAAATAAGTAAAATTGAAGAAGGTGGGATGGGCTGAGCATCTGGAAACTCATTTGGGAGGCCACAGGCACAGGTCTTAGGAGTGAATAAAAAGGCACGTGGAGGGCAGCAAGGTCCGTGGGGCTCAGAGGATTGGCTCCCTCCTTGTGAGGGTAGGTGACACATTCCTGCCAAGTCATTTCCCTCCCTGCTTCCCCTCGAAGGCTCAGCTCCTAGAACTCCGGACAAACAACTACCAGCTTTCAGATGAACTACGCAAGAATGGTGTTGGTGAGCCAAAAGGATCTCATTAGATGGGGGTGGCTTTGGGGGACAGAGGCCAGGGGGGCAAAAAACCTCAGAGGCCTGGCAGGAAGACTTTTCAGCTCCTTACTGCTGATGGAGGCTGAGACGCTCTGCTTTCCCCACACCAGAACTCATCAGTCTTCGACAGAAGGTCGCCTACCTGGATAAGGAGTTCAGCAAGGCTCAGAAGGTACCGCCCTCCACCCATTCACGCATCCGTATTTCCTTGTAGCCATCTGTTCCGTGAGCACCTCCAGCGTACCAGACCGAATGTTGCATGCTGTCATTGGTCATTCAAAAATTTCTCACGGAAGTCTCCTTTGCTAATAGTATCTAATTCTGCTTAATTTATTGATTCACATTTACTCTTTTTTTAAGATTTTTATTTTTTCCATTGTAGTTGATTTAACACTGTTCTGTCAGTTTTTACTATACAGCAAAGCAACCCAGTCATTCATACATACATATATGTATATACACATGTGTGTATATATATATATATATATATATATATATATATATATATTCTTTTTCTCACATTATCCTCCATCATGTTCCATCACAAGCAACTAGATATAGTTCCCTGTGCTATACAGCAGGATCTCATTGCTTATCCACTCCAAATGCAATAGTTCACATCTAGTAACCCCACATTTACTTTTTTTTTTTTTTTGTATTTTGTCATTTTAGGGCCACACCCACTGCAAATGGAGGTTCCCAGGCTAGGGGTCTAATCGGAGTTACAGGTGTCAGCCTGCACCACAGCCACAGCAACGTGGGATCCGAGCCGTGTCTGTAACCTATACCATAGCTCACGGCAACGCCGGATCCTTAATCCCCTGAGCGAGACCAGGGATCAAACCCGCAACCTCGTGGTTCCTAGTCGGATTCGTTTACACTAAACCACGACGGGAACTCCTACTTTTTTTTTTTTTTTAGGGCTGCTCCCATGGCATATGGAGATTCCCAGGCTAGGGGTCCAATCAGAGCTACAGCTGGTGGCCTATGCCATGGCCACAGCAACGCAATATCTGAGCCACAGCTGTGACCTACACCACAGCTCACTGCAACACCAGATCCTTAACCCACTGAGCAAGGCCAGTGATCGAACCCGCAACCTCATGGTGCCTAGTCAGATTCGTTTCTGCTGCGCCACGATGGGAACTCCATATTAACCCCACGTTTGCTCTTAATTCACTTTTAATTTCAATTACTCATTCTCATTCACTGATTGCTAGCTAAAGAATCAAGTCTATCAGTAAATCTGCCTTGAGTCTGCCTCCTTTTCTCTACTCACACTCCTGTCTTGTGCCTCCTATCCCTATAATGGTCCTGTTGGTAAAGTGAGACTAAACCTACCTCTCAAATCCTTTGAAGGTGAGATAGCATATAACATCTCATGGCCCCTCAAGGCATTCAAGGCCCTCTTTTGTCTCTTTCTTCACTGCTTTGTCCCCATGCAGAGCACATTGTTATACATAGGATGTGCTCCATAAATACTTGTTAGATGAAGGAATACAGAATGCAGAAAGTCTGGCCGCCGTTAAACTGGGCTCCTCTTTGGTAGGGTGCTGATTCCCCAACCTGGCAATGTCCTCAGCTGCCCAGCAGGGGAAGAGCAGTTTCCATGGTGCACGGAAGGGATCCACTTAGATGCGTTTGGACAGATGTAGCAATGAAGCCACAGTTTCTGAGCCTGGAGTCCCAGCCCGTGAAGGGTTAAATCCTAAGACCCAGGAAGAGCCTCAAGAGCTTAGAGGAAAGGATGTAAGCAGGGTGCTTCTCATTTACCCACTCACTCACTCCATCGTTCCAGTGGGCTCCAAATTGTGTGAGTTCTGTGGCTAAAGATACCCCCATCGCACAACCCCTGTTATCATTGTCCCCCCTGACACTTGGCCACAGTATCTTCTTACCCTGATGAGGGAGTCCATCTCTGTTTACCTTCTCTCTCTTCCCACCTCACCTTTAGGCACTGAGCAAGAGTAAGAAAGCTCAGGTAAGGGGACCCCTGGCGGGTGAATGTGTCTTAGAGGGGCTATTTCTGTTTGCTAGGATCTCCTTGTACTGGCCTTTCTTTGTGTGTGTGCTGCCATGTGTTTTCGTGTCTGTCTTTGTCTTCCTGTTTTGTCTCTCACTCTGCACCTCTCTCTCCGTGTGTTTTTCCTTCTCTCTTTCTCTCTCTTTATCCTCCTCTCTGAATCTCTGTTTCTGCCTTCCTCTTCCTCTCGAAATCTTGTTTCTCTCTCCACCTGCCTCTTTGTCCGTCTCTCATCTGTTCCTATCTCTGCCATCATTTCTCTCTTTTCTTCTTTCCCTTTCTTTATTTGACTCCTTGTTTCTTTTTCCCCTCTTCCTCTCTCTCTTCCTGACTCATTTCTTTCCCTGACACCCCCCCATCTCTGTTCTGTTCTCTCTCTTTTGATCTCTTTGTCATCCTACCTTTTCTTTTTTCTCTCTTCCCCTTCCCATCCCTCCTTCTCTGTCTAAACCCCTCTCCGCTTCTCTTTCTGCTTCCATTCTCTTCTATTTCTGTATACTCCTTTCCTTCCACTCTCTTCCCCCATCCTTCTCTCCTTCCCTTCTCTTTATCCCTATATCTTTCTCTCCCTCCTTGTATCTCTCGTTCCCCCCTTACCTCCTGATTTCACCCATCTCATTCTTTGTACCCTGTGTTCTCCCCCCACAATGCCATTTTCTCCCTCTCTCTGTTTCTTCGCCCTACCTCCCCATACTTTCTATCCCCATTGGAGACCTGGCCCACATCTGCCACTGCAGGAATTCGAGGGGCTGCTGAGTGAAAATGAGATGCTACAGGCAAAGCTGCACAGCCAGGAAGAGGACTTCCGTTTGCAGAACAGCACGCTTATGGCCGAGTTCAGCAAGGTGCTGATGCCCTGGATAGTTGAACCAGGTCCAGGGGGTAGGGGATACCTGGGCTGAAGCCTGAAGGCAGCTGAGGGTGGTTGGACAGAGGCTGGCCCTGAGTAACTGTCCATGGTGCTGAAACAGGGCCTGGCTCTCTGTTAGGGGGGTAGCAATTTGACAGATGGGGCCACCCACTGTACTAGAATTAGAAGGCTGCAAACTATGAGGTCAGCTGGTTCCTGATCAAGTCACTCCTTTTCTTTGAGCTTTAAGTCTCCTCGTGTATTGGGGGGGAGGAGCTGGTGCTATGGTGTCCCCGGCTGTTGGGAGGGTCTTAGGTAAAATTCTTATGCTTAATATGGGATGGAAAGTTGTTCAAGCTGCTTCCCTTTTCCTTCCTTTCATCTGACATGAGCCTGGGGTTCTCGTTGTACGTAATTTGTCCTGGATTGGATAATTCTGTTTTCTCACTGATTTTAGTGTCTTGGCTCTTTCTAAATCTACGGGGCAGTTAGAGACATTACTTTTTGTTCTTTTACCTATCTTTTGTATCTGTGGTCAATGATTTTCTAAGTTTTTAGTGTATTTTAAAGGAGAAAGCCTCATAAAACAAAAAAGCTTTCTCTAAAGCTCAACCTGAGAATATAAGGTTCAAGACTTTACAAAGGAAAAACAAACCAAAAACACAACCTTTGTTCAGGTACAATACCAGGAGAGGCAATTTAGTAAGTAGTAGTTCAGAGCCAGAAGGCCTAGATTAAGCCCTTGGCTTTACCTTTTATTAACTGTAACCTTGAGCAAGTCACTTAAGCTTCCTGTTTCTTGGGTCCTAAATGTTTAAAATGGAAATGATGGTGGACTTCTCTCATGGCACAGTGGGTTAAGAATCCAGCATTGTCACTGCAGTGACTTGGGTTGCTACTGTGGCATGGGTTTGATCCCTGGCCTGGGAATTTCCACATGCTGCAGGCACAGCCAGAAAAAAAAAGAGAGAGAGAAACGATGGTAATGACAGTACCTGTCTGACGGGGCTTTTGTGAGGATTGAATGGGTTAATGTCTGTAAACCACTTAGAACTGAGCTTTGCACATAGTATCATTTCTATAGGTATTAGCTACTGAGAGTATTTTTTCCTTGTCTTTTTGCCTTTTCTAGGGCCACACTCACGGCATATGGAGGTTCCCAGGCTAGGGGTCTAATCGGAGCTATAGTGGCTGGCCTACGCCAAGGCCACAGCAACGCCAGATCCGAGCCGCGTCTGCAACCTACACCACAGTTCACGGAAACCCCAGATCCTTAACCCACTGAGCAAGGCCAGGGATTGAACCCACAACCTCATGGTTCCTAATTGGATTCGTTAACCCCTGAGTCACAACGGGAACTCCTGATAGTATCCTTTTATTAATTCATTTTCTCTCTAAAATATTTCTTGACTATTAGAAAAGTTTTATATCCATCCTGTGGTCTAGCCCTGCTTCAGCCCTTACCACCTCTCACCTGCCCTATTCCCACAGCCCCCTCACTGGTCTCCTCACTTCTAGCTTCTTCTCCCAGTCCAAGCCATGAAGGTAGTGCCAACCTGCAGGTCTTTTTTTTTTTTTTTTGTCTTTTTAGGGCCACACCCGCGGCATATGGAGGTTCCCAGGCTAGGGGTCTAACAGGAGCTGCAGCTGCCGGCCTTCGCCACAGCCACAGCAACGCGGGATCCGAGCCGCGTCTGCAACCTACACCACAGCTCACGGCAGCGCCGGATCCTTAACCCACTGAGCAAGGCCAGGGATCGAACCCGCAACCTCATGGTTCCTGGTTGGATTCGTTAACCACTGTGCCACGACGGAAACTCCCCAACCTGCAGCTCTTAACACATTGGTTCTTTAGACAACACGTCCCAGTGTGTCCTAACCCCCCAAAAGTTCAGAACTCCTGGTGCTCATATAACAGCTGACCTCCTCACCTCACTTCTCACTGCTTCCTGCCTCCATCTTCAATGGTATCATGGTTCTTGCCAGATGAGGCAGGGGCAGGTATTCCTCCATAAATCCAGCTCATGATTTCTCAGCACCTGCCCTGGGCTAGGGACTGGGCCAGGTATAGAACCTCCTCCTCACTCTCCCTCCTCCTCCTGGAAGCTAGACATGCTCACAGAGAGACCTGAGTTCAAGACCTGTCTCCACCACTTATTTGCCAAGGTATTTCAGCTCAGTTGTTCCTTCAACAAATAGTTACTGAGCCCCCACTACAGAAACAGTTGCGAGCAGTACAAATAGTCCTTCCTCTTGGGTAGCTTATATTCTGGTGGTGAGATGGGGCAAAGGATGATAACCTAGTAAACACATAATAATAGCACTGGGAGGTGACAGTTCCATAGTGTCTGTTTTGTGCCAGGTCCTATTTGATGTGCTTTACGTCATTCATTCATTTAATTCTAACAACAAGCCAATCATTTCTATTCCTAGTCAACAGATAAGGAAAACTGAGCCCCAGAGAGATGAAGTAATTTGTGCCAAGGTCACATGGCCAGTAAATGGCAGAGTAGAAATTCACATCCAAGCAGTCTGGCTTCAGAATCTATACTTGTGACCCTGTGTTACAAAATAAAATTTAATTGTGAATCACAATTTATGATCCAGAAGGTTTCAGAGATTTAAGAAGTTAGCATATTAGGTAAATTTAATTGTGTTTTGTGCTAGGTAAGAAAGAAATGAACAGAGTGCTGTGCTAGAGAGTTTTAGAATTTCTATGTTGGGGGCTATAACTTGAAAGATGACATTTGGGCAGAGCGTGAAAGGATGCAGAGAAGCCAGTTGTGAAGAACTGAATGAAAGGAATGGTGTTCTGGAGTTCCCATTGTGGCTTTGTGGGTTAAGACCCCAACATAGTGTCTGGGAGGATGCGGGTTCGATCCCTGGCCTTGCTTAATGTGTTAAGGATTCAGTGTTGTACAAGTATAGGTCACAGATGTGGCTCAGATCTGGTGTTGCCGTGGCTTTGGCATAGGCTCCAGCTGCAGCTCTGACTCAGCCCCTAGCCCGGGAACTTCCATATGTTAGCAGGCGTGGCCGTGAAAAAAAAAGAATGAGAATAGTGTTCTGGGTAGAAAATACCACAGGCAATAAAAGTAAGAATTCAGATGTCTTCTCATCTGAAAATGAGGACAAAAGATCTTGACAGGTCAGTTGTGTATTAACCAGGAGTTGAGCAAGGGGCTGGCTTGGTTTGTTTTATTTGCGTTGTACGCCTCTCCGAGGGCTGATGATAGGGAGCTGTGGGCAGTGCTGACCCTGGAAATGTTCGTAAAGCTGTCTGTGGTGCCTCAGCTCCCAGACACAGAGCCCTCCACAGAAGAGGGCTGGCAGTGGGGCTGTCCATGATGCTGACATCTTCGACCAGAAACTTCCAGAGGAGGCTGAGGTCTTCGATTGCGACTGTGAAGTTGCAAGTGGTCAAGCAGAAAATTGTTCTCAGTATTCTCAGTCTTCCGTGACTCTGTCACTTAACAGATGTGTGAATTTTGAGGGTTTTTTTTTTTTGTCTTTTGTCTTTTTAGGCCCGTACTTGCAGCATATGGAGGTTCCCAGGCAAGGGGTCTAATCGGGGCTACAGCTGCCAGCCTACGCCACAGCCATAGCAACGCCAGATCTGAGCTGCACCTGCGACCTACACCACAGCTCATGGCAACGCTGGATCCCCAACTCACTGGGCGAGGCTTGGGATCGAATCTGCAACCTCATGGTTCCTAGTCAGATTTGTTTCCACTGCACCACGACGGGAACTCCAAATTTTGAGGTTTAATATCTGTGCCTCAGTGTCCTTATCTGTCTAATGGGGATAACAAGTAATTTGAGCCTCTGCATCACAAGGGGTGTTACGGAAATTAAATGGATTGTAAAATGCATGGGCCAAATGCTATGTGTATTTCAACAGATATTGTTCCTTTTTTTTTTTTAGGGCCGCACCTGCAGCATATGGAAGTTGCCAGGCTAGGGTTGAATTGGGGCTGCAGCTGCCGGCCTACACCACAGTCACAGCAACTCGGGATCCTTAACCCAATGAGCAGGGCCAGAGATTGATCCCACGTCCTCATGGGTACTAGTCAGGTTCATTATTGCTGAGCCACAGCAGGAACTCCAATAAATATTGTTCTGATGCTTTGCTTTTCTGCACCCTCGTTTGTCCGCTGCTCAGCTCTGCAGCCAAATGGAACAGCTGGAGCGGGAGAACCAGCAACTGAAGGATGGAGCTGCCGGGGCAGGGGCTGCCCAAGCCGGGAGCCTTGTGGATGGGGAGCTGCTGAGACTGCAGGCGGAGAATACAGCCTTGCAGAAAAACGTGGCAGGTGCGTGGAGGCCCTCCCGGGGATGTGGGGACCTTGGGGCTTGAGTAGGATGTTGTCCTCCCAGGGGACGGGGAAAGGCTTCAGAATCAGACTTGGCCCTGCCATGAACCTGTATATGACTTTGTACAAGCCATTTCACTTCTCCAAGCCAAAGCTTTTTCATCTGCATATAGTGATGTCCCCCACCTTGAAGACTGTCACAGAGATGAGAGGCAATATCTTTTTGAGTTTGGTTCAGTGCCTGGTAGCTAGTAAGTGTTACAGGTTAGCAGATTGAGCATCAGAAAGGAGATGTTTGTTTGGGAGTTCCTTGATGGTCTAGTGGTTAGGACTGGGTGCTTTCACGATTGCTGGGTTCGATCCCTGGTCTGAGAACTGAGATCCCACATCAAGCCACTGCATGCTGTGGCCAAAAAAAAAAAAATGTCTAGAAAGGAGATGTTTGCTAAATGAAGGAAGTGAGTGAAGGAGTGTTAGGAAGATTCTGAGCCTAGGTTGTCGGGGCGATCTGGGACGAAAACTCAAAGAAAGCTTGGTAAAGTGTGGGACTGTTGTGATATGTGGACTTTTGGAGAGCAGTTGGGGCTTGTGGGGTGGTGAGTGGTAGTTTGGTGATCAGGAGGGAGACTTCATAGAATGTGTCTGGGGTTAGAGATCATAGGAGGATTCAGTTGTAAATGGAAAACCAAGGGTATCACCTTGGAGGGCTGTGGGTAGGGCTTGGGGACGGACGGTGGTACTTGGGGGAACTAGCTTGGGCCGATTTGATAGTAGACAGGATTTCCATGGTTGGTGGGACTTAAAAAATATCTGTGAGGGAGTTCCTGTCGTGGCGCAGTGGAAACGAATCCAACTAGGAACCATGAGGTTGCAGGTTCGATCCCTGGCCTCGCTCAGTGGGTGAAGGATCTGGCATTGCCGTGAGCTGTGGTGTAGGTTGCAGACCTGACTTGGATCCTGTGTTGCTATGGCTCTGGCATAGGCTGGCGGCTGCAGCTCCAATTAGACCCCTAGCCTGGGAACCTCCGTATGCCGTAGGTGCGGCCCTAAAAAGCAAATATATAATTATATATATATCTATATATTTATTTGCACACCTATATCTGTGAGATGGGAGTTCCCATTGTGGCACAGTGGAAACGAATCTGACTAGTATCCATGAGGATGCGGGTTCAATCCCTCGCCTCGCTCAGTGGGTTGGGGATACAGCTTTGCTGTGAGTTGTGGTGTAAGTCGCAGATGCAGCTTAGGTCCCGAGTTGCCATGGCTGTGGTGTAGGCTGGCAGCTGCATCTCTGATTTGATCCCTTGTCTGGGAACTTACATATGCCTCAGGTGCGGCCCTAAAAAGCAAAAAAAAAAAAAAATTGTGAGAGGTGGGAGTGGGGCTCAGCCTTTGTTTTGCAGGCTTGTGTAAATTGGGGCAGAGTTTCTGCTACCTAAGGAGTCGAAGGCCAGTTCTCCCTCTATTGGAGGTGTGTCAGGGGCCTTTGTAGACAACCGCATCCGTCACATGTCTCTGTTCTACCCACCAGCCCTGCAGGAGCGCTATGGGAAAGAGGCTGGGAGGTCCCCAGCTGCCAGTGAGGGGGAGGGGGACCCCCCGGGGGGCCCAGCTTCCCCTCTTCTGCCCCCTGTGCCGTTGGCAGAAGTGGAGCTGAAATGGGCAATGGAGAAGGAGGAAAAGAGACTGCTCTGGGAGCAACTGCAAGGCTTGGAGGTGAATCTGGGTCTGTTGGGGCCTGGGGTGCCAAGAGACAGGCAGATACCCTGGCTGTGCCTGTGGTCCCACGGAGATGTCTGTGACATCACCATCTCACGGGCTGATGGGTTAGGGAGGCAGGAAGGCAGGGAAAGGCACAGGCCTTACCTCTTCCCTTGCTGACAACAACATCCTCCGTCATCCTTCCCAGCAGACCTTGAAGCAGGCCGAAACATCCAGGCTGCAGGAAGAAATTGCTAAGGTGGGGCTGCTGTGCTTTCCCTGGACTTTGCCCCGCCCCCACTGCCTACCTGCCATGCTTCCCCTGGCAGGGCACAAGGGGCAGAGTACCTCTTCAAAGCCTCAGTCTTGTCATCTGTGAAATGGACAGTTATGTCTCAGCTTTGCTTTCCATATGAGACGGGCTAATGTGGTCCCTGCTATGTCTGGTACATAGCTGACCCCATCCCATCCTTTTGTGTCCTCCCAGCTCTGCTTGTTCATTCATCTGTCCATCCATCCAAGCATGTATAGACGGCTGGCTCTTATCTTAAGAATTTGAAGGGGGCACAGTCTTTAAGGCATTAGCCTGCTGTGGCCCCCTTTGCCTGGCAGGGCAATAAAGCTATCTGCTATCTTTTTCTCCTTCCCCCCTCCAAAAATAAAGAATTTGAGGAGTTCCCATTGTGGTTAAGTATCCGAAATAGTCTATGAGGATGCAGGTTCAATCCCTGGCCTTGCTCAGTGGGTTAAGGATCTGGCATTGCCACGAGCTGAGGTGTAGGTCGAAGTTATAGCAGATCCAGTGTGGCTGTGGCTGTGGCTGGCAGCTATAGCTGATTGGATCCCCAGCCTGGGAACTTCCATATGTCACAGTTGTGGCCAAAAAAAAAAAGGGGGGGAATTTGAGACCTAGTGGTGAGGCAGCCAATCATGATCCTGCTTCCAGGCCTCCCAGCTTATTCATTCTGTGACATGGTCATCAGTCGATAGGGTTGGGGGCATAAACACTTGGGCTTTGGAGCCTGAGGGAGCTGGGTAAAAGTTACATTTTTGGGAGTTCCCGTCATGGTGCAGCGAAGACGAATCCAACTAGGAACCATAAGGTTGCGGGTTCGATCCCTGGCCTCGCTCAGTGGGTTAAGCATCCAGCGTTGCCGTGAGCTGTGGTATAGGTCGCAGAAGTGGCTCGGATCTGGCGTTGCTGTGGCTGTGGCGTAGGGACGGCAGCTGTAGCTCCGATTAGACCCCTAGCCTGGGAACCTCCACATGCCATGGGTGCGGCCCTAAAAAGCAAAAAAAAAAAAAAAAAAAAAGTCACATTTTTGCTGCCAACCAGCTATGCAACCAAATTAGTTAACCCTTCTGAGACTCAGTCTCCCCATTTTTAAAACCAATAGTGATCATTTCTCAGGACTGTTTTGAGGATTCCACAAGATAAGTAAGGTCCAGTTTCCTAAAAGGACTTAGCAAGAAGTGACTGCTCGTGTGCAGTCCATGTTTGTCCTTATTAATATTAATCTCACTGTTATCACTTGTACTCCCCCTCCCCGACCCTAGCTGTCCGAGAAACTGAAAAAGAAACAAGAAAGGTAAATTTCTTTTTTTTTTCCCAGAGGTGGGGGAAGGGGCTTGGGGGGGACTCTGGAGGGAGAACTGACTCATGGAACTGACCCATATATGCCTGTTTTTCTGTGCCCAGTTTTTGCCGCCTGCAGACCGAAAAGGAGACACTATTCAATGACAGCCGGTAACTACCAGGGTTGGAGATATTGGTGGACAATTGGGCAGTGCCCGGTGGGATTAAACCAAAGTTCACAGGGGCAGAGCTGGGAGACTGGGCCTCAGGTCATGGGCACTGTGCTCCCCACCCCCGCCAATCACCCCCAGGAACAAGATTGAGGAGTTACAACAACGGAAAGAAGCTGATCTCAAAGCCCAGTTGGCTCGAACTCAGAAGCTGCAGCAGGAACTTGAGGCTGCCAATCAGGTGAGGGGCTGGGTTTTGAGATCACTGGGATGGGGACAAGTCTGGGAGTCTCGGGATCTCTGAGATCTGTGGAGGCTAGTTGGGAAGTCTGATATTTCCTGTGTTGGAAATATAGGCCCTGGATGGGTCCCGGACCCACCAGGAGCCAGGAAAATGGGACCTAGGAAGCCCCGAGAGCCCGAGGAGTTGGGCTAGAAATCTACATGAATCAAAACCTTCAAGGGGCTGGGGGAGTTCCTGTTGTGGCTCAGTAGGTTATGAGCCTGACTAGTATCCAGGAGGACGCAGGTTCAATCCCTGGCATCGTTCAGTGGGTTAAGGATCCTACGTTGCTGTGGCTGTGGCATAGGCCGGCAGCTGCAGCCCCAATTCGACTCCTAGCCTGGGAACCTCCATATGCTTAGGATGAGGCCCTAAAAAGAAAAGAAAAATCAGAGTTCCCTGGAAAGAAAAATCTGAGAGGGGCTGAGGACTTGGAGGCTATGTGCCACAAGTTTGGCTGAATCTGAAACTCTGGGGGATTAGAGACAGGAGTCTGGAGAAATCTGTGGCCATTGGACTGGGACCAGGAGTGGAATGAGTCTGAATTCCCCGGATGTTGGGTAACTTTGAGACTTGTGGCGGCTGGGCAGCTGTAAGACTTTCAAGGGTAAGACAGTTGGGCCTGGAGACTGAGTGCATTTGAGACCCTCAGAGCTTGGGGGGCTGGCTTGGGGCCTGAGACACCTAGGAAGTAGGATCATGCGGGCTGGGTGGTCCTGATACCCCCTGGAGGCTATGAATAAAAAACTGGTGAGTCTGAGACATCCAGAGACCGCAGCAAATGTCTAGGTGGGTCTGAGGCTCCCAAGGGTTGGGGGCTGCCTCCAGGCTTACCCCTAGAGTGAGTGAATTTGAGGTCCCTTGGATTGGGGGATATGGTGGCTTGTGGGTCTAAGGCCCCTAGGAGCTGGGGACAAAAGTCTGGGTAGGAGTTCCCATCGTGGCTCAGCGGAAACGAATCCTACTAGGAACCATAAGGATCTGGGGCTGGCCTGGCCTCACTCAGTGGGTTAAGGATCCGGCACTGCCATGAGCTGTGGTGTAGGTCACAGATGCTGCTTGGATCTGGCGTTGCTGTGGCTGTGGTCTAGGTCGGCAGCTAGAGTGCCAATTTGACCCCTGGCCTGGGAACCTCTATATGCTGCAGGTGCGGCCCGAAGAAGACAAAAAAAAATTAAAAATAAAATAAAAAATAAAAATCCTTGGAAATTGTAGTCAAAAGTCTGAGTGAAACTGTAGTCCCTGGAGGCTGAGTGTGTCTGAGAATCCTGAGGCCTCTGAGCTGGAATCTGGATGAGTGTGAGACCTCTTATGGATGAGGGCTTAGTGAATTTGAAATCCCCAGGAGTCTAGGTGTTTTCTGAGATGCTTAGAACTGGGATACAGGGGTGTCTGAGGCCCCTGGGGGTCATGACCTAGAGTTCGGGTGAGCCCGAGATCTTTGATGGCTGGGCAGTCCAAGACCCTCGAGTGCCAGCAACATGCTGCCTGGTGGGTCAAAGAGGGAGTCTGTATGGTTACATGTACCCCAGGGGAGGCTGCGGTCTGTAATGGGCTCCCCTGACCTGGTCCCCACAGAGCTTGGCAGAGCTGAGAGATCAGCGGCAGGGGGAGCGCCTGGAGCACGCGGCAGCTCTGCGAGCCCTACAAGATCAGGTACATTGTACTGAGCGGGCTCGTGGAGGTGGGACAGGGGCCGGGGCAGCCTCAGTGGGCGTTGCACAGGCAGCAAGGCCCCAGGGGTCCTGCTTCCCCTGGTTGTGGTGTGTGTGTGTGTGTGTGTGTGTCCTTTCTTTCTTGTCTGCGGGTAGGTTCTGCCTTCTTGTTCTGGTCCCTCTCTCACTTGTGGGGATGGGGCCAGGTGTCCATCCAGAGTGCGGATGCGCAGGAACAAGTGGAAGGACTTTTGGCTGAGAACAATGCCTTGAGGACAAGCCTGGCTGCCCTGGAACAGGTATAGGACACATGGGACCCCAAGCTGATCCCTCCCCAGTTCCCTGTCTCCTTCTGCCTCTGATCCCCAGTGGGGCAGGGTCGGCTGGACCTCATGCTGTTCTCTTCCTTCTTGTTTCTGTTACACTCTCAGCTTCTCCTTTCTTTCTTTCTTTCTTCCTTTCTTTCTTTCTTTCTTTCTTTCTTTTTTTTAGGGCCACACCCATGACATATAGAGATTCCCAGGCTAGGGCTCAAATCAGAGCTGTAGCTGCCGGCCTATACCACAGCCACAGCAACGCCAGATCCAAGCTGCATCTGCGACTTACACCACAGCTCAAGGCAACACCAGATCCTTTACCCACTGAGCGAGGCCAGGGATTGAACCTGCAACCTCAGGGATCCTAGTCTGATTCATTTCCGCTGTGCCAGGATGGGAACCCCTCAGCTTCTCCTTTCTTTTTTTTCTTTCTTTTTTTGCCTTATCTAGGTCTGCACCCGCGGCATATGGAGGTTCCCAGGCTAGGGGTCTAACAGGAGCTACAGCTGCCGGCCTACACCATAGCCACAGCAACGCGGGATCCGAGCCGCGTCTGCAACCTACACCACAGCTCACGGCAACAACGGATCTTTAACCCACTGAGCAAGGTCAGAGATCGAACCCACAACCTCATGGTTCCTAGTCGGATCCGTTAACCACTGAGCCACGACGGGAACTCCAGCTTCTCCTTTTTGTTGACTTCCACTGCTTTTCTCTCTGGCCATCCATACTTGCTTTTCTTGCATTCTAGTTTCTCTGCAGTAAAGTGCTGGAAGTGTACTAATCTCAAGTGTATACTCAGTGATTCGTCTTTGTCTATCTGTCTCCATGTAGCTGCCACCCAGATGAATATACCGAGCATTTTCAGCACCCCAAAAGGTCCCTTTTACCCCTTCTCAAGCAGTACTGCCCCAGAAGTAACCACTCCTCTGACGTTTTTTTTCAGCATAGATGAATTCTGTTTGTTCCTCAACTTCATGTAAATGGAATCAGGCACCCAATCTCATGTCTGGCTTCTTTCCTGCAGCCTTATATGTGGCACTGATCTGTCCTGCTAGCTCTGTGTACTGTTTCCTTGTATGAATATGCCACATTTATCCAATCCCCCGTTGATCTGTTTTTCTCACTGCTTTTCTCTTTGAAATCCCCTCTCTCTCTTTCTCTTCATGGCTCTTTTTCACCTCTCTCCCTGCCTCCCTGGAACTGGGAGGCTCACATCCTGTGACGGGTCCCTGGAGCCCCTCTTACTCCACTTCCCATCACCGCTACTCTCTCCAGATCCAAACAGCAAAGACCCAAGAACTGAACATGCTCCGGGAACAGACCACTGGGCTGACAGCTGAGTTGCAGCAGCGACAGGCGGAGTACGAGGACCTCATGGGACAGAAAGATGACCTCAACTCCCAGCTCCAGGTGATACCTCTGGCTCTGACCCATCTTCTTTTAGTTCCCTAGTGCCGGCTAAATGGAGTTTCCCATGAATTGCAGTGGGAAGACCATGGAATTAAGTGGACTTGGGTTCCGGTCTGATTCCTAAACCTCCTAGCACCTGTGTGTCCTAGACATTTCACTTCTCTGAGACTGAGCCTCTGCAGTTAGTTAGGGTAGCCATTCTGATTCCACAACAGAAACCAGAATAAGAGTGGTTTCTATTAAATAAGAGTGCTGTTCTCCCTCATATGAGTCCAGGTAGGTTGTCCAGGGATGGAATGATGGCTTTCTCATGACCAGTGGCCCAGGTTCCTAGTCCATTGCTCTTCTGCCACCTTCAACATAAGGCTTCTTCTTCTTCTTCTCCCCCCCCCCCACTTTTTAGGGCCGAACCTTAGGCATATATGGAGGTTCCCAGGCTAGGGGTCGAATTGGAGCTGCAGCTGCTGGCCTACACCACAGCCACAGCAACGCCAGATCCGAGCCGCGTCTGTGACCTACACCACAGCTCACGGCAATGCCGGATCCTTAACCCACTGAGCGAAGCCAGGGATCGATCCTGTGTCCTCACGGATCCTAGTTGTGTTTGTTACTGCTGAGCTACAACGGGAACTCCCAGCACAAGATTTCTATCTTGGCTTCCAAGATGCTTGCTCAAGCTCCCCTGCCACCATGTTTGTATTTTGTCCTGAAGGAAGGAGGAAGAGGAGAAGGACCCAACATGCCACCTTCCTTTACAACCATAACCTAAATTACACTCACCACGTCTGCTTATAGAAATTAATCCCGTGGCCACACCTAACGGCAGGGGAGGTGGGGAACTGTCGGAAGACCATGTGCCCACCCACGAAGTCTACTGCTAGGGAAACAGGGGAGAATGAATACTGGGGAGTAGCTAGCCGTCTCTGCCGTGTTTCCCATCTAGAAATGGGGAGAACGTCACCCACGTTGCCAGGGTTAAGGGAGATGTCCTACCAGAAATGTCCTGGGTGACCAGCCGCCTCCTGGGGGCTCTTTATCAAACCTTTGCCCCCACACTAGGAGTCATTGCGGGCCAACAGTCGGCTGCTGGAACAACTTCAAGAAATCGGGCAGGAGAAGGAGCAGTTGACCCAGGAACTACTGGAGGCCCGGAAGGTGGGCAGCACCGGGTGGGGAGGTCCAGTCTGCAGGGGGCGGGGCAGGTGATGTGGGCAAACCCAGGGGCATGCGAGAAGACAGAAGGTGACCAGTTCCACGAGGATGAGTGAGTGAGTTAGCCCTTTTCTGTTTGTTTGTTTGGTTGGTTGGGGTTTTTTTGTTCTTTAGGGTCGCACCCGTGGCATATGGAGATTCCCAGGCTAGGGGTCAAATCGGAGTTACAGCTGCCGGCCTATGCCACAGCCACAGCAACGCCAGATCCGAGTCGCGCCTGTGACCTACAGCACAGCTCACGGCAATGCCGGATCCTTAACCCACTGAGCGAGGCCAGGGATCGAATCCGCAACCTCATGGTTCCTAGTCGGATTCGTTAACCGCTGCGCCACAATGGGAACTCCAAGTTAGCCTTTTCAGGGGGAATGGCCTTGGCTTGTTGCTTGGGCCTTGTTTGGCATTGGGTGGGGGCGGGGAGGTTGACTGACATCCTGCCGCCCCCTCGTCCTGGCCGCCAGAGTGCTGAGAAGCGGAAGGCCATGCTGGATGAGCTAGCCATGGAGACGCTGCAGGAGAAGTCCCAGCACAAGGAGGAGCTGGGAGCAGTCCGACTCCGGCATGAGAAGGAGGTGCTGGGGGTGCGTGCCCGCTATGAGCGTGAGCTCCGCGAGCTGCACGAAGACAAGAAGCGGCAGGAGGAGGAGCTCCGTGGTCAGATCCGCGAGGAGAAGGTGGGTGTGTAGATGATACACTTCTGTCTCTAAAACCTGGGGAGCGCTGCTTTGCTGATAGTCCCTGGGACGGCGTGGATGAGCGGCCCCGCTCCGCCGCCTGGCCCACCATGGTCTGCTCTCTCACAGGCCCGAACGCGGGAGCTGGAGAATCTCCAGCAGATGGTGGAAGAACTTCAAGCTCAGGTACACTCTATGGATGGAGCCAAGGGCTGGTTTGAACGGCGCTTGAAGGAGGCCGAGGTGAGTTAGCACCTGGCGAGGCCCAGGGGCTGGTATGGGGGTGGGGCGTAACCAGGTTGTGCTCAGGCCCAGGAACCTTCTGAGATGCTCTGGTCTTGGGCATCCCCCCAGCGGCCCCTGGCTCAGCAGCAGCCCCTTGGAGGGAATCAGGGCATGGCCATCAGTAGGGACAATGTCAGATGGGCAGATTTGAAAAGACACCTCTTGGAGTTCCCGTCGTGACTCAGCGGAAACGAATCTGACTAGCATCCATGAGGATGCGGGTTCAATCCCTGGCCTCACTCAGTGGGTTAAGGATCTGGCGTCGCCGTGAGCCATGGTGTAGGTCACAGATGTGGCTCCGGCCCCACGTGGCTGTGGTGGAGGCCAGTGGCTACAGCTCCGATTCGACCCCTAGCCTGGGAACTTCCGTATGCCACAGGTGTGGCCCTAAAAAGACAAAAAAAGAAAGAAAGAAAAAGGAAATGACACCTCTTCTTTCTGAAGCTATACCTCTGTTGGGAAATTATTGTAACATACTGATTTTGTTCCAACAAGAAATTTTACTGCCATTTTCTGGAAAACTCAGCATTATACATAAGAGGCAGTGTCACAAAGCAGTGAAGAGCATACGTGCAGGAGCCAGTTGTTTGCCTGGATTTGAATCCTGGCAGGTCTACTTTCTAGCTTTATGACCTTGGGCAAGTTATCGACTTCTGTGGCCCATATCTGTCATCCAGATAAAATGGGATAACAGTATAATACCTGCTGTCTAGGTGTTATGGGAGGGCTATATAAAATGAATTAATGTATTATAAAATCTCGGCAACATTCCTGGCATGCAGTAAATGCTGTGTTGTATTTTATTAAATAAAATAAAATGTAAATGCAGGAGTTCCCGTTGTAGTGCAGTGATAACTAACCCGACTAGTATCCATGAAGACACAGGTTCAGTCCCTGGCCTTGCTCAGTGGGTTAAGGATCCAGCGTTGCCGTGAGCTGTGGTGTAGGTTGCAGACGCGGCTCAGATCTGGCGTTGCCGTGGCTGTGGCGTAGGCCGGCAGCTATAGCTCCGATTCAACCATTAGCCTGGGAGCTTCCATATGCTGCGGGTTCGGCCCTAAAAAGGAAAGATAAATAAATAAAATGTAAATGTTGGTCTTTGATGTGAATGGCACAGCCCTAGATGTGACACTTCCACGTACACAGTGTTTCCCGCAAGAGTGTCTTCTCTGCATACCTGGCGGCCCCGCTGCCCTTCCTCACATCCCTCACTGGGCGTGAAGTCCCTTAGAGGGTATGATGTCCTCTGTGGGGCCGTGGCCAGACCCGGGACTTGTCTCTTAGGAATCTCTCCAGCAGCAGCAGCAGGAACAAGAGGAAGCCCTCAAGCAGTGTCGGGAGCAGCATGCCAGCGAGCTGAAGGTGCCCACTGCATGAGGGCATTCCTCTCTGGTGGGAGGACCAAGGTTTCCCAGGCCGCTGCCTGAGCTGCCCTCTGCTTTGCAGAGCAAGGAGGAAGAGCTGCAGGGTGTGCGGGATCAGCTCCAGCAGGCTCAGGAGGAGCGGGACTGCCACCTGAAGACCATCGACAGCCTGAAGCAGGTCACTGGTCCCTCCTGGTCCCTCGCCACACCCCAGGCCTCCGCATGCAGTAACGGGGCGGGGAGGGAGCACCCTGCAGGCAGCCATTCTGGCACCCAGCAGCCCTGCTTTCCCATCTCACAGGAGGTGAAGGACACAGTGGATGTGCAGCGAATCCTGGAGAAGAAGGGCAGTGCTGCGGTACGATGGGGAGGTGTCCAAGCACGGCGCCCTCCTGCCCTGTGGCTCCCCCTGCTGGGCCTCAGCCCCCATCTCTTCCCCGATCTGCACAGCTCAAGGACCTCAAACGGCAGCTGCACCTGGAGCGGAAACGGGCAGACAAGCTGCAGGAGCGGCTACAGGACATCCTCACCAATAGCAAGAGCCGCTCAGGTGAGGGGCCTGGATGTCTGGGAGGAAGATGCTGGGCCTGCAGGCTGGGGCTGCTTCCTGTACTCTGCAGGGTGCTCCTGTGTCTTCTGTCCCTCTTGAACTTGGTCGGTCTTTCAGCCTCTCTCTGCATGATGCCTCTGTGTGTGTCTTTCTCTTTCCTTTTTGCTAGGTCTCTTCTCTGTTTCTGTCTCTTTCTCCTCGTGTCATCTCTGTATCTACCTTTCTTCCCTGGCTTTCTCACTCAAGTTCTCTCCTTTTCTCCTCCTGTCTTTTTCTCTTCTCTGTTCCTTTTAGCTGTCTCTCTTCTCTCTCTCTTTTGTTCGCCACTACCCCCCATGCTCTCCCAAACCTTACCCACTATCTCTGAAGCTCTTCTATCTGTTCTCTCATTATATAAATACGACTGGGCCTTCACATTCATATCCAGGGTCTCTGATAGGAAGTCCCCCTGAGTCTCGGACCTACAGGAGCTCCCAGGTGAGCTCAGGAGACAGACTTAGGCAACAGCAATGCCATGTGATCGTTATGTAGCTAAAAATCCATTTTATACCACTTAAGGTAAAACGCACAACAGAAAAATTCAAGTTGCCTCCAACTTTTTTTTTTTTTTTTTTGCTTTTTAGAGCCACACCTGCAGCATGTGGAAGTTCCCAGGCTAGGGGTGGAATCAGAGCTGCAGTTGCCAGCGTACGCCACTGACACACCAGATCCGAGCCGTGTCTGCAACGTATGCCACAGCTCACAGCAACACCAGATCCTTCAACCCCCTGAGCGAGGCCAGGGATTGAACCTGTGTCCTCATGGATGCTAGTTGGGTTTGTTACTCCTGAGCCATGATGGGAACTCTACCAACTCTTTTTTAAAGAAAGTAACAGCCAGAGGCACAATGTGTTAAGAACCTGACTACAGGAATTCCCTGGTGGCTTTGCAGTTAAGGATTCAGCAATGTCACTGCTGTGGCATGGGTTTGATCCCTGGCCTGGGAACTTCTGCATGCCATGGGCACAGCCAAAAACAAAAACAAAAAGAACTCTTGGAGTTCCCACTGTGGTGCACTGGGTTAAGAAAACTACTGCGGCAGGAGTTTCCGTCGTGGCTCAGTGGTTAACGAATCCGACGAGGAACCACAAGGTTGTGGGTTCGATCCCTGGCCTCGCTCAGTGGGTTAAGGATATTGCGTTGCCGTGAGCTGTGGTGTAGGTTGCAGACGCGGCTCGGATCCCGCGTTGCTGTGGCTGTGGCGAAGGCCGGCAGCTACAGCCCCTGTTAGACCCCTAGCCTGGGAACCTCCATATGCCATGGGTACAGCCCTAGATAAGGCAAAAAGACCAAAAAAATAAAAGGAAACTGCAGCAGCTTGGGTCGCTGAGGAGGCACAGGTTCGATCCCTGGCCCAGCGCAGTGGGTTAAAGGATCTGGCATTGCCATAGCTGAGTTGTAGGTTGCAGCTGTGGCTCAGATTCAATCCCTGACCTGGGAACTTCCATATGCTGCAAGTGCGGCCATAAAAAAAGAGACAGAAAGAAAAAAATAGCTTATAAATAGATAAGATTCAGCGATGGCTCTGCTGCATCCCCTGTATTACAAGCTCAGAGAAAACATGCTCCCTGTCCCTCCACAGCCATCCTGTTCTTGCTGGAGATCCTTGGCTTTATGGTGTCAGTCCCTGTCCCTGACACCCAGAAGCAGCTGCAAGAGCAGAGGCCCAAGCTTAGTGGCTGTGTTTTAAGTGACACGGCAAAAAACCGGGTGTATTTCTCACCAAATCACGGTCTCTCTGAGGTACGCAGTCTCCTGAGGTTCTCTCTCTTCAGAAAGGAGGACTTTTGTTTCTGTTCTGTTACAGAGTAGTGTACAAATCAACAAACAGGTTCAAATTGTGTGCCCTACATTCCGTTTGTCCATTAGATGAAATTCAGAGTTAGATGCACGGCTATGAGTCTGTTACTATTTTTTTCTCTCTCTGTCTCTGCTCTGACTCGTGTCCTTAGTCAGGGTCTCTGTTTGCTTCTATCATCTGCTCTGGCTTGCCGTCTCTCTGGGGTCTTCTTTCACACATGCAGTCTGTACCCCGACTGTGAGCGCACACACCACTCTATGCCCATGGGTCTCCACATCGCCAGCTTTCTCCCCATCTTCACCTTTGTCTCACTTCTGGTGTGTTTGCCTAGAGAGGCGGCTCCTTGTTTCTGTTTCGGCCTTTCCCTACCCTCCACTCTGCTTCCGCCGTTCCCCAATACCTGAGTGTCTCTTTGCCTCTCTCCATCTCTGTCAAATCTATTTCTGCCTCTTCCTGCCAGTGGCTGCCCTGGGACCCTGGGGGATTGGGGCTCAGGTTTCTCTTCTCTCTCTGCCCAGGGCTCGAGGAGCTGGTTCTCTCAGAGATGAACTCACCAAGCCGGACCCAGACCGGGGACAGCAGTAGCGTCTCCTCCTTCAGCTACCGCGAGATCTTGCGGGAAAAAGAGAGCTCAACTGTTCCGGCCAGAGTAAGGGACAGGGAAGAGCCTACAGCCCTAGCTTCTTTCTCCCCCAATTCTGGGCCCTCCGTTTTGCCTCCCCTGCAGCCATCTCATACTCTGGGCCCAGCACACACATTTTCTTGTCCACTTTTCCTCAAGCTCACCAACTTAGATTCAGATTGCTAAATGGAGGATGGACAAATTATTCACTCTGGCCTTATGTTTCATCATCCGTGGAGTAATTCCACCTCTCCTGGTGCCATAAAATATGTGGCACGTAGTAAGTGCATCATTCATGTAGCAAGTCCATTTTTCTTTTTTTTTTTTTAAGGGCCACACACACCGCACGTGCGGCATATGGAAGTTCCCAGGCTAGGGGTCAAATCGGAGCCACAGCCGCATCAACATGGGATCCAAGCCAGTCTGTGACCTACACCACAGCTCATGGCAACGATGGATCCTTAACTCACTGAGCAAGGCCAGGGTCTGAACCCGCATCTTCATGGAAACTAGTCGGGTTTGTTACCACTGAGCCATGATGGGAACTCCCTAGGTCTCCCTTTTATAAAAGCTAAATAAAATTACAAGTAACCTGCTCTTTATCCTCCCTCCCAGTTAGGTAAATTTAGATCTCATCTAGTATTTTGACCTTAATCAGATTTCTCTGTTTGATCCCAAAATGTCCTTTATTGCTGGTTTTTGGAAAACTTAGTATTTAATTTCAGAGCACATTTGTTTGCCTCTGGTTGCTTTATGTCCCTTAAGTCTCTTGAATCTAGTGTGGTCCCTTTTTTCCATGACATCAACCAGTAGAAGACACCAGCCCAGCTGACCTGCAGGCAGTCTCCCACCTTTGGGATTTTCCTGCTGGCTTCCTAGTGGTATCATTTAGCTTGTTCCCCTCTCCCCTCGTTTTCCTGTCAGCTGGAGGTTAGAGCTCACTTGCCACCGGCTCTCCCTTCATGGTCTCAGTAAGGCTAGGATGCGGTGGTTCTTGTCTCCCCCTTTGGGCAAAAGGGGGACCCAGAGTCTCTGAGGGTGCCGAGACTTGTCTGCAGCCCCAGTTGTGCAGCCCAGCCCCAGCTTGGTTTTTCTCAGCCCCCGATCCTATCTGGGGCATCGGTGCTGAACCTGGGCTGGCCTCTCCCCCTACCCCGACCCTTCCCTACAGTCATTATCCAGCAGCCCTCAGGCTCAGCCCCCGCGGCCCGCCGAGCTGTCAGATGAGGAAGTGGCTGAGCTCTTCCAGCGCCTGGCAGAGACGCAGCAGGAGAAATGGATGCTGGAGGAGAAGGTGCTGTCGGCCCGCTTGTCCCCCGCTTGGGCTGCCCTGGGCCAGGAGGCCCGGTGGCTTGAGTGGAGGGTGGGGGCGGGGACATCTGGCGGGGGGTGGGGGGCCCGCCTCAGGTGTGAACATGCGCAGTTGAGGGTCTGAGGTGGGCCGGGCCCCCGCTGCAGGTCAAGCATCTGGAGGTGAGCAGCGCGTCCATGGCCGAGGACCTGTGCCGGAAGAGCGCCATCATCGAGACCTACGTGATGGACAGCCGGATCGGTCAGTGCCCCGTCCCCAGCCCCCAGCCCTCGTGCAGCCCCGCACCTGCCCCTTGCTTCCCCGCCGTCTAGAGCCGCGGCTTCTCTTCTCTCCTCTCCTCGAGGAACTCAACAGGAGTTACTGACGAGACCGCAGGCGGCGGAGGGAGAACCCGGGCAGGCCGGGACCTCTGTGTCCTCCTCCTGTTCCGTCTCTTATCTCGGCTCCTCCCCACCGTCTGGGTTGCTGGCTTCTCTCCACTCTGCTTTCTTTAGTGGGTCTCTCTGTCCTCCCCGTGTCCCTTCCTCTGCTCCCTCTCCCTTCTCTTCTTTGTGCACCCCCCCCTTCATCTTGTCTCACTGTTCCTACTGCCTGTCCAGATGATTCTGGAAATTTCCTGCGTGTCCCTTTTAGGGTCCTTCTCTCCTCTTTCTCCCCGCCACCCCCCGCCCCATCCCCTGTCTTTTTTGTTCCTTTCTTTCAAACCTTCTCTCCCTCTTTTTTCCTTATTTAATAGGAATAATATCCATTGATACATGCTGAAGATTGTGCGTTCTGTACAGTTTTGCGGGCAGTCATGGATGCTTTTCCAGCTCCATTTCTAGTTCTTAGGTCTCACCTGGCAAAGCCTCTGCCCCCTCCATTAGACAGCTTCTCCCCCTACTCCCCCACCCCCACCCCCGGTCTCTGTTTCCCTCTTTTCTGCTCTGGCTCTGTCCACCTCTCCTTTGGCTCGGCCGAGGGGGTGGTTCTCAGCCTGGGCCCTTGCAGATGTGTCTGTGGCAGCAGGCCACACCGACCGCAGCGGGCTGGGCAGTGTCCTGAGAGACCTAGTGAAGCCAGGTGACGAGAACCTTCGGGAGATGAACAAGAAGCTACAGAACATGCTGGAGGAGCAGCTCACCAAGAATATGCATTTGCACAAGGCAAGTGTGGCCTGCCAGCCCACCCCTCTGTCTGTCTAGCCACACAGCCCCCGGGTCACCTGCCACTTCCCCGTCCAGCCACGCCATTCCCTAAGCACTCCTTCCCCCTCATCTTCCCATCCCCCATCGGCTTACTACCAGTTTAGTCTTCTCACTCTTTCCTCCATCCTTGCGTCCACCCACTCACCCATTCATTCACACACTCACCCACTCTCCCATCAACCCCTCCTACTATTGCCCATCTGCCCCGCTACTCATCTCATCGCCTGCCCGTGTCTCTGTGCCCATTTCCTGACGTATCACTCTCTCTTTCTCACCGACTCATCAGTCACTCCTTGCCTTACCTCTTACCCACCCGGCCAGCGACCTGCCTGCCTACGTGTTGTCCTCCATCTGTCGTCTGAACAGTTCATTTGTCCACCTGTTTGCCTACCATGGACCACCCCCCATTGCATCCGCCCACATGTCCACTCACCCATCCTGCCACCCAAGCATTTCCCGATCTCCAGGGCAGTCAGAAAGGCTGCAGATCCGGCCCCTGCCTCTGTGAAGCCAGCTCACCATTTAGTAAACGATAGGGTGGCGAGGGGAGGGGTCGTATCCTCCAGCCTCAGCGCGCAGAGCAGATGAGCTACTCCCGTGTCCTGTGGTTCCAGACCTTCCTCACGCCGACACCCACCCCACACACACCTTTTTTGAGCCCAGCCCCCTGCTGGGAGCTCTGGGAGCTTCTCCAAATACCTTCCTGTCCCAAGCTAGGCATAGCTGGGCATTGATGGGGTGAGAAGGATGGCACCCAGGCTTGGTAAGGGATCTTTACTTGCCATCTTCTCTGACCCCTGATGGCTCGTTTGTTCCTTAGGACATGGAAGTGCTGTCCCAGGAAATTGTGCGGCTCAGCAAGGAGTGCGTGGGGTCCCCTGACCCAGACCTAGAACCAGGAGAAGCCAGCTAAAGACCTGCAGGCCGCACCCACTCCCCTCTCTCCCCACCCCTCAGGACACTATTCCCTTGGGTGGTGGTGGGGACATGGGGGCTGGCACCAAAATCAAATAGGTTGGGAGACTGGACATTAAAGGGGTTGAAGGCCTGATAGCTGGTGTTAGTGAGCCATCTTAGGGCTGAGGCCCCTGGGGAGTGGGGAATCCTGAGGGGAGGGGCAGGGATTTCTCCTCCTTCTTGGCCCTGGCTCCCAGGGGCCTTTGCCTTCATCTCTGCATGAGCTCTCCCTCCCAGAGACCAACTCTTTTTTATTTTATTTTATTTTTTAATTTATGTCCAGAAGCCTGGCTACTTTGCATTGGGGATTGGGGATGTCGGGTGGGGCACGGTCCATGTTCAGCGTTCTAACAACACGTGTGTGTGTGTGTGTAAAGGCTGTGCAGCCAAAATACCATCTGGCCAGACAGGCCCACCCACTGACTGTCTGCTCTGATTCTTTCCAACCATGAGGAGCGTGCTGGGGGTGGGGAGGTTACACCATTGGAACGAGGAGGGAGGTCTCTGGCTGCAACTTTTCTCTCCTTCCCCCACCCTCACTCCGCCTGTCTCCAGTTACTGTTGACCGGTCACTCAAACTGAGTGGAGGAGAAATATCTGCAGATATATATGTGGGTGAATATGTATTGGGTGTGGATGTGGATGAGTGGACAGATGGGAAGATGGATAAGTGGTTGAATGGACTGATGGAGAAATAAGTAGAGGTTGCGTGGATCGATGATGGACAGGTTGGGAAAGAAATGGATGGACAGGTGATTGGATGAATAAATGGACAAATGGATTTCTAGATGGACAGGCAGGGACATAAGTGGACAGACGGATGGCTAGGGGAATGTGTGGGTGGATGAGCCAATGGGAAGAGTAAAGGGTAGGTGAATGGGAGGTCCCCGGTGGCCTAGCGGTTAAGGATCTGGTATTGTCACTGCTGTGGCGCTGGTTCCGATCCCTGGCCTGGGAACTTCGCGTGCTGTGGGTGCGGCCAAATGAAGACACAGGACCAACATGTGTAAAAAGAAATACACACACACATGCGCACACACACAGAGGTTAAGAAAAGAGGAGGCTATGGATAGATGGACAAATATATGGGTGGTGGGGGATCCATACGGATATATTACTAAATAGGTGGATGGGCTGAATATACAAATGAACCAGTGGATGGGTGGGTGGATTAATGACTAAATGGACAGATGGGTGGGTGGAGTAATTGGTTGTGTGAGTGGGAGAATGGCTAGATGGGTGGCTGGCAGGAGGGATGGAGAAATGGACAGATCAGGAGTGAGCAAATGGAGAATTACGTGGGTGGGCCAATCCATTGAAAGACTAAAATTGGCCCCGCATTACTGTTCCCTTAGAGCCACATACCTTCAATTACTAAAGATGAGGCGTCCCCTGTGTGCCGTGCCCCGTACCACCTCCTTTCACATCACCTTATTTAATGCTCCCAACGACACTGTCAGGTTGGGGTAACTCCATCCAAGGCTGGAGGAAACAAAGCGAGTCACTTGCTCAAGGACACAAGTCAGTGGCAAAGCTGGTATTCGATCCCACCCATGCCCGAGGCACTCGGAGTCCAGTGCTCATGCTATCAGGAGCAGAGCCCTCTAGGAGCCGAGGCATGATTTGAGGCTCCTGGATGTGGACAGATGAAGGAGACCACCCCTCAGAGTAGGGCCTGCCTGGAGGAGAACCTGCTTGTGGACTTGTCCCCTTCTGTACTCCCCTTACACATACTCCCTGCCCGTTTCACATCCGAAAGCCTCCGGTCCCACAGCAGCAGTCTTGGTTGGGGCTGTGCTCTAACCCCTCCACCACCACCGGGGAGCAGTTTTGGGGGCTCGGCATCTAGACAAACACACCACCACCACCACCACCACCACCAGTTTTCCCCTACCCCCCTTCTCCAGCCTAGGGGGTGGGGAGGGGACACAGCGCTGCATCATTCCCCGTGGCACTCCGCTATCCGGGGCCATTAACAGACGCCTCCCCATCGATCAGATCTGCTAAGTGCTGCTGATTCAGACGGGTGGGGGTGGGGGCCTCTGGGGGCAGAGGGGGTAGGATCTGGGCAGGAAGAAGGGGGAGTCCAGGAAGGAGGTGGGGAGAGCTGGCAAAGCTCCCTGCCACCCCCATTTTCCAGATGACGCGACTGAGGCCCAACCAGCTTTGCAGGAGGCGGAGTCTCCCCAGGGTCCCTCTCAGGCTGCCCTAGGGGAGGGGGCTCCGGGAGCCACGAGGCCCCTCCCTGCCTCTCCATCTCCCGGCAAGCTCAGAGGGGCGGGGAGAGAAAGCCAAAGGAGGTGGAGAACTCCGGCAGCTCTGCAGAGGGGGGCAGGAGCTCCAGTGTTTGGTACCCCCAGCCCCACCGCTGTTGCCGCTGCTGCAGCGGGGACACAGGTGAGGACAGCCCTACGGGGAGGGGGAGGGGGGCCACCAACAGTGCTGTCCTTGTCTTTCCCTGGTCCAGCCCCCATGCCCTAGCCCACCCTGGGACGGTTCCCAGGGGTCCTGCTGGACCTGGTCCTTCCAGGGACCCAGCCCCCTCCTCCTGCCTGCGCTGCCTTCTCCTCTCCCAGGCCTGGCTGTGGCTGTTTCTCCTCTTCCTCCTCCTCCTCCTGCTGCCGCTGCTGCTTCTGCCGTTGTCCAGCACACACCGCCGGCCCCTCAGGGTGTGGTTTCCCCAGGCCAGCCCCCAACGGTGGGACGCTGCCTGATTCCTGCCTTCCCCTTGGACCCCCGCCCCCCCC
>PVHT020000193.1:1613473-1657927 GCA_004024745.2 Catagonus wagneri
CCCGTTCTCTGGCCCTACTAGGGGACCCCCCCCTTCCTTCCCCAGAAGTCCTGTAGAGTGTGGACACTCCCCCCCCCCAGGCTATTCCTGGCAGCCCTAGTCACTCCCAAGACACCTCTCAGCCTCTTTACAACCTTCTGGCTCTCCAGCCACCTCTCAGATGCACCAGCTCCTTTCCTAGATCCACGAGGGACCTCCAAACCCCCTTATCTTCCCCCCAGAAGTCCCGAGAATTTGGACAACCCTCCTCACTTCTCTCAGCCCCTCTAGAATCCCCCCTCCAGACACTCTCAGCCTCTTGAAAACACCTCTGGTCCCGTTTCCACTCCTCTGGATGCCCCGGTCCCCTCTCTGACCCCACGAAGCGCCTCTAGTCCCTTCTTTCTTCCCTCAGAATTGAGAGCGTGGCCAACTCCTCGGTGCTTCTGGTTTCCTTCTAGACGCTCCCAGAAACCCCTCAGGGACATGCTGACCCCTCCCAGAATCATCTCAGTCTCTCTAAACGCGCCCTCGGATCCTTCGTGGCACCTCTAGTCGCCCCTTTCCTGCTCCTCTCCATGTCCCCTTGTCCCTTCTCCCTAGAGATATCCCCCAGGTCCCCTGAGACCCTCTACGTGCCCCCCAAGTCCTTGCCCACCTCTCTAGTTCCTCCTCCTGGTTCCTCTCGGCCTCTCTAGACGCCTCCCCCCCCCCCAGTTTCCTTGTGCGAGTGGCCCAGGGCCTCTCCAAGCCCCCACCATCCTGGAGACAGCCACATTCTCCTAAAGGCCACCCCCCCCAGCCCCAAGTCTCCGCGAGCCTGGGGCGCGGCAGGATGGCGGCAGGCGTGGCCACGTGGCTGCCTTTCGCGCGGGCGGCCGCGGTGGGCTGGCTGCCCCTGGCCCAGCAGCCCCTGCCGCCGGCGCCCGGGGTGAAGGCATCGCGAGGGGATGAGGTTCTGGTGGTGAACGTGAGCGGACGGCGCTTCGAGACCTGGAAGAACACGCTGGATCGGTACCCAGACACCCTGCTGGGCAGTTCAGAGAAAGAATTCTTCTACGACGCAGACTCGGGCGAGTACTTCTTTGATCGGGACCCGGACATGTTCCGGCACGTGCTGAACTTCTACCGCACGGGCCGACTGCACTGCCCGCGGCAGGAGTGCATCCAGGCCTTCGACGAAGAGCTGGCTTTCTACGGTCTGGTGCCTGAGCTCGTGGGCGACTGCTGCCTCGAAGAGTACCGGGATCGCAAGAAGGAGAACGCCGAGCGCCTGGCGGAGGACGAGGAGGCCGAGCAGGCCGGGGACGGCCCGGCCCTGCCGGCCGGCAGCTCCCTGCGGCAGCGGCTCTGGCGGGCCTTCGAGAACCCCCACACGAGCACCGCCGCCCTCGTTTTCTACTACGTCACCGGCTTTTTCATCGCCGTGTCGGTCATCGCCAACGTGGTCGAGACCATTCCGTGCCGCGGCCCCGCGCGGCGGCCCCCGAGGGAGCAGCCCTGCGGCGAGCGCTTCCCGCTAGCCTTTTTCTGCACGGACACGGCCTGTGTGCTCATATTCACGGGTGAATACCTGCTGCGGCTCTTCGCCGCCCCCAGCCGTTGCCGCTTCCTGAGGAGTGTAATGAGCCTCATCGACGTGGTGGCCATTCTGCCCTATTACATCGGACTCTTCGTGCCCAAGAATGAGGATGTCTCCGGCGCCTTTGTCACCCTGCGGGTGTTCCGGGTGTTCCGCATCTTCAAGTTCTCCAGGCACTCACAGGGCTTGAGGATTCTGGGCTACACGCTCAAGAGCTGTGCCTCGGAGCTGGGCTTTCTCCTCTTTTCCCTTACCATGGCCATCATCATCTTCGCCACTGTCATGTTTTATGCCGAGAAGGGCACAAACAAGACCAACTTTACTAGCATCCCCGCAGCCTTCTGGTATACCATTGTCACCATGACCACACTTGGGTGAGTGCAGACCCTGTGTGGGGAGCTGCCTGACCAGTCAATTACACTCACCTCTTCTGTAAAATTAAGAAAGTTAGATAAATGATCTCTTTCTCTCCTCTATTTGAACTTCATTTGGCTCATCCGTAAAGTGAGGGCATTGTACTCATCTCTAAATCCCTCCCAGCTCTGACAGTGCCTTGATTTTCCAGGCCAGGAGACTTGGGTTCGAGGATG
Organism: Catagonus wagneri; assembly: GCA_004024745.2. Classification (NCBI taxonomy): domain Eukaryota; kingdom Metazoa; phylum Chordata; class Mammalia; order Artiodactyla; family Tayassuidae; genus Catagonus; species Catagonus wagneri. The sequence goes on from PVHT020000193.1 coordinate 1,615,625, forward strand.
GTCTTAGCTGCACTCTTTCTGTTGACCATGTTTTCTCTGGGCCAGTATTCTCCTCTGCAAAATGAGAAAGGATGATCCCTTCAACATCCAGTGGGGATTTAGTGACATCGTGGTTATGAAAGTTCTCTGACTGTTCCTGGTGCAGGATAGATAGGTATTGGCTTTCTTTCTTTCTTTCTTTTTTAGGGCTGCACCCGAGGCATATGGAAGTTCGTTCCCAGGCTAGGGGTCGATTCAGAGCTACAGCTGCCGGCCTCTGCCACAGCAACAGCAACATAGGATCCAAGCCACGTCAGCGACCTACACCACAGCTCATGGCAACACCGGATCCTTAACCCACTGAGTGAGGCCAGGGATCGAACCCACAACCTCATGATTCCTAGTCGGATTCGTTTCTGCTGAGCCACAACGGGAGCTCTGGTATCGGCTTTCTATCACCCCTTTTACATCTTGAGGACCCATGTCTCCCAACCCTCTAGATTCACCTACCATGTGGGGCACTACCTCTGTGGCTTGGTGATTCCACGAAGTTTCCCCAGAACAAGATATTTTCAGCATTTTTTTTTTTACTGCCAGTCTTAGAGAGGAAATGAGATAAAAGTATCAAATGAAATCACCAAACTCATGTTGTTCTTAAAGACATTGTCTAGGGCAGATACTATGATTCTTTCCTAAATTCCTATCACTGGGATTAGGTATATAGTTGCTGCTCAGTATCTATTGAACGAGTGCTTTGGACTCATAGTAGAAGAACAAAAAAAAAAATTGTTTTTTCATTTTTTTCAGTCTTATTGCAGTATAGTTGGTTTACAGGGTTGTGGAGGTACAGAAACATTGATTTGAGGCTTCTAAGGAGGGGAAATTAATTCTGGTTGGAGGTTCGGGATTCTATCGACAAATACTGAGCCCTGAGAACAGGTTGGAACTGGGTTTTTTGATGCCTCCTTACCCCACTCAGCCCTCATAACAACCCTGGGAGGGTGTCTCACAGTTGAGGACACACAGTCTGAGATGAAACATCACAGGGCCAGAAATGGCCAAGTTGGAGAGCCTATTAAATGAGTCAAAGTAAAGAAATAAGGAAGAGGCATCCTGGGGTTGGGTAGGGGGGTGATGGCGCACAGCCTGAGCGAAGGCCTAGAGGCTGGAGACTGCAGAGGCTGCGTTTCTGTGGAAGGGATCTGATCGGTCCTGTGGTTAGAACAAAAGTATGCTGTGTGATCTTGAGCAAATCAGTTACGGGAACTCCCCGAGCTTTGTTCCCCCTCCTGGCCCCCAACCAGACAAGTTGGTGAGATTGGCTCTACTCCATCTCCATTGGTGTGTGGGGGGGGATATGGAGAAAGGGAAAGAGGAGTTTCAAGGCTCCTCTCTACTTTTCATACGAAGACATTTTCAAGGCTTCCTCTGAGGGAATAAGAAGGGGTCCTACCTAGAGCAGATAAGACAGACACAGGTAAAAGCAACAGAGCACTGCTCCCGGGACTCAGAGCCCCTTAACTGGCTTGAGGTGCTGGGCCTCTCTCTCAAGGAGGCTATATTCACTGCCTGTGACTTCCTCCTTTTCCCCTATGCTTTTTTTTTTTTTGTCTTTTTGCCTTTTTTAGGGCTGCACCCGTGGCATATGGAGGTTCCCAGGCTAGGGGTCTAACAGAAGCTGTAGCCACTGGTCTTCGCCACAGCCACAGCAACGCAGGATCCGAGCCGCGTCTGCGACCTACACCACAGCTCATGGCAACACCAGATCCTTAACCCACTGAGCGAGGCCAGGGATCAAACCCGCAACCTCATGGTTCCTAATTGGATTCGTTAACCACTGAGCCATAACGGGAACTCCCTTCTCCCCTATGCTTGGTATTAATATATTTCCAGCTGACTCAGATGCCCCATGCACAGCTTGGATGGGGGCAGCCGATAGTAGAGGCTGAGGGCCCATTTCTCATTTGACAACCACCCCCCCTACCCCCGCCACTGATGGCCAGAAAGGTCATTCCCCACATTTTGCAGAGTAAGAAACTGAGACTCGAAGAGTCTGAGTGCCTGGTCAGGGTCGCAGAGTGAGTCAGGTTGGACGGGATGTGGTGGAGGACTGAGGGATGGGTGGGCATTTTTCTTGACCTTGGCCTACCTTCCCCGGCTCCAGCTATGGAGACATGGTGCCCAGCACCATTGCTGGCAAGATTTTCGGATCCATCTGCTCGCTCAGTGGCGTCTTGGTCATTGCCCTGCCTGTGCCAGTCATCGTGTCCAACTTTAGCCGCATCTACCACCAGAACCAGCGTGCTGACAAGCGCCGAGCACAGCAGGTAACGGCACTTTCCATCTGAATCCCTCCTATTCCTCGCACCCCAGGCCAGTCTACTCTTATGTTGGCCCACCTGACCTCCTGTCTTCTCCTCTCTCTGTAGAAGGTGCGCTTGGCCAGGATCCGGTTGGCAAAGAGTGGTACCACCAACGCCTTCTTGCAGTACAAGCAGAACGGGGGCCTTGAGGTGGATAGGGGCCCGGATTGGGGTTGGAGGTGAGCAGTGCCGGGACGAGGAAGGTGCTGACCTCACCCCTCTGCTCTCTCCACTCCAGGACAGTGGCAGCGGGGAGGAACAGGCGCTGTGTATCAGGAACCGTTCTGCTTTCGAGCAGCAACATCACCACTTGCTGCACTGTCTAGAGAAGACAACGGTGAGGCCCGCTGAGAGGTGGCATGGCAGAACGAAGGGGGTCCCTCTGCCACCAAGCCAGCTACCTCCCGGGCTGGGAAGCTCACTGCTAATTGTGGAAATCACGCAGGGCTGCCTGGAAGAGGCCCCTGTAGAGCTGAGCCTTGAAGGGTGGGCAGGGGAAAAGGACAAGCGAGCAACTTCCAGAAAGGAAGGAATGGCCCTAAGCAAAGGCCCCGGGGGTGAGGTCAGCTTCCACGTGGTGCCTTGTGACCGTGCATCCCTTTTGCCCACAGTGCCATGAGTTCACCGACGAGCTAACTTTCAGCGAGGCCCTAGGCACTGTCTCGCTGGGTGGCCGCACCAGCCGCAGCACCTCCGTGTCCTCCCAGCCCCTGGGGCCTGGCAGCCTGCTGTCCTCTTGCTGCCCCCGCAGGTCCAAGCGCCGTGCCATCCGCCTGGCCAACTCCACGGCCTCGGTCAGCCGGGGCAGCATGCAGGAGCTGGACACGCTGGCGGGGCTGCGGAGGAGCCCTGCCCCTCAGAGGTAAGCACCCTCACCCGCTGAGACCCCCACCCCCAACCCAGGGAAGCTCAGTGCTTGCACCAGGGGGTCTGAGATTTCCGGACTCCGGGCCTAGCAGGTCAAGTTTAAACCCAAACTTCTCCATGCTGGAAGCTTGGGCTGATCTTGTCCAGCACTCCTCATTTTTCATTTGTTCTTTCAACACATTTATAGAGCACCTACTGTATGCCAGCCCCAGTTCTAGTCATTTTGGAGTTCACTTTATTTATTTTTTATTTATTTATTTATTTATTTATTATTTATTTAATGTCTGCACCCGAGGCATATGGAAGTTCCTGGGCCAGAGACTGAACCTGCACTGCAGTTGCAGCCTGTGCCACAGCTGCAGCAGTGCTGGATTCTTAACCTACTGTGCCACAAGGGAACTTCCTGGAATTCACTTTAGTTTAGCAGTTTAGTTCACTTCAGGCAATGAGGAGGACAGAAGTCCGTGCCCTTGGAGTTACCATCGTGGCTCAGTGGTTAACAAATCCGACTAGGAACCATGAGGTTGAGGGTTCAATCCCTGGACTTGCTCAGTGGGTTAACCATCTGGCGTTGCCGTGAGCTGTGGTGTAGGTCGCAGACGCGGCTCGGATCCTGCGTTGCTGTGGCTGTGGCATAGGCCAGCGGCTACAGCTCTGATTAGACCCCTAGCCTGGGAACCTCCATATGCTGTGAGTGCAGCCCTAGAAAAGGCAAAAAAACAAAAAAAAGAGAAAAAAGAAAAGAAATCCCTGCCCTTATGAATCCTGTATTCTAGTGGGATGAGATGGTTAAAAAACAAATACACAGGAGTTCCCTTGTGGCTCAGCAGGTTAAGAATCCAGCGTTGTCACTCTTGTGGTGGGGGGTCCAATCCCTGGCCCAGGAACTTATGTGTAAAAACCCAGGTAGGAGTTCCCACTGTGATGCAGGGGGTTAAGGATCCAGTGTTGTTTCTGCGGTGACCTGGGTTCCAATCCCTGGCCCAATGCAGGGAGTTATGGATCTGTGGCTCAGATTTGATCCCTTGCCCAGGAACTTCCATATGCTGCGTGTGCAGGAAAAAAAAAAAAAAAAGCCAAGTTATGGAATTCCTATTGTGGCTCAGTGGGTTAAGAACCCGACATAGGAGTTCCGTCATGGCACAGCGGAAACAAATCCGACTAGGAACCATGAGGTTGCGGGTTCGATCCCTGGCCTTGCTCAGTGGGTTAAGGATCCAGTGTTGCCATGAGCTGTGGTGTAGGTTGCAGACGCAGCTCGGATCCTGTGTTGCTGTGGCTGTGGCATAAGGCTGGAGGCTACAGCTCCTGTTAGACCCCTAGCCTGGGAACCTCCATATGCCGCGGGTGCGGCCATAAAAGGACAAAAAGAAAAAAAGAACCCGACATAGTGTCCGTGAGGATGTGGGTTCAATCCCTGGCCTCACTCAGTGAGTTAAGTATCCAGCGTTACTGAAAGCTGCAGTGTAGGTCACAGATGCAGCTCAGATCTGGCATGGCTGTGGCTGTGGTGTAGGCCAGCAACTACAGCTCTGATTTGACCCCTATCCTGGGAACCTCCATATGCCTTGGTCACGGTCTTAAAAAGAACAAACAAACAAACAAAAACCCAAATACACAGACGATGCAGTGTGTTAAGTGCCAAAGAGAAAAATAAATCAGGGATGGGGGATAGAGAATGTAGAACAGGGTGTGATACAGATTTAAGAGTGTGGTCAGGGAAGGTTTTGCTGAGGTGGCATATAAGCTGAGACCTGAAGGAGGCAAGGGAATGAGCTATGTGGATATCCTTTTTTTTCCTGTCTTTTTAGGGCCGCATCCACAGCATATGGAGGTTCCCAGGCTAGGGGTCTAACAGGAGCTGTAGCCGCCGGCCTTCGCCACAGCCACAGCAACATGGGATCCGAGCCACGTCTGTGACCTACACCACAGCTCACGGCAACGCCGGATACTTAACCCACTGAGAGAGGCCAAGGAACGAACCCACGGGATGCTAGTCGGGTTTGTTAACCACTGAGCCATGACAGGAACTCCTATGCGGATATCTCGAGGATAGAGCTTTCCAGGCAGAACCAACAGCCTGTGCAAAGGCCCTGAAGCAGGAATAGGTCTGCATGTTAGAGACACAGCCAGGAAGCTTCTGTGAGTAGAGTGGGGTGAGTGAGGGGGAGAGGGGTAGGAGGTAAAATCAGAGAAAAACAGGCCCCAGATTGTGTAGCTCTTACTGTAGACTATTTGGAGGATGCTGGCCCTGCAAGGAGTGATTGCCACAACAGATAACATTTTCACATGTGTGCTCATCGTGCTCCAGGCAGTATCCTGAGCACTTGGGTCATTTATTATCTCATTTAATCCCCACGGCAGCCCTGGGAGGTAGGAAGTATTGTGACTGCCCTGCTACAGATGAAGGAAGAGAGATTTAGAGTGGTTCAAGTAGGATCAGGACTATTTGAGCCCAGAGCCCTCACTCTGCAGCACCATAATTGAGAGTGCAGAGGAAGCATTGAGCACAGTGCCAGGAATCCAGTAGGCACTCAATAAATGTCATGATTGCTGTGGCAGGTATTAAGATGACTTTTTAAGAACCTCCATCTTCCCACCCTTATCCACAGCCGCTCGAGCCTCAATGCCAAGCCCCATGACAGCCTTGACCTGAACTGCGACAGCCGGGACTTCGTGGCTGCCATCATCAGTATCCCCACCCCTCCTGCCAACACCCCAGATGAGAGCCAACCTTCCTCTCCTGGCGGTAGTGGCAGTGGAGCCAGCAGCAACCTCAGGAACTCCAGCCTGGGTACCCCTTGCCTTCTGCCCGAGACTGTCAAGATCTCTTCCCTGTGAGGGGTGGGCCTGCCCATCCCGAGGGCCCTCTCAATTCTTGGGGACTCCTTTCCAAAGCCATATTTTGGGGAGGCAGAGAAGGGCAGGCCTGGGGACCCCTTCTGCTCCCCCCCAACACACACTGAGAACTATGCAATGGAGTTTCATGGAGTGGCCCACTGGTGGGAAAATAGCTAGGAAACGGGAAACCTCCCCCACCCCAGACAGGTTTCCTGGTGGGAGCTGAAGCGCTGGGCTTCCTCAGGCCCCCAGCCTCCTCGTCCCAGCACACTGGGACTGGGCCCTCTACCCCAGCTGGCCCCTTGCATGCTCCTCCCCTCCGGAGCTCTGGCCTGAGAAGGAGAGGTGGGTCTTCCTCTTCTCTCTGGCTGAGCTGTGGAGGTTTGGGGGTTCAGAGAAGAGAACCCTCACGTCTGAGCTGGGCCTCTAGAAGAAATCCCACCTTCCACCAGGCCCAACAACTCCCAGATTCCGAAGCTTGGAATGCGATCACAGGCTTCATGGGCTGTGACCTCAGCAGTGACCTGCCACCCCTAGGCTTTGGCTCAGGGGTCAGGCTGCCTCTCCTAACATATACAGATAGCACAAACACCACCGCCCCTTTCCCTGGCTGCTGGAAATGGGTCCCCGCAACCCTGTCCTCCATTGGGCCCCCAGCAAACTCTAGCAATAGCAGCTGCTGCTGTGACATTATGCAAAGCCTCTGCCCAGTTCGCTGCAGCATTTGTATCTGCCCTAGTCATAAGGGCCGCCTCTGGACTACTCCTCCTTCTCTCTTCTTTGGTTTGCTTCCTTCCTGGGTTGGGCTGGAGTCTGGACTAGCTGAGATAAAAGCCTGGCAGCTAGCAAGAACTGGGCTGTGTTTGGAGATCATGGGCTGATTCCATGTTCTTGGGCAGGAGTCCAAAGGCATAAGGGGCTGAGGACCTGGGTTGTTCCTGAACTCTGGGAGCTGTAGGAGACAGGAGGAACTCTTTAGTCTCCTCCTTCTCCCCCACAATGCCTTTTCACATATTCTTCTCTTTCCTCTGTCTTGGGTCACCTTCCAGAACTCTGTGTCTGTTCTCAGGCTGAAATCTTGACATCATCTCAGGTTCCCTGTCCCCAGCACTGTCCCTATGGAGCTGGAGGCTGAAAAAGATGTAGTTTCCATCAGTCAATAAAACCTGAAAGGAGAGATAAGGATGAACACTTCCTGGCTCTGTGGGTTTGGTGGCTGGGTTGGGCTGGGGGGGGAGGTGGAAGGTACTCCAATTTCAATTCCTTTTCACTAGTAGGAAGGCTGTTGTGGGGAAAGGTATGGGAAATGGATGGCTGGTGGCATGTTTGGAAAATGCAGATCTAGGAGACATGAAAGGGGGTGCTTGGAAGAGGTGAATCTATAGCTGGTGAGGTAGGCAAGGAGATCCTGAGACATGCCCCATGGACATAATCTGCTCCAGCCCCTTCACTCAAAGATGGAGAAACTGAGACCCAAAGCGGCACACGCTTGGTTAGAGGAGACTTAAACCCACGCTTCCTGACAACAAACAGCTCTGAATTGAACGCTGATGAAAAGCTCTCTCTCAGTTTGGCAAATTCCCCTTCCTTGTGTCCCCTACCTATATTCTCTCTTCTGGGATACTGGATACAGTAGACTAGTGTAACTGAGCTCTTTGGAACACCAAGAAGACAGACCTTGGATTCAGGTTGACCCGGGTTCCGGTCTCCCGGGGTGAAAGAATCGCGTATCTTGCCTCAGGTTGCTAATCTGTGAAATAATCCTTCATTTATTCATCAAATATTTATTAACTGTGTATCATGTGCTAGCCCTAGGGGTACAAAAATGGGCAAAGTAGACGTCATCTCCGATATACAGAGGTGAGCATGGAAGATAATTAAGCCATTACAATACAGCATAGTAGAACCAAGTTTGATGGGTCATAGGAGCAGGCAGATGGCAGGAGAACCTAACCTGGCCAAACAATAAGTTGGAGTTAGCCAGGCAAAAGACAAGAGTGAAAATATTTTAGGCAGAGGGAACGGCATGTGCAATGGCCTGGAGGTTAGAGTTCGAGCTCAGAGCCTTTGGGGAACTGAAGTGGCTCAGCACAGCTGGTGAGGAGAGTGTGAGGCTGTGATGAGGGTGAGGATGTAGAGATAGGGCGGATCACAAGAGGCCTTTGAAGCTATGATATGGATTTGGACTTCATCTTAACGATAATGGGGCTCTGAAGGCTTAGAAACAGGAAAGTCATCATGAGGTTGTGATTCAGGAGGATTATTCTGGCTGTGGGGAGTGGGTTATAGAGAATCAGCCCTGGAGGGAGGAGGAACAGTGAGGAGACTTTTGCAGTAGTCCAATTGGCAGGTGACGGGGGTTTAGACCAGACAGTGGCAGTAAGAGGTGGAAAGTCAAAAGATTTCAGCGATGGAAGTGGCATGACTTGGGATCAACAGGTATGTGGGAGTTGAGGAAGAAGGAGCAGTTGACTTCCAGGTTCCTGACTTGGGCAAAGGCTGGGTGCCATTCATTCGCTGTCAGTGGGAACATCAAAGCTGTTGAGCACCCAGTGACCGACACATAGTAACTACTTGGTAAAGGCTAACTACAATTATTATGATAAGTTCAGATTTAGATGTGTAATGATGGACAAATATCCACTAGGGAGTGGGATATATGGGTCGAGTGAGATGGTCATGAGAAGAATCAGTGTGATAATGTGCATAGGCATTTTGCACAGTTCCTAAACACCGTAAGCCCAGGAGATGGGAGTCTTCTCCTCCCATTAAGTCTCGTGAGCAGAAAACACCACTATATTCTGTTTATTACTGACACCCTTCAGGTAAGAACTTCAACTAGGGTTGGCACCTGAAGGGAGAAAAGTATGGCTTGGTTCCTAAGACTTGCAGGGAACCCTCACCTCTCACAACACCTTCAAGGTTCACGAGCTCATCTGAATTCTGTAACTACTCCCTGAGGTAGTTCGGGCAGGCTTTATCATTCTTGTTTTACACACAAGTAACAGGAGATAAAATTTACACAATGACTTGCTCAAGGTAAGACAGTTGGTAATGGTCCGCCTATGCCTGGAACTGAGGTCGTCCCAGCTGCAAAGCCTGAGATCCTTTCCATTGCACTGACGTGCAGAATAATTAATTGAGCACTTACTGTGTGCCAGGCACAGCAGTAGGCCCTTTGCAAGCATTAATCTCGGATGCGTAAATTGGAATGATCATGGCCATTTTATAGAGAAGTGGAAATTGAGAATTGAGTGGGTGTTAAATGGCTTGCCAGAGATCACTCAGGAGGAGCAGAGCTAGGATTAACCTGTAGCTCTCCATCCATGCAGTAGCAGGAATTTCACCGATCTCATTGTGAGACGCTGGTTGGTGACGGAGCTGTTTATAAACTGCGCTCGATTCAGGTAAACTCAGTTAGGGGGGGAGCAGAAGAAAAAAGGAGGCGTGGGGGTGGAAAGGAAAAGGCTTTGCCGCGCCTGCGTACTAGCCACAGGGGCGGAGAGGTCAACGCGAGGGCGAGAGTGCGGCGGTGCCAGAGAGGGCGTGTCTGCTTCCCAAACACCCACTGTCCCCACGGTTCAATCTGTCCCAGGGTTGGCCCGTCCGACGTGAGTGACGATATCTCTTAACCAATCACCGCACAACTAGGCTTGTTGCCAGGGTGAAGCGGCGCCCGCCTCCTCACCGGATGTGGATGCAGAGGTGGGGGTGGAACCGGAACTGACGCTTCAGGGTCTAGCTAAGCTCTGTAGTGTTGATATTTTCCTGTCAGTCTGGCTGACTGCAGCCAAGTTGGAAGCCTGGGAGGAAGGCGATTTTAAAATTGTCGTGTGCGGGACAGGCCACGCTGTCCTGTCGCAGTATCCCCGCTTGGGAGTCAGAGCCTCGGGCAGAGAAGAGCAGGACGGGGACGACGAGAGGAAAGGCAAGGAACCAGGGTGCCGACTTTGACTGAAATCTGAGACGGAGGGCAGGGGAGGGCGATTGTTCGCTTCTGATTGGCCTGTGGGCATCATCGAGGACCCACGCAGCCACTTCAATTGGTTGGTACCCGCAATTGTTGTGGCGGCGGCGAAGATTTTGCCCACGTACTTCCGAGCGAGAGGCGGGGCTGTGCCCCGGCGCGCGTGCGCAACACGCCGGGCCCCACCCGGTAGTTCAAGAACCTGCGAGGGGGCGGGGCGAAGAGGTGCTTGTTTTGGTTCTGTTTCCTTTGAAGCCGAAGGCCGGAACGAGCGTAGCAATAATCTTGCTGGACTTGGAGAGAAGGCTACGACAAGCTCGCCCCGGTGTCTTCATTTTGGACTTCACATCCGGGTTCTCCAGCCGTGTGACCCGTGCGCCGCCGACGGTTCGAGAACCGGTGCCGCGATCTCTTTATCCGGGTCCCGGCGATCCCGTCGTGCTTCGCGCACCACTGTAGCCCCCTCATCCGGGTCCTCTCCCAGCGTGCCCCGCGCCGGGTTTGCTGTGGGGTACTCAGCAGTGCCGCCATGACTATTCTCCCCAAAAAGAAGCCGCCGCCTCCCGACGCCGACCCAGCCAACGAGCCGCCGCCGCCCGGGCCGCTGCCCCCGGCGCCGCGGCGCGGCGGGGGTGTAGGCGTGGGCGGCGGTGGCACGGGCGTGGGTGGCGGCGACCGCGACCGTGACTCGGGCGTCGTGGGGCCCCGTTCCCGGGCCTCGCCACCGCCTCAGGGCCCACTCCCGGGGCCACCAGGTGCACTCCACCGCTGGGCGCTGGCCGTGCCGCCCGGCGCCGTGGCGGGACCCCGGCCGCAGCAGGCCTCTCCTCCTCCTTGCGGGGGTCCCGGCGGTCCCGGCGGCGGTCCCGGCGACGCATTGGGTGCAGCGGCGGCGGGGGTGGGCGCGGCGGGCGTGGTGGTGGGCGTGGGCGGCACCGTGGGCGTGGGCGGCTGCTGCTCCGGGCCGGGCCACAGTAAGAGGCGGCGTCAAGCCCCCGGGGTTGGCGCGGTCGGCGGGGGCAGTCCTGAGCGTGAGGAGGTCGGCGCAGGTTACAACAGCGAGGACGAGTATGAAGCGGCTGCAGCGCGCATCGAGGCCATGGACCCCGCCACCGTTGAGCAGGTACGGGCAGGACGCGGGGGTGACAGGTGAGTGGGTGTGGTGGATGGAATCCCCAGACAGCGTCAATATCCAGGGAAGGTTCTTTTGACGTGGAGCCTCTGTCTTTTCTCTGGTGGGGGCGGGGCGTGAGGCACTCTTCTCCCACCCACCCACTCCACCAAGGACTTGGGGTTAGAGGCCCCAGATAAGACGGAGGCTTCAAAGATGGGGGTCTGTGGTCTTTTCTAGAACCTGTAGTTGTCATTCTGAGCCCTGAGACCTCATCGTTTGTGGCCAATAGGAACTCCCCGGGAGAGACAGGCAGGATGGAATGTCTCGAGAGAGAGGAATCTCGTGACTCTCCAAAGAATCTTGGTCTGTGTTCGGTGGCTTGAGGTTTCTTTTTTTCTCCGGGGTAGGAATCTAAGACTGCCTCTTCACAGAAAATAAATAAGGGCTATTTGTGAAGTAAGTCCTGTGAGAAGGACCTTCCACTTCCACTTGTGAAGTAAGTCCTGTGAGAAGCTCGTTCCCCTTGAGAACGAGGGTATGGTGGGATTCTGAGGGAGAATCTGACCTTCCTCGGTGTGGGGTGGGGGGCTGAGCTTCTCTTCAGAGGTGAGAGATTCTTCACCTTAGGGAGGGGCTTGAGCTCCCCGCTTGGGTATGAGGCTTCCTCACCACCACCACCTCCACCAACCAGGCAGTCCTTTCTCACCAGTGAGAGGGAGGTGAGCTCCTTCCCACTGGGGCCTGAGGCCTTCCCCCCTTGAATAGAAGGACCTGGGGGCTTTTTACAATCATAAGCACCCGCTAGGCCAGGAAGTTTCCCTTTACTTTCTGTGAGAAGGTTGTCAGGTATTGGGGATGGGAGTACTGAGGCCTCCCCTCAAGAACTAGATGTTCCGAGTCTCTCTCTCAGCCAGCTATGCTTCTTATTTCCAGGATCAGGGAAATAGTCTGAGCTTCCTGAATTGCTTTTAGCAAGCTTTTTCCTTCCCAGAGACAGGGAAGGGGTTTGGGACATCCGCACTGAAGGCAAATTCCTGCACCCACATTCCTCTCCCCTTTGACTCAGGTAAATCTCTGTACTTCACAGGGGCCGGGGCCTTGTTTTGAGCCCCTGTCCTTGTTCCTTTCCCACCCACTACTACTACTCTAGGCAGGATAAATCATCTGCTAGGGTCAGGGCTAGGGGTTATTTATTCTCTCCCTCATTGCAGTAAAGTGTGCCTTCTCCACAGAAATAGGGAGTTCTGGGGACAGAGTGGTCAGGTGCTGCCATGGTGGCTAGTAGAAAGACACTTCCTTACATCCCCTTTGTATTGCCTAGGCTAGAATTCCCTCCCTTGTAATTGTCCCCATAAGAACTAAAGCTCTGTGATGGCATGATATCTTCCCAATGACAGAGATCAGAGGCTTCCTGTCCTCCCACGTCTTGGGACAAAAGGAAGAAGATGCTTTTCCCTGCCTTACCTGGTTCAACTTGGGAATGAAAATAGAGGAGATTCTTCTCGCTGCCTTAGGCTTGATCCTGAACTGTCACTGGGGGCAATTTGTAATCTGGAGGTCAATTAGATCCTTGGGGAAAGAGGGGTGTTGAGAGGGGGCCCAGATGCTGAATCTGGTCCTTGTTGTGACTGCTCAGACTTGCTGTCTGTCCTGATGCTGTGACTGTATCTCTGTTGCCTTTAGGAGCCCTTTTGGCACCCTGGGATCTCTCCGTATTAGGAGAGAGTTGTCAGGGGTTTAATTTCCCAGGTATGGCTGCCTTGCCAAGAGTCTGCCACGTGAAGAAAAGGGCTTGAAAGTGTCCAGAGCTTAAGGACCCCACAGAACATTTTGAGAAGGGGGCCTGCGTGCTGAGATGGTGGGAGAAGTTGGACCTGGCACTGTAGCCAGGGTGCTTGGATTCCCACTCTGGCTCTGCTGGGGCTTTGTTGGTTGAACCAGAATAGTTCTTCTTATGCTCCCCGGGCCTCAGTTCCCTCATTGGTCAGTTAAGGAGCTGATGAGGTATTCTTTAGCTTTGGGATTTTTAGGGAATTCATGCTAAAACCCTTTGGGCCTGAAGGTGACAGAAAACGGTAGGCGTCTTTCGAGGAAAAATAGGTTCCTTCCTTCTCTTCCCTGTTCTTCTGTTCCCTCCCACCTATGCAAGCATGGTGGTCAGAACAAGTGGCCTGGTCAGTGTGAGGCTCCAGGTTGGTGGACAGTGGTTTTTGTGGCCAGTTGTGCTGTGAATAAACTTGGAGATTGCCTGGTGGGGGGCTTATTGGATGGTGTAGAGGTAGCGTTGTGTGTAGAAAAAGTTTAGGCTCTGGAGCTGCACGGCTCTAAATTCAAACACCAGGGTCTGTTTAGCTGCCAAAAGTCCATCTGTGCCCAGGGTTGTTGAGCGTCTGATTACCTGACCTGGCCCACCTCGGACCTTGGCTGATTCTTCTCTTGCAGTTTCCCCAGGATCATTTGGGTTCTTCCTAGGAACCTTTGCAGCAACTGATCTTTGTTGGCAAAGATCCTTCATTTGGCATCTGGGAACCCACTCTGGTGAGGCAGAACGGTATAGCAGAAAGTGGTCTCTGCCCAGGTAGCCTGGGCCTGACTCCTGTACTTCTGGCAGTTCCCTTTTCTGGGCTTCAGTCTCCATCCATAAACTGGGTAGTGGGGAAGAGAGAGGTTGGACTTTACTGCTCTGAAACTAGTTGTAATCTTTTTAATTCCCTGCTCCCTACTCCCCCACCCACCCATTTGAAAGTTTTGACTGGGGCCCCTTGGCTCTTACGGGTATGCTATGAGGTTTCAAGCAGGCCACAGCTTCCCTCTCTCTAGCCGGTGCTGTAGGTCCTCACGTGTGTTTTTTTTTTTTTTTTTTTTTTTTGGTCTTTCTCTCTTTTTAGGGCCGCACCTGCGGCATATGGAGGTTCCCAGGCTAGGGGTCTAATCAGAGCTACAGCTGCCAGCCACAGTCACAGCCACACCAGATCCAAGCCGCGTCTGTGACCTCGCCACAGCTCACGGCAACGCCGGATCCTTAACCCACTGAGCAAGGCCAGGGATTGAACCCGTAACCTCATGATTCCTAGTCGGATTCGTTACGCGCTGCGACGTGACGGGAACTCCTCACGTGTATTTTTTTTTAGCAGCTTTATTAAGATATAATCCACATGTCATGTGATTCACCAGTTTAAAGCATACAATTCAGTGATTTTTAGTGTCTTCACAGAGTTGTGCATCTATCACCACAATCAGTCAACTTTAGGACGTTTTTCTTCATCTCAAAAAGAAACCCTGCATCATCATCTTCATCATCATCATCATCCCCCATCCCTTCTCAGCCCCTGGCAACTACTAATCTACTTTTGTTTTGATTGATTTGTCTTTTCTGGACATTTCACATAAGTGGAATCATACAACATGCAGTCCTTTGTGATTGGCTTCTTTTATTTAGCATAAAGTTTTGAAGGCTCATCCATGTCGTATGCATCATTGCTTCATTTATCTTTGTTGTGGAATAATAGAATCTTCATTTTTTAACCTCCCTCTGGCCCAGTGGCCTGGCAGTAGGTTTGCAGCCTTGCTTTTTTCCAATTCCTCTGCCCTGGAGCGCTTGTGTTAGTCCTTAGAGAGCAGTGTGTCTGTGTTTCTCACTGGATGGGTTGCCTATGTTTAGCCCATGGAGCAAAGCCAGTGTTCCTGGGTGTTTGTGGGGAGAGAGGGGTGGTCTTGGCACCAGGGTTGCTGGAACAGAGCTGTGAAGCCCAGAATACTAAACACCTCTTGGCCATGGGCTCTGGGAAGACATCTGTCCATGAGCTGCCACTGCTGCTGCCATCTCCCCCTGCTGCCTCCCTCCTACAGTGGCAGCTCATTCATCGATAGAAAGGGTCATCAGCTTCCCAGGCTGGGAGGCTGGATTCCAGGCCCCTGCAGCCCTAATTCTAACCTTTCCCTGGGGAGGTGCAAGCGAGGTGGGTCCTGTAAGCTGAGAGCCATGCCACTTTGCCTCACAGCTCACAACAAGGAGTGCTGCAAGGGAGTTATATTTGTTTTCTGTGGCTGGTGTGACAAAGTACCATGAACTGGTTAAATAAAACAACAGAAATTTATTTTCTCACAGTTCTGGAGACCAGAAGTCCAAAATCAGTTTTACTGGGCCCTGATCAAGGGGTCGGCAGGGCCACACTCCCTCCAGAGGCTCTAGGGGAAAATCCAGTCCTCTTGCAGCTTCTGGTGGCTGCTGGCATTTTGCTTTTTTTGTTTGTTTGTTTTTCTTTTTTTTTTTTTTTTAGAGCCGTACCCATGGCATATGGATGTTCTCAAGCTAGGGGTCCAATCAAAGCTAGAGCCGCCGGCCTACACCACAGCCACAGCAACATCAGATCCGAGCCACGTCTGCGGTCTGCACCATAGCTCATGGCGACGGCGGGTCCTTAACCCACTGAGGCCAAGGACAGAACCGGCAACCTCATGGTTCCTAGATGGATTCATTTCTGCTGCACTACGACGGGAACTGCTGGCATTCTTTTGTTTTTTGACCACATTGCTCTGACCTCTGTCTGTTTTCTCCTCTGTGAATGGGTGGTTTCTTCTTTAGTCAGTATCAGATCTTCCTCTGCGGCTTTAAGGACACTTGTGATTGCATTTAGGTCCTACTCCAATACTCCCAAGAAAATCTCCACATCTCAGAATCCTTAACCACATTTATAAAGACCCATTTTCCTTATAAAGTAACATTTACAGGTTCCAGGGATTAGGGCCTGATATCTTTGGATGGTGGTTATTCAGCCTACTACAGGGGTGTTCACGTTTCCCTTCCAGGGCCAGAAAACTCATTAAGTGCTCGCCTACTGGGCAGAGTCCTGTAATATTTGAGTCTGTGCAGTATTCCTATTATTGGGAGGCTTGTTATCCCATTTCACAAATGAGAAAACTGTGGCTCAGCAGTTTATCACATGGCTAACGATTGGTGGAGTTGGACTGAAACCGAAGTCAGTTGGGTCCCACAGCCTGCTTCAACTTCTCTTGTGCCTTTGGACCAGTAGGTTGCAGTCTTGCACCTGGGATCTCCTGGTGTCTGAGAGCTTTGCCTGCCCTTTGTGGAGGCTCAGAGATGTAGAGGGAATTGCCCACAGGCTCAGGAGCGAACTTGTAAGATTCAGGGTCTGGATTTGACTTTCTTAGGCCAGAGCATTTATGTAGCTTAAATTCATCTATAGCTGGGCCAGCTCCCACTCTCACTCCTGCCAGTCCTTCCTTCCTGGGCCATTTTCCTAAGCAACTCCCAAGTTGGCACCTTTCTTGGAGGCTCCTGTCCAGCTGGGGAACGGAAAAGACTGTGTTATGAGCTCTTGGGACTCTCTGAGCTCTTTTGGGAGCCCAGGACCACGATCTCCCTGTTTTCTCTCCACAAAGGGAGAGAGAGAAGGGGTTTCAGCCAGAGCTCAAGCTCTAAAGGCTACTGATGCCAAAGCCAGTGGGTGGCTAGTAGTCTGGCCTCCAGATCCAGGCCTGGATGCCAGGCTGGCTGCTGCAGGACCAGAGCCTTGCTTGTGCAAGGGGTATGCTTAGGCCTTCTTCATTTTGAAGAATAAACCAGAATTTTCCCAAGATGGACTGCCAGATACATCTCCATGTTGTGACTCATGAGGCTTCTCTTGTTGCCTTTACACGAGCCTTTGCTGGTGCCCAAATCCCAGTTCCTTTCTGCCTTTGTAAAATGAAGCTAATGCTTCCTGCCACCTGAGCTGTGGTAAGGACACTTAAACGAGGTCACCTTTTGCATCTGGCACCTGGCATGGGCAGGGATTCAGCTAATATGAACTCATCTTTTTTCATGGTCTTGCCCTGCTTACTTGCGTATTCCTCTCCAGGACTTTAGCTCTGCTGAACTCATTGCTGGGCCTCTGCATACCTGGAGTGGCAGAAGTGATTTCTTATCTCATTAATAAGCGTTTCTGGAGATCTTGGTGTTTAATCCTTTTCTCAAGGTGGCACTTCCTCTGAGGGGCCAGCCTTAATGATGGGCCGGTCCCTTCCTCTATTTCACAGCACCCCTTTGTTCACCTCTTTCAAAGCCCTGCCTATACTTGTGTGTGGTCATTGCCTGTTTCCCCACCCCTCTAGCAGGTCATGAATTTGTCGGGGTTGAGACCAAATCTGATTCATTTTTCCGTCTTCTCTGCCAGCTTAGGGTCTGCTTAGTAGCTGCCTGGTAAACCTTTGTTACATAAGTAAGTACGAGCCCCTCTCGTCCTCTTTGATCTCCTTTCTGCTATCTCTTTGCCCCCCTATAATTGAGGGCAGGAGATTGCTGTGTGCCCTGCTGTTTTAGAACTTCTGTCCAGTCTTGGGGCTGTTGTCATAGTTGCAGCTTCTCTGCCAGAAATCCTTAGCTAAGGCAGGCGCCATCGTGCTGGGAGATGGCTGACCCTGCTGGGCAGAGATAGGGGAACTGGGTGGAGTGTGCCAGTCCAGTGTGATATCCTCTGGGGCAGGAGGGGCACCTGGACTCCTGGAATGTTGTACACAAACAAGAGTTTGGGCTGCCCGTGGAAGCCCATTAAGGGCTTCCGGGTGCCTTTGTCATCTCTGGAAAGCCAGCCACACCTTCCTAGGGGGCGGGCCCTGATGGTGGGACTACTGGGTATTCCCTTGTCACTCCGTCTTCATCCCCTCCTATATAGCCACTCACCAGGAACTTTTTTCCTTTTTTAGGGCCGCATCTGCAATATATGGGAGTTCCCAGGCTAGGGGTTGAATTGGAGCTATAGCCGTGGGATCCAAGTGGCATCTGCAACCTACATCACAGGTCACGACAATGCCGGATCCTTAACCCACTGAGCGAGGTCAGGTTTGGAGCCTGTATCATCGTGGCTACTAGTCAGATTTGTTTCCACTGCGCCACAACGGGAACTCCTCTTTTTTGGGGTGGGGACTGCACATGAAATATATGGAAGTTCCCAGGCCAGGGGTGGAGTCGGAGCTACAGCTGCTGGCCACAGCCACAGCCACAGAGATGCAGGATCCGAGCTGAGTCTGCAACCTACATCACAGCTCATGGCAATGCCAGATCTTTAACCCACTGAACGAGGCCAGGGGTCGAGCCCACATGCTCATGGATACTAGTTGGGTTCCTTACTGCTAAGCCACAGTGGGTACTCCCTCACCTGGGACTCTCAGTTGTACATCATCATCTCTGTCCATGCTGGTCTTGCCCCTTCTGTTACCGGTGACCACCTCACCAGTGCATGGTATGTTGTTTAGAAAGCCTTTTCAAGTCCTGGAGCTCCTCAGAGCCTCTTGACAGTTCTGTCAGGTAGATCCCTTGTTTGATAGGAAACAGGTTTAGAGAGTTCAGGTAGCTTACCTGAACTCCTGCAGCAAGTGAGTGACAGAGCTGGAATTAGATCTCAGAGCTTTTAGGCTCTAAATCTTTGCTTCCTACTTTGCCAGGAATTTCTGTCACCTGAGCTGGGTGAAAATGGCCTGCAGAGGGGTGATTGGCATTAGCCCAGATCCTATAAATCCCTGTGCTGGGCAGTGTCCCCAGGGAGCAGCCTTGGGATTTCTGGTTCTTAGGCCTGATGCAGTCTCAGGCTGACTTCTTCAGGTGGCCAGCAGATGGCGCAAGGAGGCTGCGAAAGGTCTGTTGCTGCTGCTGGTTTGTTTTGTTTTGAAGTGGAAAATATATTTTAAGTGACACGTGGATGTTTTTTTAAATAGACTGTTTTTCAGAGCAGTTTTGAGGGTTCACAGGAAAATTGACCAGAGGATACAGGGGATTCCCATATACCCTCGCCCTTACATATGCAGAGCTTCCCCCGTTATCAGTGTATGAGAGTGGTACTTTTTTTTTTTTTTGTACTTTCTAGGGCTGCACCTGCAGCATATGGAGGTTCCCAGGCTAGGGGTCTAATCAGAGCTACAGCTGCGGGCCTGTGCCAGCAACACAGGATCCGAGCCACATCTGCGACCTACACCACAGCTCACGGCAATGCCAGATCCTTAACCCACTGAGCGATGCCAGGGATCGAACCCGCAACCTCATGGTTCCTAGTCGGATTCGTTAACCACTGAGCCATGACGGAAATTACAGAGTGGTACATTTTTTATAATCAGTGGACCTACATGGACACATCATAATTACCCAAAGCCCATAGTTTACATTAGGCTTCACTCTTAGTGTTGTACATTCTATGGGTTTGGGTAAATGTGTAAGGACATGTAATCACCATTATAGTATACAACATAGTTTCAGTGCTCTAAACATCCTGTATGTCCCACCTCTTCATCTCTCCATTATTTAAAAAAAAGTCTGAAAATGCACATTTGTAGAGGTTCACATAACCCAAACCTTTAGGGCCAGAGGTACTTTGAAATTTAGAAAATTTTCAGAATTTAGGAAAGTCACCTGGTGTGTATACTGCGTATTATGCAACACCTCCCGTGGGGTCTGTAGTAGCACCTCGTAATCAAACACCTGATTGTTTCTATGTAGAAATGGTTGAATATTTACCTCCAAGTGAAAGAAATAGGTTCTTGTCAGCACAGGTCAGGTTGTAATGCTAAGTGAGTTAGAGAAAGACTTGGTTTTAAAAGCTTTTGGAATTTTTTTTTTTTTTTTTTGTCTTTTTGTCATTTTAGGGCCACACCTGCAGCATGTGGAGGTTCCCAGGCTAGGGGTCTAACAGGAGCTGTAGCCGCCGGCGTACGCCAGAGCCACAGCAACGCGGGATCTGAGCCACGTCTGCAGCCTACACCACAGCTCACGGCAATGCCAGATCCTTAACCCACTGAGCGAGACCAGGGATCGAACCCACATCCTAATGGTTCCTAGTCGGATTCGGTTCCGCTGAGCCACGACGGGAACTCCAGCTTTTGGAATTTCGGATAAGGTATACCTCTTATAAAGAAGTGGTGAAGTACAATTACCTATAATAACAACACTTAGGGATGATGTTTTGTTGTATAGTTTTCCCAACTTTACGTGCGTGTGTGTTTGTATACATATGCATATACTTACAAGTGTTAAATGTGTTCTGTCACAAGTGAGGTCATAGTTTGTATTTTGCATGTATTTTGCTTTATACAGTGTATCTTGGAATTCTCTAGCAGCAAGTGGAGCTTAGGATCTAGGCTCTTGCCAGTCACTCCCTCCTCAACATCTGCTCCAGCCTAAGTGACTAGAGGGTCCCCAGGTGAAATTCCTTGAGGTAGAGGCGGTTTTTTCCCCCAGGCACTTGCTGGGTCTGGGCCTCTGACTGCCTGGGAGAAGGCCCAACACGAGATTCCCAGCTTGCTCAGCAGGGGTCAGAATGCAGATGGGGCTTCTGTTCTCAGGGCAGGTGAAGCCCTTCTGGAAACAAGCTTTCTGCTCACACAGCAACTGATTTCCTAAAGGAAGGACCTTCTCCCGCTCCACATGCAGAGTGGTCAAACAGGGTTGAGAACTGGACCCTTCCTGTTGTCCCTTCAGCCAATTAGCTGGGCCCCTAGGAAGCTCAAGGGCAGAACCCTTGGATGAGGGTTCAGGCCTTTCCTGTTGCTGACGCCCCCCCCCCCCCACCTCTTCCCTCCAGCAGGAGCACTGGTTTGAAAAGGCCCTGCGAGACAAGAAGGGCTTCATCATCAAGCAGATGAAGGAGGACGGCGCCTGTCTCTTCCGGGCTGTAGGTGAGTCTCTGCCTTAGCCTTCAAGGGCCTAGGACTGCCCCTGAGTTGTGTCCTGTGACAGGATTGGAGGCGAAGTTAGCTGGCCTTTTAGGGACTCCAGGCCCCATCCTCAAGTTTTAGTATCTGGCCTCTAGCCCTTGGTCATGAGGCATATGGTGGTGTGAAAGTAATAATAACAATAATAGTGATGAAGAAAATAACATTACTTAGGGACACAGATTGCTCTATCAGACATTATAGGGGGCTCTTTTAAATCTCCAAGCTAGGTGAGTGTAGGATTATTGCTTCCAGTTGTCAGATGAGAAAAGCAACTCAGAAGGAGTGACTTATCTAGGGTCAGAGAGTATGTTGTCCAGCTGGGAGTCAGAGTCTGCGTTAGGTTAGTCTGAGGCCTGTGCTCTTAACCACGGCATACTGCTGTCACCCTGGGATAGCAGAAGTTTTCTTAAACTTACGCAAAAGTAGCGAATAGTGAACCCTTGTGTACCCATCATTCATCTTCAAAACAATTAACATATTGCCAGCCTTATTTCATCACTAAGCCACCCACCCACTCTTTTTCGCTCTCCTGAAACAAATACTTTTAAAGCAAAACCTCGGAATTCCCTTCGTGGCTCAATGGTTAACGAATCCGACTAAGAACCATGAGGTTGCGGGTTCGACCCCTGGCTTTGCTCAGTGGGTTAAGGATCCGGCGTTGCCGTGAGCTGTCGTGAAGGTTGCAGACGCGGCTCGGATCCCGCGTTGCTGTGGCTGTGGCGAAGCCCAGCAGCTACAGCTCCTGTTAGACCCCTAGCCTGGGAACTTCCATGTGCTGCGGGTGCGGCTCTACATAAAAAAAAAAAAGGTAAAGCAAAACCTCAACATTGGATCATCTCATTAGTAAATATTTTTCTGTGTTTTTCTGACAGATAAAGATGATAATGGCACTTTGGTAATGGTAAAAGAGAAAATTCTTTAATTTTCTCTTTTAACATTACCAAAGTGCCATTATCATACCTAACAAAATTAGTAATTCCTCAATACTATCTACTGTCCAGTCTGCACTAGATATTTGAAGCTCTTCTGGTTCTGAATCTATGACTCGAGTTCTCTTGTGGCACAGCAGGTTAAGGATCTAGTGTTGTCACTGCAGCAGCTTGGGGTCACTGCTGTGGCATGGGTTTGATCCCTGTCCTGGGAATTTTCACATGGCAGTGGGCATAGCCCAAAGAGAAATTGAATATGTGACTCAGCAAGCAATTGTGAGGACCTCTGCTGGTGTACAAGGGAAGCTGGGAGTGTGGTCTGATCCTCCCTTTGGAGCTCTGATCTCTCCCGAGGAAAAGTGCTCTCCAGTAGGACCTTTGAGCTTAGAGTTAGAAGCGCCTTCTAGTTCTGACCCTGACTTAGAACTTCCACTTTCCGAAACATCCCTGAAATGGTGTTGATTCTGAAGGGCTCATCGAATCTCTTCTGGGTCTGTGATTCTCTCAGTCTGTAGGTACCCTTCATGTCTGTTGGTGGGCCAGACTGACTCAGGCTCAAATTCTGGCTGTACCACTGGTTCTTGGTGTACCCTTAGGCAAGCATCTCTTATTTTCCTGAGCCTGTTTTCTTGTCTACACCATGAAGCTAAAAGACTGTTGAGTGATAATGGTTAAATGAGATTATTTTAGTAAATCCCTTCAAGTGCCTGACTTGTAGTAGGCCCTCATGGAACAATAGCATTGGTAAAGCCTGAATGTTATTCCCTTTGTAGGGCCACACCCGCGGCATGTGGAGGTTCCCAGGCTAGAGGTCTAATCGGAGCTATAGCTGCCGGCCTTCGCCACAGCCACAGCCACGTGGGATCCGAGCTGCATCTGCAACCTACACCACAGCTCATGGCAATGCCGGATTCTTAACCCACTGAGCGAGGTCAGGGATCAAACATACAACCTCATGATTCCTAGTCAGATTTGTTTCCTCTGTGCTACGATGGAAGCAGCTCCACGAGTGTTATTCTTAGTGATGCTTCAGAGCCACAGATGTTTGAGTGGGTGAAAGAAAGTAAGTGGGGTGGGTCGTTGCCAAGCGGAAGAGGTTCTGGCAATGAATGGACTCTGCTGGGCTGGGGAAATCCCAACCCTCCTGTCCCTGTAACTCAAGTCCATGTCCCCCCTGGGGTGTTTCCTAGAGAAAGCTTAAGTTTGGAGGCATCTTGGACCAGAGGAAGGCCAAGAAAGAATAGGTAGGAGCCTGTTAGGTGTTAGGCCCTATGCTGAGACCTTAGGCTGGATGTGGGGTAAGCGGGGCTGCTGGTGGAGTGAAGGTCAGAAAATACAGCTGAGCATCTGGGTCTTGATTGGTCTTGAAGGCAGACATTGGGGCTAGTGAGAACCTGGCTCGGCAGCAGCCCATGTCAAAAACAAAATTTATATGCGTGTCCATCTAGCTGTTCTCCCCAAATACTTCTGACCCTTCCCCCTCATTGTGGCCTTCCAGTAAGGGGACTCAGCTTACAGGAAGAACTGACCATGACAGGTTGAAGGCCTTTCCCTATCAGCACTAGGGCTACACATTTCCCCTGACTGGGCTGCCCTTGGCTTTTCTTCGTAAAACCTCAGAAGCCCCATGGCCTCTCCCCGAGAAGTGCATGACCCCTGGGTCTCTAGGCCTTCTCTAGAGGTTTCCCTGGGGCAGATCGCACGGGACATGTGCCTGGGAAAGGGACTTTATCCTCAAGCTCCCTGCTGCCCCTCTGCTTCCAGCCTAACTTGGACAGGGACAGGTAGTAGTTGCCCTAGGCTCTGGTGAGAAGGCCTACAGGTTCTAACTTCCTGCCACACATTGACTAGTAGAAGGACCACGTAACTAAGTGTTGAAATTGGGGGGCAGGTGCAAGCATAGAGACCACTCTGTTGTTCTTTGACTCTGTTGATTGCTAGGTATTCCACAAGGTGCTTCAGGTTCACCTGCAGAATTGGGATATTTATCCCATAAGACTGATGAAAAGATTGAGGCTCAGGAAAGGGAAATGACATGCTCGAGGGTCATTAGTGGCAGAAATGGCATGGGAACCCAGAGGTATCCAGAGAACACCTTGCTATTGCCCTAGGAAAGCCCTAGCTTCTTAGTGTAGCTGTCAACTGGCTGGGTGACCTCGGCTGTATTTCTTGATCTCTCTGGGCCTTGCTTCTTCCAAGTAGAAGCCTGTGGCTCTCTACTCTTTAGAATACTGAGGCAGGTGGGTTTCTACCCTCTGTTTTGCTTCTGAGGTCTGAGTGTCCCCAGTGCAAACCAATATCCACTGCTTGTGCCCAGTTCTCTCTTCCACCACCCCCTGTTGGGGACTTATGAGCATCAGTACAGGCTTGGGTGGAGTGGAAGTGGGAGCCTGGGTCCCAGAGGTATCCTGTGGTCCACCCTGCCCCTGCTATGTTCAGATAACCTCCTCCTGGAAACGTGAGTCTGCATCTCTCCTCCCTCCCTCTCCTCATATGGCTTTGACTCAGCAAAAACCTCTGGCCCTGGCTCTTAGAATGTGGACTGTCAGTATTGGAGAAATGTATCTTAGGTCAATTTTGACTGTTTTACTTTATTTTTTTGTCTTTTTAGGGCCACACCCACAGCATATGGAGGTTCCCAGGCTAGGGGTTGAATTGGAGCTGTAACTTCCGGCCTGTGCCACAGTCACATCAATGCGGGATCTGAGCCATGTCTGCAACCTACACCACAGCTCATGGCAACACCAGATCCTTAACCTACTGAGCAAGGCCAGGGATTGAACCCGCGACCTCGTGGTTACTAGTCGAATTCATTCTGCTGTGCCACCACGGGAATTCCAATGGGAGTTCTTGGGTAGAGGAGCAGGCATCTGAGACCAGGCTATTGAGAGGACTGAGTTCTGCTGTCTACCCCATGGAGTGTGTGCCAGTTGGGATAGTTGGAGCCATAGGCCAGGTATGCACCACAGCTGCTTAATAGGCAGGTAAGGCTCTTGGTTCATCTCCTTAGTGGGGCCAGGGTTCTCATTGGGCCAGGAAAGATGTGGGGAACAGATCAGGTCCTATCTCCCTCTATTTGCTTTGTGTACACACATTTGTGTGGTTTGTTTTTACATGCTTTGCAAACAGCAAACTTCCTTTTTTGTCCTCAGTGGAACTCGCTGTGGGTCTTCTAGCAGGCGGGCAGGCAGCAGCCTGGCAGTGAGGCAAGTCCCAGGTGCCTCTAAAACAAATGGTAGGACCTGTACTTAAACTCTAGATAGTCTAGGCTCTCCTGTCTTGCTCATCCAGGTAATTCCTCAGCAAATAGTGACTACATTTTAGGGAACCTGAGGAGGGAGGATTACAAAGGTTTGGGAGACCTTCCGCCAGGCAGCAGAGGAGGTTGAGGCAAGTCTTTTAGAGCTGTTGGTTGTTTCCCCACCCGCCACCAACCCTCAGAAGGAGGTGTGGGGGGGTCCTCAGTTTGTATAGCCTTGCATCTTGTCTAGCTTTCAGTCTTTCCTGGTTGGTGTCAAGGGCATCTGCTTGGGGTTTTTTTGTTTTTTTGTTTTGTTTTTTGTTTTGGCTGTGCCTGTGACATGCAGAAGTTCCCAGGCCAGGGTTTGACTCTGCGCCACAGCAGTGACCCAAGCTGGATCCTTAACCTGCTGAGCCACAAGGGAATTCTGGCATCTACTTACTGAATACAGTAGTTCTCTGTAGTTGTGTGAGGGTTGTTGTGTGGGTATTTGGCCCTGGGAACATCTTTGACAGGATCGGGCCATTGTGTGTGTGCACAGAGAGCGTTTCCTTTTTTTTTTTTTTAAATGGCCACACTCAGCATGTGGAAGTTCCTGGGCCAAGGATTGAACCTGAGCACAGCTGCAACCTATGCTGCAGCTGCGGCAATACCAGATCCTTTAACCCACTGCTCTGAGCCTACGATCGAACCTGCGCCTCTGCAGCGACCTGAGCTGCTGCAGCCAGAATCTTAACCCACTGCACCACAGTGAGAACTCCCATGTGCATTTCTATGCTAGTGTGTCTGTATGCTCAGAGAAAGGATAGAAGCAGAGTGTGGGGAGGGAAGGTTCATGCTGACTTCTGTGGCCCTAGCAAGGGGTACAGCCCCTGATATCTGTAATCTCCGCCCACTCATAGGCCTTTCTCAGGTTCCAACTGATTCCTGCTTGTGCTAGTGGAGAAACTGAGGCAGGCAGGATCAGGCCTGGCCCAGGAAGTCAGGTGGCTAAGATGGTAGCTGGATTGGGGTGTTGGTAATGTCATGTTAGGGCATCAGGGCTTGAAGTTACCAGTTACTCCTCGAAAGCCTGGCCTCTCCTTTACCCTTCCAAATGCTGACCTTGGGCCAGGTATGGCACATTTTTGTAACTCAGTATCCCCTCTTGTGTAAAGTGGGGTTTTTGGGGTGAGGATGGAATGAGTTGGAATGTGAAAAGGCCTTGGTGGGACCAGTTGTGGTATTGTACTGAGGATTTCTGAGCCCTGCTTGGGTTAGGGACAGAGGTGAGGTAGTAGGGGACACCCTTCCAGCTGGACTTTTGGAGGGGAGAGCAGGTGCAGATTGCCCACAAGTGCAGTGTCAGCAAGAGGAGGAGTTTCGGTTTCTATCAAAACAAGTGCTCTGAATTCCCCTACCTCTGCAGGACCATTGGGCCCTTTTTCCCCCACCTTGGCCCCCACAGGGAAGTCCAGCTCAGCCCCTAGTCCCACATGCCAACCTCTCAGGAGGAAGAGAGCTTGCTGGAGGACAGAGGCGGGGCTGGCAAAGTCAGACAAGCCTCTCCTCAGTGAGGACTTCCTGTGTTCTTAGCCCTGCACTGGGTGTTTTATCCTGCCTTACGTCACTGCAAAGATCCTACTACTTTCCCTTGTTGGAAAGGTATTGTTGCACCATTTCCTTGGTTCAGAAATGCACCTATTCTTCCGCATTGATGATTCCAAAACTAGGTACCCTTTTTTTGTTGTTGTTGTTCTTTTTAGGGCTGCGCCCGAGGCATATAGAGGTTCTCAGGCTAGGGTTGAATTGGAGTTGTAGCTACCGGCCTACACCACAGCCACAGCAACGCCAGATCCGAGCCACGTCTGCGACCTACACCACAACTCACAGCAATGCCAGATCCTTAACCCACTGAGTGAGGCCAGGGATCCAGCCTGTGTCCTCATGGGTACTAGTCAGATTGTTTCCACTGATCCATGACAGGAACTCCTAGGGTACTTTTTTTTTTTTTTGGTCTTTCGTCTGTTGTCATTTTAGGGCCGTGACCTGCGGCATGTGGAGGTTCCCAGGCTAGGGGTCTAATTGGAGCTACAGCTGCCGGCCTACACCACAGCCACAGCAATGCGGAATCTGAACCGCATCTGCGACCTACACCACAGCTCACGGCAACGCCGGATCCTTAACCCACTGAGTGAGGCTAGGGATCAAACCCGCAACCTCATAGTTCCTAGTCAGATTCTTTTCCACTGTGCCATGACGGGAACTCCCTAGGGTACTTCTTACAACCAGTGAGGTTGGTGCCCCTTCCCAGAAGCTGTGATTAACTGCATGTACTGTACCGTCTCGGTGCATCTTAGAACTGAAGAGAGAAGGTGGTATTTTATATTTTATAGGTAAGTAGAGAAGGTCATATATACCTTGCCCACACTTGAAGCTGTTTTGTGAGGCCTGCGTTATACTGATTTGTTGTTAATTTGGTTGCTAAAGATTTGAACTATAGGCACGGAAGGTAGGCTTGAAGGTAGGATTCAGCAAAGGTAGAGCCAGTCCTGCCTATATGAGGAGGGACAACCTAGACTCCGAGTTTGGGGCTTTCCTCTGACTGAGGAAGTGCAACAGAAATGAGGAAGAGCTTCATAAGTGGTTCCAGTGACGTCGTAGGTGACCTGTGGGTGGCTAGCTATCATTGTCCTCCTTGTGACAAATGGAGCCCCATCTCTCTCTCTTTTTTGGTGTGCATATGGGGGGGTGTTTAACATGGAAGTTCCCTGCTGGGGATTGAATCCAAGCTGCAGCTGTGACCTACGCCACCACTGCAACAGTGCCAGGTTCTTAACCCACTGTGCCCCACTGGTAACTCTGGAGCCCCATCTCCTGAACACAGTATGCTTTAGGTGTTTGGCAAACCATCCCCTGTAGTCTTAACAGCCAGTGAGAGGAAGAGGAGTTACTCTCCCCCTTTATGGATGAGGACATTGTGGCCCAGAGAGGTTAAAGGCCTTGTCCGGTGCTGCACAGCTAGGAGGCAATAGAGCCTGTCTGTCAGGCAAAGAGTTCAGTGACAGGGAAATGGGGGGACCCTCAATGGGAAGGTTCTCCTCCAAGTCCCTTCCATGTCTCATAGTCTCTCCTCATAGTCTTCCTGAATCTGGCATCTAGCTTGGGTAGATCTACTTCCCAGGCCTGGAAATGCCTATTGACCCTTCCGGAGGAGCATCTCAGCCACCTCCCTGAGCCTGGTACATCAACCCCTATTTAACCCCTTCGCGCCCATCTCAGTTCCTGTTTACTGCAGCTGCCAACAGCACTGCCTCCTCGGCACCCCAAGTTAATTCTACAGAAATAGCTCCTCAGGCAGCTCAGGCAGCCACAGCGGGTTTTGTGGTCCTGGCTTCTAAGAAAGGCAGCAGTAGGGGGCCCCCCCCCGGCCTGTGCACAGGGCATGTGACTTGCTGGAAGTGCCACGGTGGGGGGCAGGGCGGGGGGAGGGGTGGGGAAGAGTGTAACCACAGAACCCACATCCTTGTTTACATCTGTGAAGGGGCTACCCCTTCCCGCCTTTACAACCCCCACTCCCCGTCACCCTCAGGGCTCTGCACCTCCAGGAGGACGTGAGGCAAGCATGGGCCCCATTTTCTCTCAGAGCGGCCTTTTTCACCTTATCTCACTGAACCCTCCAAGGAGGGAAGGGGAGGGCAGCGAAGGCGTTCTTCTGGAGATTCTTACAGAGGTAGCCTGGCTGTCATGGAAGAGCTTCGTGGTGTTCCCTATGGGGTCTGACCCTGCCCCAGGGCCCCAGGGAGATCAGAGCGATGGTTCTCCGGAGGGACAAAGGGAAATTCCTTCTTCGTTTTAGCCAGTGGACATTAGGCGGGCCTCATCTTCAAGCCCACTTTAATTTCTCAGGGAGAGGCTCCCCAGCTACCCTCTAACGTACCCATGTACTCAGCAAACTATTCTTAGTTTCTTGCCCTGCATCAGGCTCTGAGCTGGGGGTGGTCCTGGAGGTGAACTGCCTTCTACCCTTCTCAGTGGGAGCCCAGTGTGATCAGGCAGATGAAGTCTGTACACACCTTTGATAAATGTGGTAATAGAGATGCTCTGAAGGATAGGGAACTGTTTTAACAGGTAGGCAGCCAAAGAGGATGGAAAGAACCTCTTTTCAGGAGAGAACAATATATGCGAACATCCTCAAGCAAGGCAGAGGGAATCCTGCCTGCCTTCTTCCTTTTTTTTTTTTTTTTTTTTTTGTGGCTGTGCCCGTAGCACATGGGCTGTGCCCATGTTCCCTGGCCAAAGCCAAGATGCTGCAGTGACAACACTGGATCCTTAACCTGCTGAGCCATAGGAGAACCCCTGCCCTTCCTAAATTAAACTTAAGTGAGGTGTATATGTTGTGTCTTATCGTTCTTTTTTTTTTTTTTTTTTTTTTGTCTTCTCTAGGGTTGCGCACCCACAGCATATGGAGGTTCCCCAGCTAGGGGTCTAATCGGAGCTGTAGCCGCCGGCCTTCACCACAGCCACAGCAACGCGGGATCCGAGCCACGTCTGCAATCTACACCACAGCTCACGGCAACGCCGGATCCGTAACCCACTGAGCAGTGCCAGGGATCGAACCCTCAGTTTCATGGTTCCTACTCAGATTCGTTAACCACTGAGCCACAACGGGAACTCCTGTCTTAATCGTTCTTATAAGCTACATGCTTCTTGTGAATAGGGGCGGGATTTTACTCGCCTCTGTCACCTTCACAGTATCCCACATTCAGGGTCCACTTCAGGAAAGTGAGCTCTGAGTGACTGCTCTATTCCAAACTCGGTGTTAGTCACTTCACACCTGTTATCTCATTAATCCCACAAGAGGCCTGCTGGAAAGTTATCCAGCTTGATCCCATTTTACACACGAGGCATATGCAGCTCAGAACACTTGGGTGGTTTCCCTGGGTCCTTTTGCTCACTAGTACCTAGCAGAACTGGGCTTAGAGCCCAGTTTTTCTTTCTTCCTTTTTTTTTTCTTTTCCCTTTCCTTTCCGTTTTTTTGTTTTGTTTTGTTTTTTGTTTTTTTTGTTTTTTTTAAACCTCGTAAAGGCCATACTGACTCCTGAGAGTCAGGAAAACTGAATTCTGGAGTTGAATTTGTCACAGACTGACTTCTGTGTGACCTTAAAGCTACAAACTCCCTGAGCCTCACTTTCCTCATGGGAAGAGTGAAGAGGGTTGTGTATGTGTGGAATTGATGGTGCTTAAGGCCACTTAAGGGATTTAAAATACTTGTTGACACAAGTCATCTGCCCAAAAGGCCTGTGGCTGTGTTCCTCTTACCTATAAGCTTACTCTTAAAGACTGTACCTGCCTGCCTCTTTTTTCATGACCGTATTCTAGCCCATGAGGCTGAGAATTCTCCATGCCTTAGGGTAGGAAAGGGAGCTTCCCTGGCTTCCAACCCTCCACCCTAAGGATGTGCTGTGACTCAAACTCTTCTTTGGTGGCAGCTCTTGACTCCAGCCTCTCCTTTTGTCCCCACAGCTGACCAAGTGTATGGAGACCAGGACATGCATGAGGTTGTGCGAAAGCACTGCATGGACTATCTGGTGAGACCTTGCAGAGGCCTTGGGGTGGGGACCAAGTAGTAGGATCTCTTCTCCACATAGACCTTGACCCTCTGATCTATTGTGCAGATGAAGAACGCCGACTATTTCTCCAACTATGTCACAGAAGACTTCACCACCTACATCAACCGGAAGCGGAAAAACAACTGCCATGGCAACCACATTGAGATGCAGGCCATGGCGGAGATGTACAACCGGCCCGTGGAGGTGTATCAGTACAGCACAGGTACTTCTGTGGTGGGTAGGTGAGCGACTGATCACGCCTGGTCTGAGCCTGCCCCACCCAGCCCACTGTGGATGCTCCCTCCTTCTCTTTCTCTGCAGAACCCATCAACACATTCCATGGGATCCATCAAAATGAGGATGAACCCATCCGCGTCAGCTACCATCGGAATATCCACTACAATTCAGTGGTGAATCCTAACAAGGCCACCATTGGTGTGGGGCTTGGCCTGCCATCCTTCAAACCAGGGGTAAGTAGGTCTCCGTGCCCGGAATGGATGCTGGGTATAGAGGCCAGAAACCTCTGTGGGGTCTCAGTTTTGCCCCTAGCCCACAATTTTAAATGTCCTGTTACCTCTTGGAGTCACCCCAAAGATTTTGCCTCTGTAAAGTTAAGCGTGTTACCCAAGGTGATCTCTCAGGGCTCATTCTGTGGTCTCAGTTTGCCTGTCAGAGCAGGCTCACCTCTCTTTTACCTGTTGAGGATTGGCATTGTGGAATATGGAGTTACACTTAGGAACTGTGAGCCAAGGCTTGATTGGGTGTCTTGGCACCCACATGGATCCTCCTCCGAACCTCAGCAGGTACAGAGAGCTGTGGGCACAGAGACTTGGAGTGTGGGACTGGCCCCACCACTTACTGGCTGTGGGACCTAGGGCAGATTATATGAGTAATCTGGCTGGCAGCTTGGCCAATACAGAAAGTGTCTAATGTTGGACCTGGTGCCTGGTAGGTGGTCAGAAGGTAGAAGTACGTTTTCCCAGCACACAGTGACAGATTCTCATTCTCTGTCTCATAAACAGTTGTTTGCTGGGGATTTCGATACCTTCTATTCACGTTTCACTTCCTACAAACAGAAAGTGCTCCTGCCTCATAAAATGAGGCACCATTTAGGGAAACAACACGCTAAATACCAACGTACCCTCCAATGTAGAGGTTTTTTGTTTTTTTTTTGTTTGTTTGTTTTTGTTTTTTTTTTGTCTTTTGTCCTTTTAGGGCCGCATCCATGGCATATGAAGGTTCCCAGGCTAGGGGTCTAACAGGAGCTGTAGCTGCCGGCCTTCGCCACAGCCACAGCAACGTGGAATCCGAGCCGTGTCTGCAACCTACACCACAGCTCACGGCAACGCCTGATCCTTAACCCACTGAGCGAGGCCAGGGATCGAACCCGCAACCTCGTGGTTCCTAGTTGGATTCGTTAACCACTGAGCCACGAAGGGAACTCCTGGTTTTGTTTTTTTAAATAAACTTTTAATCTCAGAACACTTTGAGATTTACGTAATTACTGTGATTGGAGAATTCCCATGTACCCCACTGTGATTAATGTATATTTGTCACAACTAATGAACCAATGTTGATGTATCAACTAAAGACCATACTTTATTCAAATTACCTCAGTTTTCCCCCTAGTGACCTTATCTGTTCCAGGATCCTGTCCAGGATACCATGTTACATTTAGTGATTATGTTTTCTTTGGCTCCTCTTGGTTGTGACAGTTTCTCTAAATTTCCTTGTTTTTGATCTGTTTACAGACTCTATAGTTTTACCTGTTCTAGAATGTCATATAATTGGAATCATACAGTATGTAGTTTTTTCAGTGGTTTCTTTCAAGTAACACCATTTGTTTTGAGATGCATCCATGACTTTTTGTGGTTTGGTCACTTGTGTCTTTCTTTTTGTGAAAAAATGTGAATGCCCTAAATCTTTTTTAATAGACTTAATTGTTTAGAATAGTTTTAGATTCACAGAAAAATTGAGAAGATAGTGCAGAGTTCCCACGTACCCTCCTCCTCCTTGCACACAGTTTCGCTATTATTTAATATATCAGATGACTGTGGTACATTTGTTACAGTATATGGACCAGTACTGATACATTATTATTAACCAGAGTCATCGTGTCTCCTTAGGCTCCCCTGTCTGTGATGGTTTCTCACACTTTCTTGTTTTTGGTGACCCTGACAGTTTTAAGGAGTACTGGTCAGGTATACTGTAGGATGTTTCTCTTTTGGAATTTGATGTTTTTCTCATGATTAGACTGGGTTTATGGGTTTTAGGGAGAAGATCACAGTGGTAAAGTGCTATTCTCATCACATCATATCAACAGTATATACTGTGGAGTTCTCTTCGTGGCTCAGTGGTTAACGAATCCGACTAAGAACCATGAGGTTGTGGGTTTGGTCCCTGGCCTTGCTCAGTAGGTTAAGGATCCGCGTTGCCGTGAGCTGTGGTGTAGGTTGCAGACGCAGCTCGGATCCCGCATTGCTGTGGCTGTGGCGAAGGCCGGCAGCTACAGCTCCAATTAGACCCCTAGCCTGGGAATCTCCACATGCCGTGTGTGCGGCTCTAGATAAAGGCAAAAAGAAAAAAAAAACAGTGTATACTGTGAATATGATTTATAACTGTTGATGTTGACCTTGATCCCCTGACAGAAAGTAATGTTTGTCAAGTTTTCTCCACTGTAAAATTCTCTTTCCCCACCCCCACCCCCCTTTTCCATGTATGTTTGGAAGGAAGTCATTATATCTAGCCCACACTTAAGAATTGGGGGTTATGCTCCATCTCCTTGAGGGCGGAATATCTACATAAATTCTTTGGAGTTTTTCTACAAGGGAGATTTGCTTTTTACCCTCCATTTATTAATTTATTCAATCATTTATATTAACATGGGCTGATGGGTATTCATTTTACTTTTTACTCTTTGGGTTACAGTTCAATTGTCTTCTCATTTGATGCTCATTATTCTAGTTTTGGCTATTGGGAACTCTTTTACTCGGTTCCCGCATCTCTTTGACATACCCCATCATTGTGGTGGTGTTTTAGGAGGGGGTGTTCCTTGGGTTTTTTGTTTTGTTTTTGTTTTGAATACTTAATTTGTGGTACTACAAGGTACTCCAGACTCATCCTGTATGTTTCCTGCCCCAGTCCTAGAACCAGCCATTTCTCCAAGGAGCCCTGTTCTTTTGTTGGAGAATGTTATTAGAAATCAAGATCTGGGTGCTGAGTATGCTCCTTGCTACTGGGGTATCCCTGCTTCTAGGCCCTTTCAGCTGACAGAGCAAGGAAGAATATGTGTGTATACCAACTGTGTATATACATACCTAGAAATATTTCTGTCTGTGACCATCTGTATCTACATGAAGCTTCCGTTCTTACCATCTTCAACTAATAGGTACCTCATCATTTTAATTTGCAATTCCCAATGACAAATGGTGTTGAGCATCTTTCCATGTGCTTATTTGCCATCTGTATATCTTTTTAAAAAATTTTTTTTGTCTTTTTAGAGCTGCACATGCAGCACATGGAAGTTCTCAGGCTGGGGGTCGAATCAGTGGTAGCTGCTGGCCTACACCACAGCCACAGCAACACTAGTTCCAAGCCGCATCTGAGACCTAGGCCACAGCTTGTGGCAATGCCGGATCCTTAACCCACTGAGTGAGGCCAGGGGTCAAACCTGCATGATCGGGTTCTTAATCTGCTGAGCCACAACAGGAACTCCTGTATATGTTTTTTTTTTTTTTTTTTTTTTTTTTTTTGCTTTTTAGGGCTGCACGTGCAGCACATGGAATTTCCCAGGCTAGGGGTCAAATCCGAGCTGCATCTGCGACCTACACCTCAGCCTGTGGCAACACTGAATCCTTAACCCACTGAGTGAGGCCAGGTATCAAACCTCCATCTTCATGGATACTAGTCAGATTCTTTTCCTCTGAGCCATGATGGGGAACTCACTGTATATCTTTTTTGATGAAGTTGTGTGTTTAGATTTTTTTTGCCTGTTTTTTAATTGGCTTATTCTAACAGAGTTACATACTTTTTGGGACAGTTACCCACATGTAAAAAAATTACATCTTACATCATCAGTTAGTGCACACACATATTGGTGTGTGTATGTGCATTCAAATAAGTTTCACTGAATGATACTTACATTTATTCCCTGTGATATACACTGGTACTCTTCATTATTTCATTTTAAAAAACCTATTTTGTCTCACAGCCTGACAAAGGGCATTCTCATACAGTGTCCCATAACTCGTAGCACCCCCACACCATGTTGACACTGTCCTCTTGTCCACTTAAATGCCCCAGCACTCCTTCCACCCTGTGCGTGTGCTGCTAACTTCTCAGGTGATCTTTTCTCCTTGGTCCCATCTGGGCATAGGTGAGGAAGGCCTCAGCAAGTGAGTCGTCGCTGGGTGAGACTTCTTTCAATTCTGTCCTTGGCTGGAGGGCACCTGACTGCCCCAGACTTGGTACTTCAGTTGAGGTGTCTT
This sequence comes from Catagonus wagneri, assembly GCA_004024745.2. NCBI lineage: Eukaryota > Metazoa > Chordata > Mammalia > Artiodactyla > Tayassuidae > Catagonus > Catagonus wagneri. The sequence continues at coordinate 1,650,706 of PVHT020000193.1, forward strand.
GGGGTTAGGACCAGGGCTTCTGAGTGTAGGAATTTGGAATGACAAGTCCCACGTTCCAAGCCTGCCTTTTCCCCAGTCCTTGACGAATAGGCAGCCTTCCCAAGGCGGTGCTCAATAAGAATGCCTACCTTCTTGTTACTTATCTTCTGGGCCTGTGGGCCCACCTCAGCCAGTTCTGGCTCTTGGCCAGAGTTCTGAGTGTCATCGCATATCCCTGTTCCTACCCTCCTTGTAGTTTGCAGAGCAGTCCCTGATGAAGAATGCCATAAAAACTTCGGAGGAGTCATGGATTGAACAGCAGATGCTGGAAGACAAGAAGCGGGCCACAGACTGGGAGGCCACAAATGAGGCCATTGAGGAGCAAGTGGCTCGAGAGTCCTACCTGCAGTGGCTACGGGATCAGGAGAAACAGGCCCGTCAAGTCCGTGGACCCAGCCAGGTGGGTCCTGGCCTCTGTTACTGGCTGGTGCAGCTAAGAACGTGTTAACTTCCTATGTTTTGCCCCCAACTAGGCAGAAAAATTAAGTGGTTTTGACATCTAGGAAAGAAGGAAGCTCCCAGCCCTATCTGTACCTCACCTTGGCCTTAGTCTTGGTGTTGTGCCTTAAAGCTCTCAACACTTGCGCAGAGCAAGCTCTTTAAAGGAGTGAGGGAGGGCAGCCACTGGTCACAACAGGAAGGATTCATAGTTTTAGAGGGTTAAGCTTTCACTAAATGTTACTGTGTGCCAGACTCTGCCGAGGATGTAAAATCGGTCCTGCCCGCTCCATCCTCAGTGATCTCCTCTGTTGAGGAAGACAACGTGCATCAGTGGGGCCCCTGACCCCGGCTCGGAGGCCAGTGAAGGTGGTGGCTCTGGTCTTCACACAGAAAGGTTGAATTTTGAGGGCAGGAAGTGAAGCAGGGCATACGGGCATTTGAGGCATCACAAGTTTAGAGTGACTGGGTGTTGACAAGAGCTGAGTAATTTATTTAACAAATACTTTCTGCAGGGCTGTGCCAGGCACTGTTCTCAGTGTACAAGGGTACATTCATGAGCCAGGCAGTCCCAGATCCCTATCCTTGTGCCTACGTCTATGCAGAGTGGAACAAGATAATAAGCATGATGAATACATTAGTTGAGAGGTGTTATGGATGAAAGACGTAGAGCATAGTTGGTAAAGGGGACGAGTAGGGCTGAGTGGAACGGGGGGTTCACAGTATTAAATAGCATGGTCATGGCCTCAGAGCAAGTGAGATTTGAGCAAAAGTTGCAGAGGTGAGGGAATTAGTTCCTATGTCGAGGAAGGCAGAGGGCCACGTGGCGTGAGTCAGAAGCAGCCCGGAGGTCACTGTGGCTGAACAGAATGTAGTAGTAGATGTAGTCGGGAAGGTGGTGGGCCAGATTGGAAGGGACATGTGGGCTCTGGTGAGGACTGGCTTTTACTCTAAGTGAGGTAGAAGCCATGAGAGGGTTGTGAGCAGAGGAAGAATGGGCTCTGACTTAGGATTCCTCTTATTGCTGAGTGTAGAATGGAGTCTAGGGGGCAAGGACGGAAGCCTGGGACCAGCGAGGAGAAGGCTCGTACGGTAGTCCTGGTGACTGTCGGGGACTGCTGAAGGGGATAGATTCTGGATCTGTTTTGAAGGTGGCGGTAACAGGTTTTCTGTCAGATTGGCTGTAAGGATGTGAGGTCAGGGGGGTTAAAGAGTTTACTTTCATCCCATGGTCAATTGTTTGACCAGGAGTGATGGTGACCTTAAGTAGAAGCTATATCATAGTCAGGACTCTGGGAGGGAGCAAGCCTTTTGGGGATGGCGCAGAGGAGGGTCGTGACTGTGTCCTTACTTGCTCTTCCTTTCCCACTGCAGCCCCGGAAAGCCAGCGCCACGTGCAGTTCTGCCACAGCAGCAGCCTCCAGTGGTCTGGAGGAGTGGACCAGCCGTTCCCCGCGGCAGCGGAGTTCAGCCTCATCACCCGAGCACCCTGAGCTACATGCTGAGCTGGGCATTAAGCCTCCTTCCCCAGGCACTGTCTTAGCTCTTGCCAAACCTCCTTCGCCCTGCGCACCAGGTTAGTGACTTTCTCATAGGTAGCATGCAGGGGTTAGGAGGTCCTGCCTGGGTCATGGGCCCTGCCTCTGATTGTCCATCTGCCCCAGGTACAAGCAGCCAGTTCTCGACAGGGGCCGACCGGGCTACTTCCCCCCTCGTGTCCCTCTACCCTGCTCTGGAATGCCGGGCCCTCATTCAGCAGATGTCCCCCTCTGCCTTTGGTAAGCCTCCTCTGTCTGGGGCCCAGGGGCCAGCTGGGAGTTGGGGAGAGATGGAAGAAACAGCAAGTCCTGAAAGGGGGCTTCTGGATCCTCTGGCCATCTTCCAGGAATGGAGAATTTTTTAGGCCCAAGGGTCTGTCCCACAGGGGATGTGAGTGGGGATTTGTAGACCCAGAAGAGCCTTCCGCTTAGAGAAAAGAGTGATGGGGGCCTGAATGGGATCTCCCCAGAATCAGGAATTGGCAAAGAGCAAGGAGAAGGCAGGCTTAAAGTGCTCTGTCATCTTTTTCCCTTCCTCTTGGCCAGCAGGTCTGAACGACTGGGATGATGATGAGATCCTAGCATCGGTGCTGGCAGTGTCCCAACAGGAATACCTAGACAGTATGAAGAAAAACAAAGTGCACAGAGACCCACCCCCAGACAAGAGTTGATGGAGACCCAGAGACTGGAGACCATCTCCCAACCCCCACCACTCTTGCCCTCCAGTGCCACCCCACCGTCTTTGGCTTTCTTCCCTATTGCCTTCTTCCTTCTTCCCTCTCTCCCCTCCTTTCGCTCCTCCCCACTTCCCTCTGGCTGGCCCACCCCCGCGCGCCCTCTCATCGCTGCCACCACCATCATCACCCGTCTCTTCGCCAGCTGATGTGCCCTGTTGCCCCCTGCACAGCACCATCCCTGCATTCCACAGGGGACTCGGGCAAGGGTGCTGAAGGTAGGCGAGAGGCACAGAGACAAACCAACTGGCAGCCAGGCAGCCCCTGAAGAGAGACATTCAGACAGAGGAAAGTCTCCCTGTCCCCCATTCCTTCCCAGATCAGAAACTTTTCACCCCACCTCCACAACGATGGCAGGGAGGTGGGAGGAAGAAGTGGGAAATCCCCTTCCCAGTACCCCAAGAATGTCTGAGCCTTCAATGTTGAATTTTTTTCTTTATTAAAATGTACTTTTATCTTATAAAAATCAACCAATCAAAAAGTGATGTAGACAACAGCATTGGCTCTGTGAAGGTGGCATCTCTCTGGTTTGGGGGCAGGTAGGCCACGGGGCACAAAGATGTGGTTACTGTCCCTGGCCTCCAGCTCTGTGGAGGTGGGCAGGGTCTAGAGTGTGAGTCAGGCTGAGGTAGGAGGGCAGGGGACACAGGTGTCAAGTGGGCTTTGGACAATGAGACTCTGACCTCACTGCATTCCTTATGCTTCCACCACCACCACCACCACCAGTCTTTGGAATCTCGGGGCGGGGGGGCACCTTTGAGGATCATGGCCGCCACCCAGGATTTCAGTGTGGGGAGTGGGAGCAGCCTCGGCAGATGGGGCACCCATGCCCTGCAGGTGTCAACAAGATCCGCCATCTGTAACGTCCTTGGCACAATAAAACCAAATGTCAGTTTCCCCCGAGCGCCTCTGTTCTGTGTGGGGCAGGGGGTGGGTGGGCCTCTGGTCAGAGGCAGCGATGGCACAGGCCTTGGCTTGACCTCTAAAGGGCCACACGCTCTCCAGTGGGGTCTTTCTGGGGGCCCAGAGTTCGTATTTGATTCACAGTTTACTAAATCTTTTGGACCTGTTATCACCTGTCTTTGCTCACTGCCCCTGCCTCAGTATTGGCCCAAGCTGTAGCCTGCCTGCCCTATTTCCTGGGGTGTGATGAGAGCAGAGAACTGAGAGCTTGATGGCAAGAACTGAACTTCCGGTGTCTCTGCCTGCCTCTCACCCCAATATGTTTGCTCTTGTGATTGTTCGATGAGGAAATGCCTTGGACAGGCACGACGGTCACTTCATATCAACATGAGTTTAGTGGAAGTGACCAGAGGGGACTCCCCCCTACCAGGTTTTAGAAACTGGGGAATAGGTAAACCTTTATTCGTGTTCCTCAGTTCTCTTGACACTTCCTTCCCTGCCCTTTGTAGAGGTAAAGCCAAGGTGAGAAGGATGGCTGGCCCTCGGGTTTTGTCAGTTGTCTTTTTGATGTCCTTCAATAAGGCCCCTGTGGAAGAATGTGTGTCCATCTCTGCAGGTGAGGGCATGGCTGTCCGCAGAGTGTCTCTGTGGAATCCACTGGTCAAGCACATTTGTTGGAGAGTTGGTTTGGTTTGAAACCTTATCAGCTTTTTCTGTGTGGCCTTGGTCAAATCACAGGCTCTCTGAGTTTCAAGTGTCTTGTGTGTAGGACGGGGGTGATTAATGTCTACTACCTCACACTCTGGTTGTGAGCATCAAGAGTGCATATGGTCAACATAATGTATGGTGGCACGGTGCCTGGCACATTCTGAGAGTTCAAATGTTAGCAGGTATTATTATTTATTTTCCTAATGTTGAAGTTTCTGTACCATTTGGCCCCTGCCTACTTCATCTTGCTGCTCTGTCCAGTTTCCTTGGCCTCTGCCTGGAATTTGCCCTTCCCCTGTCCCAAGCCTCCAACCTTGTCTTTCAGGATGGGTAAAGGGTCTCCTTCTGAGAAGCCCTGTGTGACCCCATCTACATTCTCATCTCTATCTACAAATATGTCTACTCCTTCCCCAGTAAACTGTACTATCAACTTCCTGGGCAAGGGCTGTGATGCCTGGCTTATCTGTGTATCTCTTAATATCTGCACCCCTTCTAGGGCCTCGCAGGCTTACAGTAGACCCCTAATAAATGTTGGATGAATAAGGGAGAGTACATGTGTGTATTTGCTTTTTGGGTGTGTGTGTGTGACTGTATGACTGTGGTGAGTCTAAGTCTATGTGCATCTCACAGAGTGTCACTCTAGTCGTGTGTGTGATGAGGGCTTGTTTCCAGGTGTGTCAGATGGTGACTGAGTGTGAGACTCTGTCTCTGACAGTTTGTGTCTGATTCTGAGACGAGTGCATGTCTGCGTGGGTCTGTCTGTGACAGTGCATGTGTGGTTTCTTTCTGATAGGGTGGATGTCCGTTTGTATTCCTGTGACAGACTCTGGGTAGCTATTTCTGAACAGTGTCAGTGACAGCGCTGCATGTCTGCCGTATGTGTGTGTATCTGTGACTGGGTCTGTACATGTCTGTTTTTGTGACACTGCCTATCTGTTGCTCTAAACATAAGTATATGTCTGCCTTTGGAGTAGTGCGTGTGTGTCTCTGGAGCATTTGAGTGTGTTCCTTTGTCAAACTCTCGGTCTCTCGTTTCTGGGACAGTACAAGTCTTTGTGTGACACTGCATGTCTGATGGTGCCAGTATCTTTGTCACAAGTTCTGGCAGTGTGTCTGACAGGATATTTCTGTGTCCTCGTTACATGTAGGTCTATGTGAATCTCTCTGGGGTGCCTTTCTGTAACAGTGCATCTCTGAGTGTCATTCTGGGACTTAACTCTGGCAGCATGCCTGCCTGGCAGTGGATGTTTGACTGTAACAGTAGATATCTGCATGTGCGTCTAGGACAAGCTCACATGAATGGCGGCACATGTTTGTGTATCTCTCACGTGGCAGTTCTGTGTGTGTGTGTGTGTGTCTTTGGAGTGCATGTCTGTCTTCCTGTGGCATGAGGGCTATTTTTCCCAAATTTGTGACTTAGTATTTAACCACCTCCCCGAGCTCTCTCAGTCCATCTCTCTCATCCGGAAGCACGCCCAAGCCACCCACACTCTGGCTTTGCTCCCATCCCAAAGAACCTCCCCCCCTTCCAATCGCCATTCCAGATTCTAGATCTGCTGACTGGGCACACGGCCAGGTCCAGCCAGGTCTGTCTAGGTTAAGGGCTCCACAAACAGCCCGCAGGCCGTGGCCTCGGGCGTGGGAACACTGCCTTTGACCAGTGCTCCCACGATGGTCAGGGAGGTTAGCCCTCCCTGACGGCTGAACAGGTTCTTCCAGGATCCTCAGCTTCAGTTTCCGGGCGGAGGCTGCCAGTCGCCTAGAGGGCTCTGGTTCTGGTGTGAGGAGCACCCTTTGGAGACAGGCCGGGATTCTTAGAAGCCCTAGAAGGCCTGGCGTTATCTCCAGCAGCGGCAAACCAACTTCCTAGAAAAGGAGGCGGTGCATTTAATTTTTTTAAGTTTATATATGCACGTACACACACTTACATAAAAACAACCCTGCGCAACAACCAAAACAAACGCGCTTGCTGCTAAAGGGATTCCCATAACCAGTTTCCTCTTCGCGCGCGCCCCCCTCATTTGCATGCAGGCCCCGCCCCCGAGGAAGATCCGGGCATGTATTTGCATAAGGGTGCTTGGAACGTTGAGGGTGGTATGCAAATAAGGACTGGCTCCGATTGGCTGGGGTACAGCAGGTGCCGCGTCCGGATTGATCAAAGCCAAGTAGGCGGGGCCGTCGCCCGGGGCGACTCTCTCGGGAGGCGCGTGCCCTGTCTCAGTAGCGTCGGGGCTGGCGCGCGCGGCGAATCTTAACATCGCGCTGTTTGCCGGCGCTTCTGGGCCACCAGTTTCCTTACCTTCCACCCTGGCGCCCCCCAGTCCTGGCTCCCCAGACTCGCTGCCCCGGGCGTCCACGCCCTGCGGGCTCAGCGGGCTCAATCTGCGCAGCTCCTCCTCCATGTTGACTAAGCCTCTGCAGGGGCTGCCTGTGGCCCCCATGACCCCCACGCCGCCGCCAGGTGAGAGAGGCTCCCCTACCGCGACCAGGCCGGGCGGGCTGAGGTGATTGAGGGCCGCGCGGGGGGAGGGGGAGAGGGTCGCGGTCGGCCTCAGCACGCCGCCACCCTGACTTCCTCGCCTCCGCCTGCGTAGGAGGCAAGGATCGAGAAGCGTTCGAGGCCGAGTACCGACTCGGCCCCCTCCTGGGTAAGGGGGGCTTTGGCACCGTCTTCGCAGGACATCGCGTCACAGACCGACTCCAGGTATCCACCACGAGGGTCTTGGGAGGGACCAGGTGTGTGTGTGGCGGCGGCGGGAGCCTGGGGGCTGGGATGCTAATGGACCGGAGAATAAGCCTACAATGCGCGTGTGGTAGGGTCAGGAAGGCCGGAATCCGGGTTACTGGGGGGGGGCTCCTAGT
>PVHT020000193.1:1658927-1690874 GCA_004024745.2 Catagonus wagneri
GATCCACGAGAGGGTGTGCATGTGTGGGAAGGTGGGGACCCAGAGCTGAGATTGGGGGGATTTTGGAAGCAGGTGCTCAGGATGGAGTCGTGAGGCGCAGAACCCACCCCCGTACAGAGTTGGGGTGTCCTGGGGCTGGGAAAAATCGGGGGCTGGGAAATTAAGGACTCGGCCCCCGGCGCGAGGGGTCCTGAAAGCCTGGGGAGAGCCCAGGGCCAAAGATGGTGGGAGAGAGGTGTACTTGCTTCTGGGGGACCTGGATGGAGGAGGGCGGGGAGAGGCTCCAGCTCATTTTGAGGTTGTGGCCTGGAGGGCTTGGGACCAGAAAGACTAGGAGGGGTCTGGGGGGTCATCCGCGGGCCCCTTCACCGCAGCTCATTTCTTCAGGTGGCCATCAAAGTGATCCCCCGGAATCGCGTGCTGGGCTGGTCGCCCTTGGTGAGTATCTTTGGAGTCCTTTCTGCCCTGGCGACGCCATCTCTGACGATGGATTCTGCCTTTCTGTGGTGTGTATGACTCCCTGGGCCCTGTAACGGTGAGAAGAACACTGCTCCCAGCCCATGTTTACTCCCCTGTGGTGACATCCACACCTCCATACTGTTCTGACTCACTCCAGTTCCCCTAGAGCCCTGGATTCTCCCCTCCCACCCTCCTTTCTCATCCTCCTTCCAAACACTGCCTCGGGGGCTGCCCGCGGGGCATGCTGGTGAGGAAAGAGGGGCAGAGGTCACCGGTTGCCATGGTGACGGTGGCTGCTTCTCGCTAACGGACGGACAACAGGGCGGGTCTGGGCAAGTCGTCGGGGCGGGAGCGCCCCCTGGCGGGGCTCTGGGGAGACTGCGCCTGCGCAGGCGGTGGGACCAGAGGGCGAAGGTGCGCCTGCGCGCGGCCGCAGAATTTTCATCACCGTGAGAAAACCGGTCTGCGGCTGTGCAAGTCAGTGGACTGGCCGGGAGAGGGCCCCACCTCGGGCAGGAAAGCTGCTTCAGGTGGTCCTCGTGCCCGGGCAAGGCTTCTAGATTGGGGCGGTTTTTGTGGCCAGGAACACAAATGCCTTTTATTGAGCACCGCCTGTATACCTCAGACTTTGCTTCATCGCAAAATCTTACTGTGTACCAAGTTCCATGGTTGTAGGTGCTTGGCGACTGACAGAATATCACATGACGACATCAATGAGTTCTTACTTGGTGCCAGTTCCTTTGCAATGGATCACTTTTAGCTTTAACAAATTCTAGGCACTTGGCAAAATGTTACATTTATTCAGAGCTCTTTTTGTTCTAGTCCCTTTCTACTAATTGTTTTCACCTACTTAACAAATATGTATTGAACCCTACCCCCTTACTAGGCACTGTTCTACGGTTTGAACTATGTCAATGAACAAAACAGACAAACCATTACACTACAATCGTATTTATTGAGTGCTAACTCTGTGTCAGACTCTATGCCATAAAGTGCTTTTGGAGTTGCTGTCGTGGCGCAGGGAAAATGAATCCGACTAGGAACCATGAGGTTGCGGGTTTGATCCCTGGCCTCGCTCAGTGGGTTAAGAATCTGGCCTTGCCGTGAGCTGTGGTGTAGGTCGCAGGCGCGGCTTGGATCTGGCGTTGCTGTGGCTGTGGCGTAGGCCGGCAGTTCCCGATTTGACCCCTAGCCTGGGAACCTCCATATGCCTCAAGTTAAAAAAAAAAAAAAGGTAAAGTGCTTTTATCTGCTTAACAAACATTGCCTGAGCACCTACTGTGTGTAAGGCACTATTCTAATCTCTTCAGAGATGTCAATGGACAAAACAGATAAATTACTACATAATAGTGTTCATCATTTGCTTAAGTTCAGTTGAGAAGTTGGCCTTAAAGCTGCTAACCTGACATTGGTGTTCTTTTTTTCTCTCCCTGCTTCCCCCCACAGTCAGATTCAGTCACATGCCCACTGGAAGTGGCACTGCTATGGAAGGTGGGTGCAGGCGGTGGACACCCTGGTGTGATCCGCCTGCTTGACTGGTTTGAGACACCAGAGGGCTTCATGCTGGTCCTCGAGCGGCCTCTGCCTGCCCAGGATCTCTTTGACTACATCACAGAGCAGGGCCCTTTGGGTGAAGGCCGAAGCCGCTGCCTCTTTGCCCAGGTAGTGGCAGCCGTTCGGCACTGCCATGCCCGTGGAGTCGTCCATCGTGACATCAAGGATGAGAACATCCTGATGGACCTCCGCCGGGGCTGCGCCAAGCTTATCGATTTTGGTTCTGGCGCCCTGCTTCATGATGAGCCCTACACTGACTTTGATGGTAAGGCTTCCCTAAATCTTTGTGGGGGGATTTTTCATCTTTCATCTTTTTGGCCTCTTGACCCTTGACCTCCAGTGCTGGGGTGTTCTGTAACCCTTGATCTATAGTGTACCTTTGAAAGGTTCTTGATTTTTAACATTAGGGACTTTCAAGCCTTGCCCTCTAGTAAAGTTCATCTTCTGACAGTGCCCTGATCTTGTTCTGGGCTCTTATTTTGATGAGGGGATCCTGTTATTATCCTGTCTTCTTTTTCTGGTCACGAGATCCTACTGTACCTTTTAAATGCTTTTATTCTGTTGAGCTTCTGTTCTGGTGAGGGGACCCTACTCCCCTCTTAACTCTAGTGAAGGGACCATACTTCCCAGGGAGGGTGGGGTAAGAGAAGGGCATTATCAAAGAAGGGTCTAACTTCTGGTTTGTGTGCAGGGACAAGGGTGTACAGCCCCCCGGAGTGGATCTCTCGTCACCAGTACCATGCACTCCCAGCCACTGTCTGGTCACTGGGCATCCTCCTCTACGACATGGTATGTGGGGACATTCCCTTTGAGAGAGACCAGGAGATTCTGGAGGCTGAGCTCCACTTCCCTGCCCATGTCTCCCCAGGTGAGGCCCTAAACCCACCCTAGCCCACCAGACTTCATCCCTCTCAGGGACTAGTGCCCCCAACTGCCTGCTAATCTCTTGTGTGCTTCTGATCTGCAGACTGTTGTGCCCTAATTCGCCGATGCCTGGCCCCCAAACCATCTGCTCGACCCTCACTGGAGGAGATTCTGCTGGACCCCTGGATGCAGACACCAGCTGATGACGCATCCCTCAACACTCCCAAAGGGGGTCCCTCCCCTTTGGCCTGGTCCCTACTGCCCTAATCCTGGCCAGGGCCCCCACTAGTTGGTATAGCCATCCCGTGGCCATGCCACAAGGGATAGATGGACATCTGTTGATCTGGTTCTACAGGTCATTAAAAATCCAGTGTTAATTAGGGTCAGAGATTGGGGAATCAGAGGTCAGAAGACATAAGCCAAGTTTGCCCAGTCCCCATCCCAATCCTGCTAAGGAGCCTTCCTCCCAGAACGTGTGGTCTCTTATTTTGGAGGGGGTCCTTCTTTGCTTCTCATTTTGCTAAGGGTGTTTATTTGGTTGAAGTTCCTTCTGTTCTGAGCCCCCAGGATTCTTGGTCTGATGAGTAGTAACCCCTACACTGGCACCTCCTGCTAACCACCACCCAAACTTAGTTCAAATGCTCTGACTTGGGCAAGGGTGCTTTTCCTTCCAATACCCCAGCAGCTCCTATTTTAGCAAAGGGACCCTTTCCCCTAGCCTGGGGTCCCCTGTTCAGTCAAGCTGCTTGCCTACCTCAGCCCAGGATTGTTATATTCTGGGGGAGGTAAGCCCTATTGTTGCTGGGTTGTTGGTTTTTTTGTTTTGTTTTCTTTTTTTGGGGGGGGTGTTTTTTTTGTTTTTTTTTGTTTTTTTTTTTTTTTTTGGTGAGGGGACCCTTACTCTGTTATCCCAAGTGCTCTTATTCTGGTGAGGAAGAACCCTAATTTCATGATTTGGGAAAGAATGGGTGATGGACACTACTAGAGTCCACTAGGATGGGGTGGATGGTTTTTGGGGGGATGGGGCGGGGGAAATACGTTCTGTTGTTTGTTCTCCTGGGGCCCCACCCTCCACCTTTTTCAGCTTCTTGCTGCCTCCCTCTGAGCCAGGATTGTCCAGTTGCTGAAATGTAAATACTTATGTATTGGGGGAGGGGAGCTCCAACTGTATCTTTCTCTCCCTTCTCCCCCTGCCTGGATTATTTAAAAAGCCATGTGTGGAAACCCACTATTTAATAAACGTAATAGAATCAGAAGTGACTGGCCATTTGTAGATGCAGTGAGGCATTTGCGGAGCGTCTACTGAATGCTGCTGAGCCAAAAGGGAGATGGCTTGGACCTCTCCTCTCCTGTGCCCGCGGGAAGCCTGTCTTGTGGTGCGGTCCTGAAGATCTTGTATGGGTTCATTTAAGTAGGACCACAAAGAAAAACTTGATTTTCCCGACATGCAGAAGGGCTCCTCTGGAGATATGCAGGCAGTGAAGATGTCTGGGACACACCTCCAAAGATAGCTCAGAGGCAATGTGCTCCTTTTCCCCAACTCCAGGGGAGAAAAACCCCTTCCCCATTTGAGAAGAAAGGCCCTTACAGGCACGGGTGAGGGCGGCCTGGGGGGTTGAGCACCGACAAGGAAACTTCCTAGCTCTTCCCTGTTTTCCAGTAAGGTCCAAAGTGTAGTCACCTGTTTGGAGCTGTAGCTGCTGGCCAACGCCAGATCCTAGCTGCGTCTGCGACACTACACACCTCAGGGCGCCACCGGATCCTTAACCTACTGAGGTCAGGTATCGAACCTGCGTCCTCGTGAATACTAGTCAGATTCATTCCCGATGAGCCACGACGGGAACTCCCATGTCCTTCCTTTTCAGTCTCACCTCTAATGTGCCTTTTCACTAGTATATCCTCAATTGCTCTATTTGCTCGCTTACCTACCTGACACTCAACTGCCCCCCTCCAACAAAGTCTCGCTTCCCTCCCAGATGCCGCAGGGCTCTCCTGGGGGCGAGAGGATTCGCCAGGAGAAGAGAAAGAAACTTCAGGTCTCCCAGGAAGGACCCAGAAGTTTTGATGCAGAAAGGGCGGTGCCATCAGGTGATGGCAATAAAGAGCCGAGCTAGGAGATGGACAGTGGGACCAATGAGATAGGATGACATGGAAAGCAGGATCAAAGAAGACGAAGGAGAGTTTAGTAACGGGAATGGGCCAAGGAGGCTCTGTAAAGCCGGCAGGACACTAAACCGGCTGTGTGCCTGGCCTCCGGATCCCGACGGAATTTGGGGACTAAAGCTCAGGAACGGACGAAGCAAAGAAAACCACCGCTCTGGTCAACTTCTTGCTAGCCCCACCCCACCCCCCGGAGGCCCGGAAGCGGAAGTGACGAACACGGAAGTGGCCTGCTGTTGCCGAGGGGACGGGCCAGGCAGATGCCAACATGGCAGCGGTTGGGTCTGGCGGTTCCTCCGCGGCGACCGGGCCGGGGGCGGTCTCCGCGGGGGCGTTGGAGCCTGGGACCGCGAGTGCGGGTGAGACAAGCTGTGGCTGAGCAGTTGGCGATGGGCCGGGGGTCAGGATCGCTGGGGGTTCAGAAGGGTTCCTCACTGAGGCGAGAGAGAGCATCCCGTATGGACCGACCTATGTGTGTTTGTGGCGGGGGGTGGGGGGAGGACGTGTATATTGTGGGGCGGGAAGAAGACCATTCTGAGGGTGATGAGGTCCCTTCTGCACGTGGAGAATAGAGACCATTCTGAGTCGTAGAGGGCCATTTCCTTTTGGGGAGGCTAAAACCCCTAAGAGTATTCTGAGTGTGTGTGTGTGTGGGAGGGGGTCCGTCCTTATAGAAGGGAGATACCATTCTGAGAGCGGGAGAGTACTGCCTTATGGAAGAGAGAGGCTATTCCGAGGGTGGTGGTTTCTTCCTTGTAAAGGGACAGGGACTATTGTGTGTTAGGCTGGGGTAGGTTCTTCCTTATATGAATTAGTGCATTCTGAGACTATGGAGAGAAGACGGTTCTGGCCGTCCGTTCCTAATGGAAGTAGAGTTCGCTGTATGTTGCAGTGGGAGGGTCCTTCCTTATAGGGCTGAGAAAGGACGTTCTGAGGGTTCCAGGCCCTCCCTTATAGTACGGAGAGTTCATTGTGAGTGTGAGTAGGACAAGGAATAATTCCTTGGCTGGAGGCAGGGGTATGCAGTGATAGGAGGATGATTGGTGTATATAGGGACATATTTCCTTGTAGGGTTAAGGGACCCAGACCACTCTTAGTGGAGTGACCATATACTATATGCGGTTCGATCCTTTGGACAGTGTGGGAATCCCTTCTTACATTTGTTAGACCATTCTGGGTCAGGGAGGAATCAGTCTTCATAGGACGGAGAGGGTGGAGAGACCATTCTGAGTATGAGGACATGGAATAATTTAGATGGGAGACAGACAGTTCCTTGGGAGATGGACATGCCTTATATACAGTGGTCTCATTCCTTGTATTAGGGGATCGTTCTTCACGTGGGACAGTCCTTCATTAAACAGAGCCATCATTTCATATAAACCTTCAGTTTGTTCATCCATAAAACAAGAATACTTATAGTTCCTTTGGCGATCAGAGCCTTGTAGGGGTCTGTTGAGGTAATCCATCTAAATCCCTTATCCCGGTAATAGGCACACAGTAAGCACCTGATAAATGTTGAGGACACAGTTGCTATTCTGTCCAGGGCAGGGTTGCTTCTCACTCGGCAGAAGGAGAGAGAGGGCTGAGGTGAGTGTCCAGGGCCTGCCCTGCCCATTTCCTGACACCTCAGCAAGGATTCCAGGTATGAGCTGAACAGGGCGAGGCCCACTTTTCCCTTTCTGGCTCTTCCTGCCTGTGGCTGAGGTAGTAGAAGCTGGCAGGTGGTAGACCCACACTGGGTCAGGATAGGCAGGCAGAAGGAGGAAGTAGCAATGGCTAGGAAGATCCTGGTTGAAAAAAGACAGGGGAGGGCTGGTGGTGTGGCTAAGCAGTAGCTTCTGACTCCTTCTTCCCCCTTGCTCCTTCCTTTCCCCACAGCTCACCGGCGCCTCAAATACATATCCCTAGCCGTGCTGGTGGTCCAGAATGCCTCCCTCATCCTCAGCATCCGCTACGCCCGCACGCTGCCCGGGGACCGCTTCTTTGCCACCACTGCTGTGGTCATGGCCGAAGTGCTCAAAGGTCTCACCTGCCTGCTGCTGCTTTTCGCACAGAAGAGGGGTATGAGCCAGCAAGGGGGGGCTGCGTTGGAGTCCGTGGCTGGGACTGTATGTGGTGTGTTTGTGTGTGTGTGTACCCGCACCCACGTGGACGGTTTGTTGGGGGAGTATTTCTGTGTCTGTGAAGCCACTTAGGGACTGTGTAAGTGCAGCTTACAAGGCTGTGAAGTGCCTTGTACCTTCAGCTATGAGTCGCTGCATCCTCATTTTTATAAGCCTAACTCCTCGGTAGCAGGCCAGTGGACACTGTAGGAGTGAGATACTCTGTGCCCATTAAGGTAGCAGGTGACCCTTATGTGGTAACTTATTGATTTCTCTTTAACTTTTCAGTATGGAGAATCTGAAACACAAAATCAGAGAAAATAATAAAATAGTAAAATATCCATGTCCCATCACCCAGATTCAACCATTTATCAACTCACCGCCTCTCTGCCATTAAACAGCACCAATGATTATCTACTCATTACCAATCCATGTGTTTTATTTACCTTCTCCCCCCAACTGATTACACTGAAGTATGTCCCGCATGAAGTATTATTTTGAAGTAAATCCCCTCTGTTATTATCTTGTGTAAATATTTTGGTACATTTGAAAAAAATAACTGCAATATCTAGAAATCATACATCAAAAAATTCATCATAGGATTTCTCTTGTGGCCCAGCTGGTTAAGGATCCGGCATTGTCACTGCAGCGGCGTGGTTCACTGCTGTGGCGTGGATTCGATCCCTGGCCTGGGAACTTCCATATGCCTTGGACACAGCCAAAAAAACAAAAAAACTAAAAATAATTTTAAAAGTTAATAAAGTAATCAAATATCCAGTCAGTGTTCACATTTATAAGGGTTTCTCAAACGTCATAAAAATTTTTGTCTGAATCAGATTTATGTAAAGTCAGTGTTTTTCAGAGTTCCCACTGTGGTGCAGCGGAAATGAATCTGATGAGTATCCATGAGGTTGCGGGTTCGATCCCTGGTCCCATTCAGTGGGTTAAGGATCCAGTGTTGCTGTGAGCTATGGTGTAGGTTGCAGATGAGGCTCAGATCCTGCGTTGCTGTGGCTGTGGTGTAGGCCAGCAGCTGTAGATCTGATTGGACCCCTAGCCTAGGAACTTCCATATGCCGAAAGTGCGGATTGGTTGCTGTCTTCTAGGTCTGCTAACCTCTAGGTTCCCCTCCAGCTCTTTTTTTTTTTTTTTCTGCAGTTAATTTGTCGAAAATTAGGTTGTCTATCCTATAGACTTTCGGTAGCCTGGATTTTGCTGAGTGCCTCCCAGTGTTCTCATATAACATGTTCTTCTGTCCTCTACATTTCCAAATTGTAAGTTGGATTTGTATACTAATGTATTTATTTATTTATTTGCTTTTTAGGGCTGCACCCATAGCATATAGAGGCTCCCAGGCTAGGGGTCAAATCAGAGCTGTAGTCTCTGGCCTATGCCACAGCCACAGCAAGGCGGGATCCGAGCCGCATCTGCGACCTACACCACAGCTCATGGCCATGCCGGATCGGATCCTTAACCCACTGAGCGAGGCCAGGGATCGAACCTGCAACCTCACGGTTCCTAGTCGGATTCGTTTCTGCTGCACCACAATGGGAACTCCTTATTTTTTAAGTTTTCTCAGTTGACACGAGTCACTGCAGAAATATGATGTGCTTGGGGATGCTATGCAGCCCGCTATATGTGGGGTGTGAAAAGATACAGCGTATATACCATGTTACCTTTCTTTCTTTTTTTTTGTGTGTGTGTTTTCAAGGGCCTCACCCATGGCATATGGAGGTTCCCAGGCTAGGGGTCTAATCGGAGCTGTAGCCACTGGCCTTCGCCACAGCCACAGCAATGCAGGATCCAAGCCATGTCTGCGACCTACACCACAGCTCACAGCAATGCCGGATCCTTAATCCACTGAGCAAGGCCAGGGATCAAACCCACAACCTCATGGTTCCTAGTCAGATTCATTAGTCACTGAGCCATGACAGGAACTCCCCATATACCGTGTTACCTTTTTAACTTGTACTTTTTTGAACCTTCCCCACCCCCCACAAAACCCCTGGGCCTGGGGAATTTGGGGAAGGGGCTGGAGATCAGTAATTTCTCCTGAGGTTAATGCCGTGAAGGGCAAGGATAGGGTTTTGTGAATGAGCATCAGCAGGAGTTCCTGCGATAACCTTCTGCAGTGGTTTTGGGTTTTTCCCCAAGGAGGGACGCTTGGCTGAGCCATAAAAGATGAACAGCAAAAACGTGGGGTATGACGGAGTTCATGTTGTGGTTCAGTGGGTTAAGGACCCAGTGTGGTATCTGTGAGGATATGGGTTCGATCCCTGGCCTCGCTCAATGGGTTAAGGATCCAGCGTTGCTGTGAGCTGTGGTGTAGTTGCAGACAGGGCTCAGATCCTGCATAGGCTGGAAGCTGCAGCTCTGATTTCAGCCCTAGCCTGGGAACCTCCATATGCCACAGGTGTGGCCCTAAAAGGACAAAAAAAAAAAATGGAGTAAGGAGTCCCTCAGCAGGTTAAGGATCCGGTGTTGTCACTGCTGTGGCTCTTGATTATAGCTGTGGTGCGAGTTCAGCCCCTGGCCCGGGAACTTCCATATGCTATAGGTTAGGCCAATGGATAGATAGATAGATAGATAGATAGGTAGATAGATAGATAGAAAGAAAGAAAGTGGGGTGAGATTTGCAAAGGTCTTATTATATAGGAAAGCCCCTCTCTCTCTCTCTCTTTTTATGGCTGCACCTGCAGCATATGGAGGTTCCCAGGCTGAGGGTTGAATCAGAGCTATAGCCACCGGCCTACGCCACAGCCACAGCAACGCCAGATCCAAGCCCCGTCTGCGATCTACACTACAGCTCATGGCAACGCTGGATCCCTAACCCATTGAGTGAGGTCAGGGATCGAACCTGTGTCCTCGTGAACACAGATTCATTTCCACTGAGCCATGACAGGAACTCCGTATTCTTATTTATTGACTGGAGCAGGTCCCATCTAGACTTTCTGCTTAATAGTCAAGCCTACCTGAATTCTCCCATGTGACAGGGGCAAATGCTTGGTGTGGGGGGAAGGGGAGGGGCTGACAGAAAGATATGGCCAAGTGGGAGATGGCGCCTGCCCTCAGGCCCAGAAGGAACTAGGAAAAAGTCTAAAAGTCCTGTGAAACTTCCCCTCTTCACTCACACTCTACTTCACAAGCGTCCCCAGCTTCCACTTCACAGGCTCCTAGTTAATGCTGATGATTCCATTGTCCAAACTGTACTGAGGGCTCGTCCCAGGGCTCTGTGCCAGGGAGCTGGGCTCTCAAACAAGTAAAAGGTGCCCTCTGATCCTCAGATCGAGTACCTGAAAGGCTTGCTGGAGACCTGGTCGTGCTGAGAGCACAGAGCTCATTCTAGAGCTTAGTGGGGAGACACAGGCCCAGGCCCGGGCCCGGGCCCAGTCCTGGCCCAGTCCTGGCCCTCGGAGGACCCCCGTCTTTGTTAGTCAGTGCGAAAAAAAGGGCTCTCCTCCCTCCACCCAGGTAACGTGAAGCACCTGGTTCTTTTCCTCCATGAGGCCGTCCTGGTGCAGTATGTGGACACGCTCAAGCTCGCCGTGCCCTCTCTCATCTACACCTTGCAGAACAACCTCCAATATGTTGCCATCTCCAACCTGCCAGCTGCCACTTTCCAGGTGAGCCCCCAAGCCCAATGTGGCCCCAGAGGAAGCGGCTGGGGTCGGGGAGAGAGGATGTCGGGGCGGGAGGGCTGCAGAGGGTGGGGGCTGTGTCTCCTGCAGAATGTCCTTGGACCTTCTGTCCACCTCAGTTTCCTCTTGTGTGAGAACTGGGGATGGACATGGTACTAGCAGCTACTCACGGGGATGCTGGGATGATTCAAAGAACTAATACCTGGGAAGAGCCCTTGGGAGTTAAGCTCTAGGCTGTTTACAGGCAGCCTTGTATGGTGGTTAAAGAGCCTGGATTCTGGGGCCAGGCTGTGCA
Source organism: Catagonus wagneri (assembly GCA_004024745.2). Classification (NCBI taxonomy): domain Eukaryota; kingdom Metazoa; phylum Chordata; class Mammalia; order Artiodactyla; family Tayassuidae; genus Catagonus; species Catagonus wagneri. The sequence goes on from PVHT020000193.1 coordinate 1,670,000, forward strand.
GATTCAAATCCCAGCTCTGCTACTTTCTAGCTGTGTGATATTGGGCAAGTCACTTTACCTCGCTGTGCCTCAGTTGTCTCATCTTTTAACTTGGACATGACAAACACTGCCCACGTCACACGTGAGGATTAAATGAAGGAATTCATGTGAAGTGCTTAGACCCACAGCCGGCAGAGAGCGAGCTCGCTGTCGACGTTTGCTGACATCATTTTGTGGCGGATTCTTTTGCATCAACACGTATTTATCAAGATGGCCCTCACCCAGATGTTTACCATTCATTCATTCCCCGCAGTGGGAGGTATTTCACATACATCAGTCATAGTTACAGATGATTATGTCAGGGCTCAGACAGGGCAAGTCCTTGTCCCTCATCACACAGCTAGGACGTGGGTTGGGGTGTGGACTTGAGCGTGGCCCAGGATGTCCTCGCACAGCCATCCTCCTGTGTACTTTCTAGGAGGCGATCAGAGCTATTTTAGCCGCATCTCAGTCTATGGGCAGCGGCTAGATATTTTTGTGGGTTCTATTGTCATCTGGCCCTCCATCGTGCCCGGGGGCCCACAGTGCACACCGTCCCCCACCTGCACGTGTTGGGGGTCGGGAGCAGCCCTCAGTGCCTTCCACATGCCACTTGCAGGTGACGTACCAGCTGAAGATCCTGACCACGGCCCTGTTCTCCGTGCTGATGCTGAACCGCAGCCTGTCCCGGCTGCAGTGGGCCTCCCTGCTGCTCCTCTTCACCGGCGTCGCCATTGTCCAGGCACAGCAAGCCGGTGGTGGGGGCCCTCGGCCACTGGATCAGAACCCTGGGGCGGGCCTAGCCGCTGTCGTGGCCTCCTGTCTCTCCTCGGGCTTTGCAGGTGTCTACTTTGAGAAGATCCTCAAAGGCAGCTCAGGCTCCGTGTGGCTGCGCAACCTGCAGCTGGGCCTCTTCGGCACGGCCCTGGGCCTGGTGGGGCTCTGGTGGGCCGAGGGCACCGCCGTGGCCCGGCGTGGCTTCTTTTTTGGGTACACGCCTGCCGTCTGGGGCGTGGTGCTCAACCAGGCCTTCGGCGGGCTACTGGTGGCCGTGGTCGTCAAGTACGCCGACAATATCCTCAAGGGCTTTGCCACCTCCTTGTCCATTGTGCTGTCCACTGTTGCCTCCATCCGCCTCTTTGGCTTCCACGTGGACCCGCTATTTGCCCTCGGCGCTGGGCTGGTCATCGGTGCCGTCTACCTCTACAGCCTTCCTCGGGGTGCAGCCAAAGCCATAGCTTCCGCCTCTGCCTCTGCCTCCGGGCCCTGCACCCACCAGCAGCCTCCGGGGCAGCCGCCGCCACCGCAGCTGTCTTCCCACCGCGGAGACCTCAGCACGGAGCCCTTTCTGCCAAAGTCAGTGCTGGTGAAGTGAGGGCTGGCGGCGGTGGGGGGTGACAGGGAGGGGTGCTGGGTGGAGGGGGTTGGGCATCTAGAGGACCCAAGTTGCCGCGGGGGGCCTGGCTCCTCTGGAGTCGGAAAGGTCTTTTCTTCCAGGTCACTGAGACTTCCGGAAGGGTGTGGGACTAGGGCAGGGCAAAAACCAGGGGTTTTTAGAGCTGCCTCCTCTGTCCCAGTCTAACCCCTTTGGGAACTGGGTTGGGGGTGTTGTCATTCAAGGTCTTTTTTGTCTGCCCCCCTCAGCCAGAGGTGTCGTGTCTCTCATGCCTGCGACCCCTCTACCTTTGTAGGGTCAAATCGGACAAAAATCCTACAGCTCTTTCGTAATGACTGATGCCTACCTGTGGGGCGGTTTCCCATAGCTTGAGGCCTTCCCTCCTCCCTGACGACCACACTGGATCGTGTTAGCAGCTCAGTTTTTTGTGGCCTTGGGTCAGCTTCCCTGATGCTCAGGGGACGTGAAAATGGCTCTCTTGTGAGCACCCAGGGAGAAGAAAGTGGGAGAGCTGAGGGTTTTGCATCAGCCCATTCATTCAAGGGGAGGGTGCCGTAAGGGTCATTTTTTTCCTGGTTTGGGGACTTGTGGTGTAATCAGATGAATTAATCCAGGGTGTGAGGGAAAATGGGGAAGGGCGGTCCTTGAAGTGGCCTAATCTCATGGAATCTCAGACGCTGTCAGTTGCTGGATGCAGGGTTATGTCCTAAGACATCTTGAGAGGAAAAATAAAGCTGCCAACCACACTCACGAGCCCCCACTGGCTGTAAGAGGCACCCTTACTTCATGGGGTGGGGTGTCTTTAAATTGCTGAAACGTGGAAGTGGCCCCTGCACTCCCCAAAGCTTATTAACCCCTTAACCGTCTCCCAGGGTACATGTGGTGTGTGTGCATGTGTGCGTGTGTGTGCGCGCGTGCACCCGGTACGCGTTTGCGCTTGGGAGATGCCTGGGCTGTCTTTGCTATATGTACATAGGGCCGTTGGATCTTTATTTTTGATTAATTTGTTCTGATTTTTTTTGGTTTGTTTTTCTAAGGAACTGTAATGAACAAATGTCAGGATACCCAATGCCAAATAAAGATGTCGTATTTATTTAGTCCACGTGTAGCTTTCTGACCCAGAGAACCCGCTCTCTCCGCGTGGGCTCTGTTACTAACTCCGGGACTACCAGCCTCACTAGTCCCCCTCGCTTGCTCAGGATGCCTGCCTGCCAGCCAGCCCACCCCAGCTTCCATCTTTCATTTTTTTTGTCTTTCTAGGGCCGCACCCACGGCATATGGAGGTTCCCAGGCTAGGGGGTCCAATCAGAGCTGTAGCCACTGGCCTACACCACAGCCACGGCAACACAGGATCAGAGCTGCGTCTGCGACCTACCTACACCACAGCTAATGGCAACGCAAGATCCTTAACCCACTGAGCGAGGCCAGGGATCGAACCTGCGTCCTCATGGATGCTAGTCTAGTGCATTAACCACTGAGCCACAACAGGAACTCCCCCCCACCCCAGCTTTCTTGTGTTTTTCTTTCCTTCCCGTTCCCACCACAGGTTGCTCACCAAGGTGAAGGGTTCCTAGCCGCTGGGAATGAAGACGCTGGCCTGGCTTCGCTCCCCCTTCTTGCCCTGGCCCAGTCAGGGCCAGACTCTCTGATCAGTATTAGTGGGGGCCGGGGGGCGGGGAGACACCAAACTCCTTGTCCCCACCACCCCATCTCCTACGCAGGGCTGACGTGACTAAACTCTCTCTGGTATCGAGGGCCCAGACAGAACCCACCCACCTCAGCCTCCAGCCCCTGCCACCCCCACACTCTTTCTTAGGTGAGTTTTTGTAAATAAAATGTGTTTTGCACCTTGTTGGCTTGGGTTGGGAAGTCTCAGAAGTGCGAGAGAAGGAAGCAGAATCGCTCAGGCCTCATGGACACGAACCACTGAAAAGCTTTTATTAAAACCCCCAGGGGAGTTCCCGTCGTGGCGCAGTGGTTAACGAATCCGACTAGGAACCATGAGGTTGCGGGTTCGATCCCTGCCCTTGCTCAGTGGGTTAACGATCCGGCGTTGCCGTGAGCTGTGGTGTAGGTTGCAGACGCGGCTCGGATCCTGTGTTGCTGTGGCCGCGGCGCAGGCCAGTGGCCACAGCTCCGATTAGACCCCTAGCCTGGGAACCTCCACATGCCGCGGGTGCGGCCATAAACCCGCGGCCATAAAATGACAAAAAGCAAAAAAAAAAAAAACCCCAGGGCAGGTGCGGGGAGGGGTGGGGAAGGTTCAGTCCTGCTGCTTGGTTCTGGAGGCCTCAGCATTGGCCCGGAGCACAGCCCCGGGCGATGGGTAGGGGCGCTGCTGGAAGAGGGGCCCGGCTGCTGTTGTGTCGGCACCAGTCTTGGCCTCGTTCCGCTTGGGGAGTCCTGTTGACCACGTGCCCCTGGAGGTGACAGAGGACCAGTGTTAGCAATGTGTAACACGTGTGATGTGGCAGGCACCCCCCCACACACACACACTCCCAACACACACAACTGACAAACGGGGGAAAGAAGAGAGAAGAAATGGACGGTCACCAGTGCAGTGAGTCACCAGGAAAGAGCAGGGCCCCCGAGGCGGGGAGGTCACTTACCGGGGCGCATCTGAGTACGAGCTGGGGTCCATGGGGTCTAATTCTTCATCCTTCCGACTTGCCACTGTGGAAGCAGGTGGCAGAGTGGTGTCTTCGAGGGAGGCACAAGGAGTCCCCCCATCACGGAGGTCCCCTGTCCCAGGAAGACGCCCCAAGCCCGGATACTTGTGTGAAGCCAAGCAAGGATTTCCTTACACTGTTCGCCCCCGCTGCCCCACCCCAGCTTACCCTTCTTGCTCTTGGGGTAGGGAGTCAGCTCCTCCCGGCGATGGTGGCGCCGTTCTTTGCCGTCTTCCCGGTCCGCCTTGTCGTACCCTCGGTCGCGGTCGCGGTCCCGGTCCCTCTCTCTGTCTGCTTTGTCATAACCACGCTCCCGGTCTCTGTCAGACTTCTCATGGCTGCGTTCCGACTTCTCGTGGCCACGGTCCGACTTCTCGTGGCCGCGGTCCGATTTCTCGTGGCCCCGGTCTGACTTCTCGTGGCTCCGATCCAGCTTCTCCTCAGCATCTGGGGACATGAAAGCCTTGTGACCTTCTCCCGCCACCTCCAGCCCCAGTAGCCTCGGCCTTCAACAGCCTCCCGCACCCGCGGCTGGGCCTGGCAATCACACCTGCCACTCCCCGGATCCTGATCCCTCTCAGAAAACTGCCACAAGAAACTTGAGGCACCCTTGGATCTGCCCACTCACCTGCATTACTGCTCCTGAGCTTCTTGGCAGACTTGGTAACAACGGAATTGGGGTCGTGGGGGGACAGCCAGGACACAAGGTCCGTGTCCACGTTCCAGTAGTAAGGGAGCCCGCTGCAGGGCAGTGGGAGGGACAGAAGGAAGGACAGAAGGAGGAAAAGAAATGTCAGCACAGATGTTCTCTCTTTGTGGCCTCAAAGCCTGTCCCCCCCAGTCTCTGGCTAGACCTGCCCCGTGTCAGGACCCCACGGAGCAGACCCCCAGATCGCTTCCCCTGCAGCCCCCATTTACCCCAAAGCAAGGATAGCACAGGAAGGCGGAGGTCAGAAGTCAGCTCTCCACTCCCCCGCCAGGGCCCCAGGCTCACCAAGAAGGGTCAAACACCTTGTACCAGCTTGGTGGCAGGCCCTCCAACCGTGTGGCCTCGTAGTCCACAGGATCATCATCATAGTCCTCGGCAATGATCTCTTCCTCAGGTTCTGGCAGGACAAGGAGGTGGGGGTTAGGGGGCAGAAAAAGAAAGCAACAAGGATGTGGAGAGGGCTGCCACCCTGCAATCAGGGCCTGGGGAGACACACCCACGTTCACATGGACGGTGTGTGTGTGTGTGAGGGGGGCGGTTTTCATGTGCCCCTGGCAAATATTGCTCACATTGCGAACGCAAGTATCTGGTCTTTTTTTTTTTTTTAGGGCTGCACTGGAGGCATATGGAAGTTCCCAGGCTAGGGGTCGAACTGGAGTTGTAGCCACCGGCCTACGCCACAGCCACAGCCACGCTGGACCCTTAACCTGCTGAGCGAGGCCAGGGATCGAACCTTCGTCCTCATGGATGCTAGTCAGGTTCGTTAACTGCTGAGCCATGACGGAACTCCGCAAATGCAAGTATCTGAATATTAGGATTTACAAAAAAAAAAAATTTACCTTTGTTCTGTTTCTAGGTTCAGATGAGATTATGATGTACTGTTTCCCACACTTATCTGATTTTCAGAATTTACATAGGGATGCATTTAAAAATGAGTTCCTGGAGTTCCTGTCATGGCTTAGCGGAAACGAATCCGACTAGGAAGCATGAGGCTACACGTTCGATCCCTGGCCTCGCTCAGTGGGTTAAGGATCCGGAGTTGCCGTAAGCTGTGGTGTAGGTCGCAGACGTGGCCAGGATCTGGCATTGCCGTGGCTGTGGTATAGGCCAGCAGCTGTGGCTCCGATTCGACCCCTAGACAGGGAACCTCCATATGCTGTGGGTGCGGCCCTAAAAAAAGGACAAAAAGGCAAATAAATAAATAAATAAATAAATAATAAAAACAAGTTCCTGTTGTGGCACAGCAGAAACGAATCTGACCACGAACCTGAGGTTGCAGGTTTAATCCCAGGCCTCACTCAGTGGGCTAAGGATCTGGTGTTGCCGTGAGCTGTGGTGTTGGTTGCAGACGCGGCTCGGATCTGGCGTTGCTGTGGCTGTGGTATATAGGCTGGCAGCCTAGCCTGGGAACCTCCATATGCTGCGAGTGCGGCCCTAAAAAGCAAAAAAAAAAAAAAAGTATATGTATGTTTATTCAGTTCCTGCGTTCAGAGAGTATGTGACACTGTGCTCCCTAGCCTGGGAACTTCCATATGCCACAGGTGTGGCCATAAAAAGACCAAAAATTTTAAAAAAGGTATGTGAGTACCTGGATCTCAGTTGGCCTATCACAGATTTCACTTGTGTATATAGCTAACAATGAAACGTATATTTCAGTAACAGCATAGTGCCTGTCACACAATAGCGCCAAAACAGATGTCAGCTATAATCAGCAGTATCGTCAGTAAGACACGTACCATGGACACAAGGCCTGGTATTCAGTAAGCTTAAAATAAATATCAACGAGTTCCCTTCATGGCTCAGTGGTTAACAAATCCGACTAAGAACATGAGGTTGCGGGTTCGATCCCTGGCCTTGCTCAGTGGGTTAAGGATCCGGCGTTGCTGTGAGCTGTGGTGTAGGCACAGACGCAGCTCGGATCCCGCGTTGCTGTGGCTGTGGCGAAGGCCAGAGGCTACAGCTCCTGTTAGACCCCTAGCCTGGGAACCTCCATATGCCGCGGGTGCAACTCTAGATAAAGGCAAAAAGACAATAAATAAATAAATAAATATCAACGACCACTGCCCGTATTATTAACCAAAGATCTTGGCACACAACAAACTTGTAATAGATGTCGCTTGTCAATAAAGGGAAAGCGAGTTTTCCAGTACGTGGCCACACCTTAGCCCAAAACAGATGCCAACTTTTACTATATTGACAATAAGGTATAAATACTTGCAATGGCAGCACAGCAGGCCCAAACGATAGATCCTATTATCTTATATACTGTAAACCATAAGGCGTATGCCGGCCACTTAAGCAGGCCCAAAATACATGTCGGTTATTGAAATGGTGAACAATACGGTATATATCACCGAAACAAACAGTGCCTGGCTCCACAACAGATCTGAAAAAAACGCCTGCTAGTAACGGTAAAGAACAAAGCATCAGCCTCCTCCCACTGTATTTGGTCCACAGGAGGCTGCGGTAGATGTCAGTTTATTAATATCCTTAGATAACTTTAACCACTTCCAGGGATTGCCTGGATTCAATTTGGGATACGAAGACCCAAAAAGGATGACGAAGACCCAAAAAGGACGACGTAAACAAAACTAAAATGTCTATTCCCTGCCCCACGCCCACCGCCCGCGTCCGCCTGCACGCGGCAGGAATAAGCGGCAGGAATACGTAGTGTTTACAACAAAATGTCTGCCAGCCCACTGCTTGGTACGTAGTAGGCCCATGTTGGGTATAGAATGGCAGCATTAACAAAGTGTCTGTCAAGCCTGTCACATGGTAGGCCCATCTGCTCTCAGCTCTCTCACCGGGCTCGAGATGTTTGAGGATGCCTCTCTTGGCCAAGCGGGTCTGCAACGCAACGGGCAGCGGCATAGCGGGTAGCTGACAGACCTAGGGAAGGGCAGACAAAACACTTCAGATAAGGATTTGAATCTGAAGCTTGTACGCAAGCGCCTCTCCTCAACATGCACTCATGTGGACTCGCACCTACCCACCTGCACCTGGAACCGGGCAACAGAATCTACCCGCTAAAAGGTGGAAGGGACAAACGGAAATATCACCGAAACTCTGGCCAACTCTCCTCTCCAGGCCGGGTGCTCCGGGAGAGAGCTTGTCTCCCAGGCCTAGGCTCCACCCATCGCCGAAGGGGCGAAGCGCTGCTCCCCCCGCGTCCCAGAAGTGGGCTCACCCAACGTCCCCCAAAAGACTGCCGGGTGGGAGGAACCAAGGCGTAGCGGTGGGGGAGCAAGGTTCTCTCTAGCTCCAAAAAATGCGCCCGCCCCGACATTACCAATACAGTCACGCGGGTTGTGGAAGGCTGTCAGACTGCCTCTCTCTCGACGCCTCTACAATCGCCAGTACCACACGACTCTTTTCTCCAGAAGCACAGAAGGCGGTCCTCCTCTCCCGAAGTCTGAGGTAACTGGGCGGTGCTCAGGCTGCAGTGAACAGACGACGGAAACCTAACTGGCCAATGAGAGTGCGCCTTGGCCTGACGTCTGACGAAATGACCCAATCATTGCCTTGGAATAGGTGGAAAGCTCGGGCGCCCGTGTGCGTTTACAGTGGGGGCGTGGCCCGGCCGGGATTTAGCCAGACTGCGCGGCCGGACGCCGGCGCCATGGAGGAGTACGCTCGGGAGCCTTGGTACGGCGAAGGGGCACAGGCCTCGGGACACTTGCTGCGGCGCCACGGCCAGCGGTGGGAGGCGGGCGGGGGAGGCACTGGCCACACAGCGCCACGTCCCAGACTCGGGAGACTTCTAAACGTTGTTGTCTCCTTCCGCTCCCCTCCACTTGCTTCCTTTCTCGGGCTCCGTTAAGAGGGGCCACAACTGTGTGCTTGAAGGAGATGGTGCGGTGCAGGACGAACCACTCCACGTTTCCCTTGACTCTTATCTCCTGGGCTCTCTTTGTTAACGGAAAAGAGACACGTTGGTCGAATCCATTCCAGCCGAGGGGTGGTGTGGTGTTGAGCGGAAATCCCCAGGGTTACCGCGCGTGGTTTTTCCCAGGTCCCTTTGGTGAATGGAGGCGGGGCTTGGGTGAGCCTGGGTGAGCCGACTGTGGGCAAGGAGGGGGTGTCGGATCCTCCCCACGGTCTGAGCTAGGTTTTTCTCACTTGTGGGAGGTTAAAAAAGGAAGGGAAGAGCTCGGCTGGACGAGCTCATTGTCGGAGAAGGGGGTGCGACCCCCGTTGTACTTTAGTAACAGTGCCAGCTTGTTAGCACTTGTGTAGCGCTTATTTAAACGTGCCCACTCTTTGCTTGTTATCAGTTCATTTAATCGTTGATAGTAGTAAACCAGTTGGCTGTGAAGGAGAGGGGCGGACGGGGCAACGACTAATATTTTTACCCCTTATGCACTATTTCTTGCCATAAATAAAGAGGAAAATACCCTGTTTATTATTTGAAGTATTACCCCCCATTTGAGTGACGTAGTTTCTCCCAGTTGGAAAGAGTCCTTGTGACATGACATGGGGGAGGGCTCACATTAACCCTATCCTCCCCTTGCCGCTTGCAGCCCATGGCGAATTGTGGATGATTGCGGTGGAGCCTTCACTATGGGTGTCATCGGCGGCGGAGTCTTCCAGGCCATTAAGGGCTTCCGCAATGCCCCTGTTGTGAGTCCTGACCTTCCTTGGGTGGTGCGGGGGTCCTGCCCCGCCCACGTGGGAAAACTGCTTGGAGTGCCAGTTGCGTGCACTTATTCATTCTGGTGCCTGCTTACCTACTATATGCCAGGCCTGGTCCCAGGATCTGGGAGTTTGGGGGAACTGCATACATGACCTCTGCCCCTCACCCCCCACCCAACTGGAGCTCCTCTTTGGAAATGCTGTGCTGTCAAAAGGTTTTGTCATCACAGAACGTAAAGGTGTGTGTGCAAAGCCAGACAGATTTCACCTAAAGACAGACTCTGGGTTAGAAGCCTGGATAGAGGGAATTGATAGAGGTTTAATTGGCAAAAGGAGACCAGCCTTAAAATTGAGAAAATGTTTTTAATTTAACATCAATTCTGTTTCTCTGACAATCCCCTCTCCCCCTTCCTGAGAAATCGCATCAAATGTCATGACTTTTTCGTCTTTGTTTTTGTTTTTTTTAGGGGCCGTACCTGAAGCATGTGAAAGTTCCCAGGCTAGGGGTCGAATCAGATCTGTGGCCGTTGGCTACTCCACAGCCACAACCACACCAGATTGGAGCTGCATCTGCGACCTACACCACAGCTCACAGCAGTGCCAGATCCATAACCCACTGAGCAAGGTCAGGGATCGAGTGGAGTACTCATGGATACTTGTCGGGTTCATTATCGCTGAGCCACAACAGGAACTCCTCAGATGTCATGACGTTAAATGCCATTTTATGTCAGAGTCTCTGCAGTTTATCTAGCTAGCCCTGTCCCTCCCCCAACTTCTGGAACTGTCTTTCCTGGATCTTTGCCCAGGTATCTCCCTCTCTTCCTCAAAGTCTCAGCACCCCCCCCCCCAAAAGAGGCCTCTTCTGACAGCTCAGCCACTCTCACATCTCATCCTATGACCTTTATTACCTGTGGCTGTCTGAAGCTATCTTGTTTACCTGTATCCTTGTTCAGGATCTGTCCCTCTTATAATGTGAACTCTAGAAGGGTAGGAGCCAGTTCTACCTTGTTCACTGTTGTAACCCTGCTTACAGCGTGGGGCCTGGCACGCTGGTGCTCCATAATTACTGCATACGTGAATGAATGAATGAATGAATGAATGAATGAATGAATGAATGACTTCTCAGGCCAGTTAGCCCTCCTGGTTCTCGGCCACTTCTCCACATCTCTACCCTTGACACGCCTAATAGCTTTCCTGCCCCCGTGCCTCTCTTAAAAGCTAGAAACCTTGTCTGCCGTTGACCTCAACCCTGCTCTGACTCCCGTCCTCCTCACTTTCCTCCAGGGAATTCGGCACCGATTGAGAGGCAGTGTCAATGCTGTGAGGATCCGAGCCCCTCAGATTGGAGGTGCGAGGTTTGGGGAGACATAAGAGATGTGTTAACAAAGCTGGGGGTGGCTGTTCCATTGAGTCTAGAATACACATTGGGGGGGGGGGGTCCAGATTCTAGCCACAGCTCTGCCTGGGGCTTCCTGGGGGAATAATTTTTTTGTTGTTGTCTTTTTAGGACCACATCTGGGGCATATGGAGGTTGCCAGGCTAGGGGTCAAATTGGAGCTGTAGCTACCGGCCTACACCACAGTGGGATCTGAGCTACATCTGCAACCTACACCACAGCTCACGGCAATGCCGGATCCTTAACCCACTGAGCAAGGCCAGGGATCGAACCCGCAACCTCATGGTTCCTAGTCATATTCGTTAACCACTGAGCCACGACGGGTACTCCTATATTAACTGATTTAGATTTTCAGAAGTCAAGTATCATGCAGTGTGTAAATCAGGTCCTGGCACACAGTAAGACCTCAGTAAACATTTTTTTTGTGCTTTTTTTAGAGCCTTACCTGTGGCATATGGCGGTTCCCAGGCTAGGGATCAAATTGGAACTAAAGTTGCTGGTCTATACCACAGCCACAGCAACGTGGGATCCGAGCCGCATCCGTGACCTTCATCACAGCTCACCACAATCCCAGATCCCTAACCCACTGAGCGAGGCCAGGGATCGAACCCGCATCCCCATGGATCCTAGTCAAATTCGTTAACTGCTGTGCCACAAAGGGAACTCCCGAGACCTCAGTAAACATTTTAACTATCTTACTAACTGGCTTTCCTGATCTGTTTCCGTCACCCTGAAACCAAGATTAGAATTTTGTTTAGTTTTGTTTTTTCTTTTTTAGAGCTGCACCCTCAGCATATGGAAGTTCCCAGGCTAGGGGTAGAATCAGAGCTACAGCTGCTGGCCTACACCACAGCCAGAGCAACATGGGATCTGAGCTGCAACTGCAGCCTACGCCACAACTGATTTCAATGCTGGATCCCTGACCCACTGAGCAAAGCCAGGGATCGAACCTGTATCCTCGTAGATACTAGTCAGATTCATTTCCACCGTGCCACAACAGGAGCTCCTAATGTCAGAATTCTAATTCTGTGCAGTAGTTACGAAGATCAAAGTTGCTCTGTTAGGAGTTCCCTTCTGGCACAGCGGGTTAAGGATCTGGCATTGTCACTGCATTGGCTTGGGTTGCTGCTGTGGCTCAGATTCGATCCCTGTCCCAGGAACTGCCGCATGCCATGGATGGCTCGGGTTGCTGCTGTGGCTCAGATTCGATCCCTGTCCCAGGAACTGCCGCATGCCATGGACAGACAGACAGACAGAGACACACACACACACACACACACACACACACACACACACACACACTTGCTGTGTTAAAAGTTACGTAGAAGCTGATAACCCTGCTTGTAAACGTTGGTCAACTTCTTTTGAAGGTGAAAGGAATGCCAGTGGGCATTATAGACAGTTTGAAGGAGGGACCCGGACGAGATGGCGGGGGGGACTTTCCCCTAGGTGTTTGCCATCTGCCTTTTTTTTTTTTTAGGGCTGCACTTGCGGCACATGGAGGTTCCCAGGCTAGGGATCAAATCGGAACTGTAGCCACCGGCCTTCGCCATAGCCACAGCAACGCCAGATCTGGGCCGCGTCTGCGACCTACACCACAGCTCACTGCAACGCCGGATCCTTAAGCCAGTGAGCAAGGCCAGGGATCGAACCCGCAACCTCAAGGTTCCTAGTCGGATTCGTTAACTGCTGCGCCGCGACGGGAACTCCGCCATCTGCTGTTTGCCTCTGGGTTTTCCTCCCCATTCTTTGCCAGAGCATTCAGGCTTTGGGAGTCCCCGGACCCCCAAGCCTTGGATTCTCGGGATTCCCTGTCAACACTGATTAGGCCTTGGTGTCCTCCCTCCACCCACCCCCACCCCCACCCCCCAGGTAGCTTCGCAGTGTGGGGAGGCCTGTTCTCCACCATCGACTGCGGTCTGGTGCGGCTGCGGGGCAAGGAGGATCCCTGGAACTCCATCACCAGCGGAGCATTGACCGGCGCCGTGCTGGCCGCCCGCAGTGAGTGCCCCGGCCCCGGCCCCAGCCCCAGCCCCAGCCCCAGCCCCAGCCCCTTCCTCCCTGTGCTGCCTGCCCTCACCTCTCTCCCCCCTGCCTCTTCGTTCCTGCAGGTGGCCCACTCGCCATGGTGGGCTCGGCAATGATGGGGGGCATCCTGTTGGCCCTTATCGAGGGTGTTGGCATCCTCCTTACCCGCTACACCGCCCAGCAGTTCCGCAATGGTGAGTGCGTGGCGCAGCTGCTCAGGGAGAGGGGGAGGTGCTCTGGCTAGCCTCCTCCGCTCACCTGTACCTGATTCTCCCCTCTCCAGCACCCCCATTCCTGGAGGACCCCAGCCAACTGCCCCCTAAGGAGGGTACCCCGGCCCCAGGCTACCCCAGCTATCAGCAGTACCACTGAGGAAGTGAGCGCCTGTCACCGCCACCGTGGGAGCTCCTCCTCGGTTCCCTCCCCGATGATCTACCTCCAAGGGAGGGCTGGCTCCCAGTCGGCCTGGGACCCTCCAGAGAGGGCCTCTCCTCTGTTCCCTGATCCCAGGCTGGGGGTGGGGCGCCCCAGCTGCCCTGATGGATGGATTCCTTGTCTCTCAGGGCACCCCAGCCCCCACTCACATGTAACAAGCTCTCACCCTAGTCCCTTCGCGTGGCGCCCTGCTGAGTATTTAAAGCCAGTTTTGAAATGCCTATGTATGTACTCCTTGAGCCACCCACCGGAGCCGCTCTCTGGGACAAGGAGCGAAGAGCCCTCTTCTGGGACTCAGTAGCCCTCGAATTTGGGGTCCCAACAGAGACTGGGCTCTGGTGAAGGTTTATGGGATGAATGCGCAGGAGGAGGAATGAAACAAAATACGAATAGGTACATGAGTTAAGGGTGTGTGGGAGCCATGTGGTGAATAACAAACAGAGGAATAGGCTTGGGAAGGAAGTGAGTGGGAGCTCCCGTTGTGGCTCAGCAGGTTTAGAACCTGACATAGTATCTGTGAGGATGTGAGTTCAACCCCTGGCCTCACTCAGCGGGTTAAAGATCCAGTCTGGCCGCAGGCTGCGGTGTAGATCACAGATGTGGCTCAGATCCCATGTGGCTGTGGCTGTGGCATAGGCCTCAACTGCAGCTCCGATTCAGCCCCTAGCCTGGGAACTTCCATATGCCAGGAGTGTGGCCGTAAAATGAAAGAAAAAAAAGTGAGAGTGAACACAACATGGTTGGAGTAGAGGTTCAGCACATGGCACTTCTGAGCCATCTCCCTCATGTCCCCATTGCCAAGGCTGGGAAATCAGACCTCGCAATGAACTGTCTCTCCGAATACCAGTCACCCCATTTATGAAGATAATTCCCCTCCATGTGGCCTCACCATGGACCTAGGATGGAAGTAGGGGTCAGGGAGACCCACCTTCCTTGAAGAAGGTACCCTTTGTCATTCTGGGCACCATAGAGGTATTTCTGCCCTGTGATGCTCAGTATTGTCAGTATTTAAGGGTACCACAAAATAACCAGAAATGTGAGTTTTCGTTGTGGCTCAGCGGTTAACGAATCTGACTAGAAACCATGAGGTTGCGGGTTCGATCCCTAGCCTTGCTTGGTGGGTTAAGGATCCAACGTTGCTGTGAGCTGTGTGTAGGTTGCAGACGCAGCTCGGATCTCACATTGCTGTGGCTGTGGTGTAGGCCAGCAGCTACAGCTCCGATTAGACCCCTAACCTGGGAACCTCCATATGCCGCAGAAAAGGCAAAAAGCCCCCCAAAAAAATGAGTTTTCATTTTGGGGGTGCGGGACTTAATGGGGAAGAGATTATCCTGGATGGACCTTGGCCCCAAACACTGTCTCTTGCATGCGGATTCCTACATGTGGGGCAGATACCTTCACTGGAGTGCAAATGGCCTTATGAAAGAAACAGAAACTCCCTTTTATGCAAGCAATTGCAAAGAGGTGGAAATGCCCTCTTTCATACAAAATTGCTCCTTGGGGTGCACATAGTGACTTCTCAGGCCTCCGGAGGCCCCAACAGGACCTGGTGGTCTTCAGTGGTTGCAGAACTGCAACACTTTGGTGGACCCCAGTGCCAGGCACAGCCAGCAGGCCCCATGTGCACAGGTGTCAGTGCCCCAGCAGGGCTTGGCCTTGAACTTGGGGCTCCACAGCCAGGCCAGCAGCGTCGTTACACCTACGTAGGACCTGGATGCCAGTCAGACCCAGGATATTCCCGGTAGCAACCTTTGTGTTTCCGGGCCAGTTCCTTTAGCCCCGCCCATTCGGTTCACGTAGGCCACGCCCTGATTCCTAACCTCCAGGCCCCTTCTCTAAGCTATTTTCCGGCCCTCACTTAACCCTATCAAACACTGCTCCGCTAGTTTTCCCCAGACTTACTTCCCTAAATCTGCAGTTTACACCTGCCTCAATTTGCTGTGATACCCGGAGACTCTTCCGTTCCCCAGACCCTGCCCCCTAAGGCCACACCTTTAAGTCCTGCTCTCTAATCCTCCTGCGGGTCCTATCTTTATATCTCCGACTCCAGCTCTTCCGAGGCTGGTCCCTACTGTGTCTCCCTGGCCCACTCCAAGGGCTCCGCCCCTACAAGCCCCTTAGATCTGCAGGTTTCCAGTCCTTAGCATCCTCTAGACCCTACCATTTCCCACGTTCAGACCACACCCACGCCCACTCCTTGAGGCCACGCCCCTTCGGGTACCACAGAAGCCCGGGCGCCCCACCCCCTTCTCCCTTGGGACCTCGTTCTCAGCCTCAGATTCTGGAAGGCGTTTGGGTCCATGGGGCTATGGAGTGATTCTTGGTGAAGTTCAGGGTCTTGTGCTCTGGCTCCCAAGGGCTGGGCTGGGCTAGGGCGGGGCGGGACCAGTACTGGGTTTACTAGCGGAGGTCTGAGCTTAGAACCGAGGCTCGGGGCTTCCGTGAGAGTTGTAGAGCGGTGGGGCTTCGAAGGAGCTTGGCGTCCACGGCGTACCCCGGTTTCTTCCTAGTTGGGGGCTAGGGCGTCCCGTGTCTGGGTCTCCGAAGAAGTCGGGGTGAGGCGAGTTCTCAGGCCCCACCACCCTGACCTGACCACGGGCCCAAAAAGAAGAGCAGGTGGGGTCAGGCCCTGGGTGGGTTCTACGGGGAGAGACCCCAGAGGCTGAGAGAAGGCGGGAGTGAGGCAGAAACAGATGAAGAGAAAAATAGAGATTGAGAGACACACAGGGAGACAGAGGCACTAGTGGAGGTGTAGACAGAGATGGTGGCAGAAAGACAAACAAGAAATAGGAGTTTCTGTCGTGGCTCAGTGGTTAATGAATCCGACTAAGAACCATGAGGATGCGGGTTCGATCCCTGGCCTTGCTCAGTGGGTTAAGGATCCAGCGTTGCCGTGAGCTGTGGTGTAGATGGCAGACACATCTCGGATCCCGCGTTGCTGTGGCTGTGGCGAAGGCCGGCAGCTACAGCTCCTGTTAGACCCCTGGCCTGGGAACTTCCATATGCCGCGGGTGCGGCCCTTAAAAAAAAAAAGAGAGAGACAGGAGAAAGGACAGGGACAAGAAGAGGAACAAGAGGAAGCTGTGAAGGTCAGAAATGCAGATGGGAAGACTGAGCATCATGTGGAGGCCATGGGAGGGAGGAGGCCAGGGGGTGGTGTGGAGGTAGAGTTGTAGCTGGGTTGAGGGCTGAACTGACTGTCAGGCCAGGCCTCCTCAGGCTACCTGCCCTCTTACCCTCTAGCTGAGGGGCCTCAGGGAGGTGCCCGAAACCCCATCCTCTCTCTTCCTCTCTCTCTCAGCTCTAACTTAATCCCATCTGTTTCCAACTAGAATTTCAGCTAGAAACTCCGTTGGGTTTTTCCTTCCTATCTTCCTCCCTGCCTGAGCCCTTCCCTCTGCCTCTGTCTTGCTCTGTCTTCAGCCCTCCTTATTTCTCTGCTCCGATTTCTCTGGCTGGTGGCTCTCACACTCCCTGAGCCCCAGAGTTTGCCATCCACCTGTCCACGTGAAGTGGGAAAGGGGAGATATTTGATGGACTAGGAGGGTTAGGGAGGTGGCCAGAAGAAGGGAAGAATAAGGCGGTCCAGCCCTGACAGTGGAGTCGGGGATACACTGTCCACTTCCTCAGGCAGAGACCCTGAGGGGCTGGGGAGAGAGACATGGAGAAATCAAATACAGACAGACAGGCAGGAGAGAAAAGATACCAAGAGAAAGAGAAGCCAAAGTTTAGAGACAGCAAAGGGAAGATGGAGATGCAGAGAAAGAGTTACCAAGAAAGAGCAGTCCACGTAAAAAAAATACAGGGATGGAGTTGCCAACGTGGCTCAGCGGTTAATGAACCCAACTAGCATCCACGAGGACTCAGATTCGATCCCTGGCCTTGCTCAGTGGGTTAAGGATCCGGCGTTGCCGTGAGCTGTGGTGTAGGTTGCGGACGCGGCTCGGATCCCGCGTTGCTGTGCCTGTGGTGTAGGCCGGCGGCTACAGCTCTGATTGGACCCCTAGCCTGGGAACCTCCATATGCCGTGGGTGCGGCCCTAAAAAGCCAAAAAAAAAAAGGAAAAGAGAGGATCAAAGTGAGGAGACAGAAACAGAAAACTGGGAGAGAGAGAGCAGAAAGAAAGAGAAATGGAGGGGCAGAGAAAGAATTACAAGTGAGAGAGTCAGAGCCATGAGGGAAAGAGAAGGAAAGACAGAGTTGGACACACACCTTACCCTGAGTCCGGGAATTGCTGGTCTGAGTGTTCTCATTTCCTCTGTTCTCTGAGTGGCGGTTGGAGAACAGGGCCTGACTGGGCCCCGGGCCGGACGCTCCCCAAGGGATACACCCTTAACGCTCTAGGCTCTGAGGTTGGGACCTGGGACCCACCTCCAGGAGCCCATTTCCAGCCAACCTCTGGAGCTGACCAGTGGGGTCGCCTCTGGAGGATCTGCTGTGTGATCAGATTACCCACAAGCCCTTGGAAGAGGAAGGAGGTGCCAATTCTGAGGTGACAGTGGAATGTTCCTTTCCTCGCCCTCATTATACACAGGAGGAAACTGCACAGAAATGTAAAAGCCTGTTGCCCGTGGTTGTACTGCCTGACCTCGGCCAAGCTGGGATTTATAGTCTTATTTATAGGGCAGAGAGTTTCAGAGAGGTCATTTGCAACATAATTTCCAAGACCACACATTCGCCATCATAATTAGGGGTGCCATTGGCAGGTTTTCACAGGCCACAGCAACAATTTCTGGGCCCCCTTTTGTTATGGTAATAATTTCAAGGACAGCCTTATCTCAATGGAGATCAAGTTAGCAACACTCCTGGGCATGCCCACAGGGCTCCCCATTCCTACAGGAGCTGAAGACAAAGTTTCTCAGTTGAGGAGTTCCCTTTGTTGCTCAGTGGTAAGGAGTAACGTGAACTACCTTCTTTTTTTTTTTTTTTTTTTTTGCTTTTTAGGGCCGCACCCGCGGCATATGGAGGTTCCCAGGCTAGGGGTCTAACAGGAGCTGTAGCCGCCGGCCTTCACCACAGCCACAGCAACACGGGATCTGAGCCGCGTCTGCAACCTACACCACAGCTCATGGCAACGCCGGATCGTTAGCCCACTGAGCAAGGCCAGGGATCGAACCCGCAACCTCATGGTTGGTTCCTAGTTGGATTCGTTAACTGCTGTGCCACGATGGGAACTCCATGAACTAGCTTTATGATGCAGATGGAATCTCTTCCTCCACAGCCAAAGGAGAGGGGAGTATCTCCATTCATGAATTATAAAGACTGGACTCTGGAATTTCATTCTGTGAGCACTAGAAATAAAAAAACACTTAGGTCCATGGAGCCAAATTTTTATTGCAAAAGACAAAGGATAGGGCCAAATAGAATTTTGTTTAATTTCAGTGAAATAATGAGCACACATTTTCCTTCTACAAAAGGAAATCTCAATTCTAATCTAGTCCACCAAACCCCATTAGTAATTTCAATCCACACAGGCTCTCTGCACACCCCTCATTCCCCCCAAGCTGGAGTCTTAACAGGGATTTTTTTTTTCTTTTTTTTAGGGCCGCACCCACAGCGTATAGAGGTTCCCAGGCTAGGGGCTGAATCAGAGCTACAGCTGCTGGCTTATGCCACAGCCACAGCAAAGCCAGATCCGAGCTGAGTCTGCGACCTATACCAAAGCTCACGGCAACGCTGGAACCGTAACCCACTCAGTGAGGCAAGGGTTGGAACCTACGTCCTCATGGTTACTAGTTGAGTTGTTTCCACTGCACCACAACGGGAACTCCTACACAGGCATCTTGTGAGATGTGCCAGGTCCCGTGTGGCCCTTAGATGCTGATGCCTGATGCTCTTGCTTTAGCCCTCAAACTGGCTATTAGTTCCTCCGAATAAATCTCTCTCTCCATCAAATCTGTGTCCCCCAGGGCAATAGGAAATACTCTTTGCTCTTGCCAGACGTAATGGGAGCTTCATGGTTTTGTGAGCTGCATCTGCCAGAACAACATACAGAAGTGTCTGCCCCAAAAGATAGTCAGCTTCAAAACACATATAGTTGGGAGTTCCCTGGTGGCCTAGTGGTTAAGGATCTGGCATTGTCATTGCTGTGGCGCTAGTTTGATCCCTGGCCCCAGGAACTTCTGCATGCCGAGGGCTGGCAAAACCAGCAACAACAAAACCCACATATATGATTGACAAAAGATCGATAGCCATGGTATATAAATGATATCACCCCCAGACACACACACACACACACACACACACACACACACACAACAATAAGATAAAAGCAACCCAGCAGAAAAGCAAGCAAGCAAAGGATATGGTAAAACATTTCACAAAAGAGGAAACAAAAATAGCCAATAATAAATATATGAACATGTGCTCACAATAAATCAGAGAGCTGTGTCTTAAAACAGCAAAATACCATTTCATCAAACAAATGAGCAAAAAATATAAAATCCAAGAATACCAAGTGTTGCTAAGGATTTCTATAAACAATGTGTCTCATTCAGCTGATGGGAATGTAATGGGTATAACGGTCATGTTGAAAAGCAGTTTGTCAGGGTCTACTAGAGCTGCATATTTGCACAGCCAGCACCCTGGGATGGCACCAGTGGGTATATACTTAACAGAAACGTGCACAAACAGTAACCAAAGACATGTACAAGAATGCTCAAGTGTTCCTGCTGCAGCACAATGGAATCAGCGACATCTCTGCGGCACCGTGACGGAGGTTCGATCCCGGGCCTGGCACAGTGGGTTAAGGATCCAGCATTGCTGTGCCTGACGCATAAGTCGCAGCTGTGGCTCAGTTCTGATCCCGGGCCTGGGAACTCCATATGCCACAAGGCGGCCAAAAAAGGGAAAAAAAGGAAGGTTCTTATCAGCTTTATTCATAATAACCCCAACCTGAAAACTACCCAGATGGCACATGAACCAAAGAAAGGATCAGGAGTTCCTGTCATCGCTCAGCGGAAATGAATCTGACTAGCATCCATGAGGGTGCAGATTCAATCCCTGACCTCGCTCAGTGGGTTAGAGATCTGGCGTTGCCGTGAGCTGTGGTGTAGGGCACATACGCGGCTCAGATCTGGCACTGCTGCCCTAAAAAGACAAAAAGAAAAAGAAAAGATCAATAACTCATGCTGTAACCACACAATGGAAGAGTATTGAGCAATGTTTTGGTAACAATCTCGGCAGATTCCTCGGGGTTTTTTTTGCATGGGTTATGGCTTCTGAGCAAAGGGCGTGTTTGAACATCAGTTTTGGAAATTAGAGACAGTGAGTCCCTCTGGAGAGATTTAGAAATAATTTAGGGAGTTCCCGTCGTGGCTCAGCGGAAACGAATCCAACTAGGAACGATGAGGTTGCGGGTTCGATCCCTGGCCTCGCTCAGTGGGTTAAGGATCTGGCGTTGCCATGAGCTGTGGTGTAGGTCGCAGATGCGGCTCGGATCTGGCATTGCTGTGGCTGTGATGCAAGGTGGCAGCTGTAACTCCAATTAGACCACTAGCCTGGGAACCTCCACATGGCGCGGGTGCAGCCCTAAAATGATAAAAAGACAAAAAAAAAAAAAAACAAATAATTCAGGATAACACACCTGGAAA
>PVHT020000193.1:1690974-1701004 GCA_004024745.2 Catagonus wagneri
GACTAGGATCTATGAGGTTGCGAGTTCGATCCCTGGCCTCACTCAGTGGGTTAGGGATCTGGCGTTGCTGTGAGCTGTGGTGTAGGTCACAGATGCGGCTCGGATCCCGCGTTGCTGTGGCTGTGGTGTAGGCCGGCAGCTACAGCTCCTGTTAGACACCTAGCCTGGGAACCTCCATATGCCGCAGGCGCGGCCCTACGAAAGGCCAAAAAAAACAAAATGAGCAAACAAAAAAACAAACACCCAGAGTCTCCTAACTTCAGGTCCCTCTCCTGTATCGCAACCCACTGCACGCAGGGAAGCATCTGGTCCAGTGCATGGGGTATGAGAGACCAATGCACATTATCGCTTTGGTTGTTGCTTTTTGTGTAATAAATGGTCTGTTTTCCTGACACATGGGTCTTGGTTTTTTGTGTGTGTGTGTGTTTATGTAAAACTGGGGCAAGCCAACTTGTTAGCTTGCAAATAAGGTAAAACCTCAAAGCCACTGGCCCATGAAAATGGACAGCTGCAAGTCCATGTGCACAACATGAATGAACCTTACAGTCTCGGGGAAAAGACGCTGCTAGACGTTAAAAGATGCAGAGCATATGATTCTCTCTATACAAAGTTCAAAAATCAGGCTAAATTAAACCATATTGTTACAGGTCCGGATGATGGTTACCTTGGGAAGGGGGTTAGTCACTGGATGTGGGTACAAGGAAGGTACTTGAGATGAGGTGCTGGTCGTGTTATGCTTTGTTTTTTTCCATTTTTGTTGCTTTTTAGGGCCACACCCACGGCATATGGAGGTTCCCAGGCTAGGGGTCTAACAGGAGCTGTAGCTGCCAGCCTTCACTACAGCCACAGCAACGCGGGATCCGAGCCGCATCTGTGACCTACACCACAGCTCACGGCAACGCCAGATCCTTAACCCACTGAACAAGGCCAGGGATCGAACCCGCAACCTCATCGTTCCTAGTCGTATTCGTTATCCACTGTGCCACGACGGGAACTCCTAACGCAGGATCCTTAACCCACTGAGCGAGGCCAGGGATCGAACCCACAACCTCATGGTTACTAGTCGAATTCATTTCCACTGCACCACAATGGGAACTCCTGTTTCTTGATCAGGTTGCTGATTACATGTGTATTCAGTTGGCAAACATCAGATTATACCCTATAACATGTGTACTGTCCTGCATGTATGTTATACCTCACTGAAGAGTTAAATGTAGGAGCTCCCTGGTGGCTTAGTGAGTTAAGGCTCCAGCGTTGTCACTGCTGTGGCTCGAGTTGCTTCCATGGTGAGGGTTACTGGCCTGAGAACTTCTGCATGCCATGGACGCGGCCAAAAAAAAAAAAAAAGGTTAAATATGAATTAGAGCCACATGTGTCAACATGGATAGGTCTCAAACCTACAGAGTCAGAAGAAGTTGAAGACTGATATGTAGAGTATAATATTTGTTTTAAATAAGTTTAAAAAACATGCAAACAATATATGCAGTTTATGGATACCTGGTTACATAATAAAATGTACATAATATATACAAGGGAATGATCCATAATAAATTCAAGATTGCAGTTACCTTTGATGAGGGAGGGAGAAGGAAGAAATTGGGTAGGAGAAACTAGTAGGTTTCTTAGAGAACTGAAATACTGTGTTTCTTTCTTTTTGTCTTTTTAGGATCACACCCAAGGCATATGGAAGTTCCCAGGTTAGGGGTTGAATCAGAGCCACAGCTGCCAGCCTAACCCACTGCCACAGCAATGTGGGATCTGAGCCACATCTGCAATCTATGCAGAAATGCTGACTGGACCCTTAACCCACTGAGGGAGGCCAGGGATGGAACCTGCATCCTCATGGATACTAGTCAGGTTCTTAACCCACTGAGCCACAACGGGCACTCCCTGGGTTTCTTTAAGGAAAAAAAAAAGGCACATGGCAAAATGTTGAGAGTTCACAGGTGTGTATTATATAATTTTCTTCTACAGATTATTGTGTACTTGAAATATTTCATAATTTAGGAGATTACAAAGAATCCTACTGGTGTTAAATTTAGAGTTTACTTTGGGGACATATTTGTCCAATGTTGATTCTTCATGCCTAGAACATGCTATATCTCCCCATTTATCCAAGTCACTTTTTCTTCTGTAAAAATGTGTACAGCTCCTAATTTTCCTGCTCACTGTATTCGTAGGAAGTTGATGGACTTTATTACAATATACTTTTCTAGTACGTTTTCCAATTTCATTTATTTATTTAATTTTCTAATTTTAAATGTCTGCGAAGGAAAGCTATTTAATTTTGTATTAGGTCTTGTTTTCTGGTCACCTTCTTCAACTTCTCTTATGACGGCTAAAAGTTCGTTTAGATGATTTTCTGGAGTTCCCGTCGTGGCTCAGCGGGAATGAACCTGACTAGTATCCATGAGGGTGCAGGTTTGATCCCTGGTCTCCCTCAGTGGGTTAAGGATTGCACGTTGCCATGAGCTTTGGTGTAGGTCACAGACGTGGCTCAGATCTGGCATTGCTGTGGCTGTGGCATAGGCCAGCAGCTGCAGCTCCGATTGGACCCTAGCCTGGGAACTTCCATATGCTGCGGGTGCAGCCCTAAAAAGCAAAATTAAAATAAAATAAAATTGGAGTTCCTGTCGTGGCTCAGTGGTTAACGAATCCGACTAAGAACCATGAGGTTGCAGGTTCGATCCCTGGCCTTGCTCAGTGGGTTAAGGATCCGGCATTGCCGTGAGCTGTGGAGGAGATCCCAGATGCGGCTCAGATCCCTGTAGCTGTGGCTGTGGCGAAGGCCGGCAGCTACAGCTCCTGTTAGACCCCTAGCCTGGGAACCTCCATATGCCGCGGGAGCGGCCCTAGAAAAGGCAAAAAGACAAAAAAAAAATAAAAATAAATAAATAAAATAAAATAAAAATGTGATTAATATCCTAGTGGAGCACAGACTGGTTTGAGAATATATATGTCATTTATTAGAGCAGAAAAAGGCAATTTGTATCCCTCAAAAGAGGTAGAAATCTTGCATGGAGTTAAACAGTATCAGCAAAACAGGTTGGAGTGAACTGCCCCAACTGTTAGCTTCCATTCCTGATGGGCCAGGTCTTGCTGATAGCATTGTAATGACCCCAGGTCAAAACAAACATTATGAGGCCAATAGCCAATTTTTGTAAGATCAAGGTTTGGCTTTTTTTTTTTTTTTTAAAAGAAAATGTGAGTAGAAGAGAGGACCTATAGAAAGAAAGCAACCTTTTTTCTTTTTTGCTTTTTAGGGCCCCACCCACGGCATATGGAGGTTCCTTGGCTAGGGAGCTACAACTGTTGCTGGCTAATGCCACAGCCACAGCAACGCAGGATCCGAGCCACGTCGGCGATCTACACCACAGCTCATGGAAACGCCGGATCCTTAACTCACTGAGCAAGGCCAGGGATCGAACCCGCAACCTCATCGTTCCTAGTTGGATTCGTTTCCGCTGCGCCATGATGAAAACTCCGAAAGCAGCCTTCTGATGTATTTATTTGTTTCTTTTTGCTTTTTTTTAGGGCCGCACCCGTGGCATATGGAGGTTCCCAGGCTAGGGGTCTAACAAGAGCCGTAGCCGCCAGCCTACGCCACAGCCACACTCACAGCAACGCTGTGTTCCAAGCCGCGTCTGCGACCTACACCACAGTTCACGGCAACGCCAGGTCGTTAACCCACTGAACAAGGCCAGGGATCGAACCCGCAACCTCATGGTTCCTAGTCGGATTCATTAACAGCTGTGCCACGACAGGAACTTCTAAGCTGCATTTTCAAAATATCCACCTAAACAAAGCCTGAAAGGTCACAGAGAACACCACCCTTGGGGATCAATGGAAAAGACCTTACCAATAGGCTTCAAACTGAGGATTCAGAGGGGAATTCTCCAGAAGCTGATGACTGCCAAGATGGATGACTTCTCTTCAAGACAACAGAACCAGATTAATTTTCTGATCCTTCCGCACCTTTTTTACTCTTTTTCACTCCACTATGAATCTTCACTATTATTGTAACTTGACATCCTCTAGACAAAAACTAAAACATTTATCAGCCTGAACTCCCCTATTCTTTTTTTAAGTTTTATTTATTTATTTATATTTATTTATTGCCTTTTTTTTTTAGGGCCACACCTGCAGCATATGGAAGTTCCCAGGCTAGGGGTCTAATCCGAACTGTTTCTGCCAGCCTGCACCAGAGCTACAGCAACGCCGGATCCGAGCCGTGTCTGCGACCTACACCACAGCTCACGGCAATGCTGGATCCTTAACCCACTGAGCGAGGCCAGGGATCGAACCCGCAACCTCATGGTTCCTGGTCGGATTCATTTTTCCGCTGAGCCACAACAACACAGTGGGAGTTCCTGATCTCTCTCCTATTCTTACCCTCTTACTTTTGTCCTTCTGTGGTCTCCCTCTGTCACTTAGGAAAAAACCCAAAACTATCTTATGTGTTTTCTCAGACCATATCTGCTGTTCTGAATTTGATATGCTGGATCTCTCTCTCTCCCTGTCTCTCTCTCTCCTTCTTTCTCTCTCTCTCGCTCCTTCCCTCCCTCCCTATCTCCCTCACCCTCTGATTCCTCCCTTCTTCCCTCACTCCTTCGCTCTCTTCCTCTTTCTCTCTCTCCCCCTCACTTCCTCCCTCACTCCCTCCCTTCTTCCTTCGCAGGGACCCCCGGTTACACACACACACACACACACACACACACACACTCATACATCCATCTGAAATCCAGACAGATCGCTCTTTTAAATACTTCAGAAGGAGTTCCCATCATGGCTCAGCCGTTAAGGAATCTGACTAGCATCCATGAGGACACAGGTTCGATCCCTGGCCTTTCTCAGCGGGTTAAGAATCTGGTGTTGCCGTGAGCTGTGGTGTAGGTCTCAGACGTGGCTTGGATCCCGCGTTGCTGTGACTGCGGCGTAGGCCGGCAGCTGTAGCTCCGATTCAACCCCTAGCCTGGGAACCTCCACATGCCTCGGGTGCGGCCCTAAAGTGACAAAAAAAAAGATTTTTATTTTTTTCCATCATAGCTGGTTTACAGTGTTCTGTCAATTTTCTACTGTACAGCAAAATGACCGAGTCACACGTACATATATGCATTCTTTTTTCTCACATTATCATGCTCCATCATAAGTGACTAGATATAGTTCCCAGTGCTATACAGCAGGATCCCACGTGCAGTTTTCTAATGATGATCCAAAGCATGTTTGTCCAAAGGTTGCTGGTCTGAAAACACCTTTCGACCTCTTCAGCCCCCAGAGCCAGCTGGAGAATAAACATATCTAGGATATTTGTTGCAAAGTAACACTGAACTCTGTAACCAAATATAACACTCAGACTCTACAAGTGGACAGACCATAGGCCCAGATGGTAGAAAGGGAGAAGAAAACTTTACCAAGTAATAATATATGTCTGATCAGATAACAAAGTCTGGAGTGGGGGTGGGGGGATCTTATTCCTAGGAAAACAAACAAATCAAAGAAATTCAATGCAGAAGGCACTCATTGAAATGTCTGTATTCAATTCGCTGTGAACTTACTGCCAGGCACTGGCAAAGAGGTGTGACTCAATTAGCTCAAGGCACCAGGAGTTTCAAATAGAGGCGGGACAACTGAGCTGAAGGTCACCATCCGGACACCGATGGCTTCAGCAGAAGCCTCTATCTGCATAAATGCTTACCAGTTAAAGACCAAACAGGAGGGAGTTCCCGTCGTGGTGCAGCGGAAACGAATCCGACTAGGAACCAGAAGGTTGCGGGTTCGATCCCTGGCCTCGCTCAGTGGGTTAAGGATCTGGCATTGCCGTGAGCTGTGGTGTAGGTCACAGACATGGCTTGGATCCCATGTTGCTGTGGCTGTGGTGTCGGCTGGCGGCACCGATTATGCCGCGGGTGTGGCCCTAAAAAGACAAAAAAAAAAAAAAAAGGGGGCCAAAAAGGAACACAGCAGTAGTCAAACCAAGTTGGGTTTATTGCCTTGCTGCAAATGAGGGACACCGCACACCCTGGGGAACCATGGAGCATCTGAAAAAGGCCTGTTAGAAATAAGTTATTGGGGAGTTCCCTTCGTGGCTCAGTGGTTAATGAATCCGACTAAGAACCGTGAGGTTGCGGGTTCGATCCCTGGCCTCGCTCAGTGGGTTAAGGATCCAGCGTTGCCGTGAGCTGTGGTGTAGATGGCAGACGCGTCTCGGATCCCGCGTTGCTGTGGCTGTGGCGAAGGCCGGCAGCTACAGCTCCTGTTAGACCCCTAGCCTGGGAACCTCCATATGCCGCAGGTGCGGCTCTAGGTAAAGGCAAAAAAGACAAAAAAAAGGGAAAGGAAATAAGTTATTGGCTTTGGAGTTCCCATCTTACAGCGGTTAACGAACCCGACTAGCATTCATAAGGACACGGGTTCGATCCCTGGTCTCACTCAGTGGGTTAAGGATCCGGCGTTGCCGTGAGCTGTGGTGTAGGTTGCAGACGCAGCTCGGATCCCATGTTGCTGTGGCTCAGGATTAGACCCCTAGCCTGGGAACCTCCATATGCTGTGGGTGCAGCCCTAGAAAGACCAAAAAAAAAAAAAGTTATTATTGGATCTGAGTTCATGTTAGGTGATTTTATAGTTTCTTGCACTACAGTTTTTGTTAAATATCTTTCTAAGCGTTTTTACTCTTTTTTTAAAGTTATAGTTGGTAACCGGGTCACCATGCTGTACAGCTGAAAAACTGACAGAAAACTATAAACCAGCTATAATGGAAAAAAAAAGTTATAGTTGATTTACAATGTTTCTTCAACTAAGCATTTTTATTCTCTTTGATGCTGTTGCAAATGAAATTGTTTCCTTAATTTCATTTCTGGGCAATGCATTGCCGGTCTATGGACACAATTGGATTTTGTAATATTGATTGTGCAGCCTGAAACCTTTGCCGGTCTCATTTATTAGCTTTAATGCTTTTGTTGTGCATTTCTAAACATTATCCATGTATGAGATCATGTCATTTGCAAACAGAAGTGATTTCACTTTTGTCTTCCCATACAAATGCCTTTTTTTCTTTTTAGGGCCAAACCTGCGGCATATGGAGGTTCCCAGGCTAGGGGTCGAACTGGAGCTGTAACCACCGGCCACAGCCACAGCAACACAGGATACAAGCCGAGTCTGCTCGGCTTGGAACTCCAAGAAGGGAACTTGGGAACTCCAAGTTCTTGGGAACTTCAAGAAGGCATGCTTGTACCACAAGTGGGGTTTGAAGAGGATTTTTGAGTCTATATTCACAAGAGATATTGGACTGTACTCTTTTTTAATTTTTTTGTCTTTTTTAGGGCCACACCCGTGGCATATGGAAGTTCCCAGGCTAGGGGTCTAATCTGAGCTATAGCCACCGGCCTACACCACAGCCACAGCTACAGGGATCTGAGCCGCATCTGGGATCTCCTCCACAGCTCACGGAAACACCGGATCCTTAAACCACTGAACAAGGTCAGGCATTGAACCTGTGTCCTCATGGATGCTAGTCAGATTCATTTCTGCTGAGCCATGACAGGGACTCCTGGACTGTACTTTTCTAGTGTTGCCTTGGTCTGATTTTGCTTTTGGCCTCATATAATGAGTTGAAAAATGTTCTCTTCAATTTTTGGGAAGAGTTTGTGAATTGCTATTAATTCTTTTTTTTTTGCTTTTTAGGTCTGCACCTGCAGCATATGGAAGTTCCCAGGCTAGGGGCTGAATTGGAGCTGCAGCTTTTGGCCACAGCCACAGCAGTGCAGATCCTAGCCACATCTGTGACCTACACCGCAGCTTACAGCAATGCTGGATCCTTAACCCACTGAGCAAGGCCAGGGATAAAACCTGCATCCTCTTGGATAATAATTGGGTTTGTTAACCGCTGAGCCATGAAGGGAACTCCCATATTGATATACATTTAAAAATAAGTGTTATTAGAGTTCTCTTGTAGCACAGCAGTTTAAGGATCCAGTGGTGTTACTGCAGTGGCTTGGGTTGCTGTTGTGGCTCGAGTTCGATCCCTGGCCTGGGAATTTCCCCATGCTGTGGGTGCGGCCAAATAAATAAATAAATGAAAACAAGGAGTTCCCACTGTGGCTCAGTGGTAACGAACCTGACTAGTAAACATGAGGATTGAGGTTCAGTCCGTGGCCTTGCTCAGTGGGTTAAGGATCCAGTGTTGCCATGAGCTGTGGTGTACTTCACAGATGCAGCTCAGATCCTGCATTGCTGTGGCTGTGGCCTAGGCAGGCAGCTGCAGCTCTATTTGATCCCTAGCCTGGGAACTTCCATATGCTGCAAGTGTAGCCCTAAAAAGCAAAAAAAAAAAAAAAAAAAAGTGCTATTGCTTTTCCTTGAAATATTCAGCTGGGATTTAAATTGAGATTCTATTGAAATTATATATTAAGTTGGAGATAATTGAAATATTTATAATATGAAATACTCTTATCCAAAAGCATGAAACATGTCTTCATTTATTCAGGTCATCTTTTATAACTATTCATGAAGTTTAACATTTTCTCTATAGAAATATTATCCCATTTATACTAGTCTTGTACTGCTGTGTAACAACACTACCACAAATTTCTCAACTTAAAACAGCATTAATGTTAAACAACCTTAACTCACAGTTTCTGTAGGTTTGGAGTCAGCGTGTGGCTTAACTGGGTTCTCTGCTTAGAATATCATAAAGTCAAAATGAAGGTGTTGACCAGGGCTGCAGTCTCATCTGGTGCTTGACTGGCGAGGGATCTGTTTCCAAGTTCACGCTGGGTTTTGGCAGAATTCAGTTTCTTGCAGTCCTAGGACTGAAGGCTTCACTTTCTTGGTGGCTCTCAGCTGGAGGCCACTCTCAGTTCCTAAGGGCCAACTCTCTATTTCTTGCCCTCTGAGGTTCCCCAATGTGGCCACTTGTTTCATCAAAGCCAGCAAGGGAGTGGGAGTTGCCTCACGAGTTCATCATTTTGACCTCATTTTTATTTATTTATTTATTTTTCGCTTTTTAGGGCCGCACCCGCAGCATATGGAGGTTCCCAGGCTAGGGGTCTAACAGGAGCTGTAGCCGTCGGCCTTCGCCACAGCAACGCGGGATCCGAGCCGCGTCTGCAACCTAGACCACTGCTCACGGCAACGCCGGATCCTTAACCCACTGAGCAAGGCCAGGGATCGAACCCGCAACCTCATGGTTTCTAGTCGGATTCATTACCCGCTGCGCCAGGACAGGAACTCGACCTCATTTTTAACATAATTAGCTACCTGTAATCACATATATCTGGTCACTTTTAGACACACACACACTCAAAGGGAGGGGATTACACAAAGATGTGAACACCAGGAGGGCAGGATCATGGGAGCCCCCTTAATTGTGTGTCCATTACTCTATCCCTGTATATATAATATTCAGGTTCATAAAGGGCTGTATATAAGGCTTTTCAGTGTAAAGGTGTAATACTGAAGTGATAGAGGCAGTTAGAATCAACGGATTAGATATATTCACAGCAACATAAATGGATTTCTCCTTCTTCACTTTTTTTTTAGCTCTTTAGGGCCTCATTCGAGGCACATGGAAGTTCCCAGGCTAGGGGTAGAATCAGAGCTGTAGCTGCCAGCCTACACCACAGCCACAGCAATGCCAGATCCGAGCTGTGTCTGCGACCTACACCACAGCTTATGGCAATGCCGGATCCTTAACCCACTGAGCGAGGCCAAGTATCGAACCTGCATCCTCATGGATACAAGTTGGGTTCATTTCCACTGAGCCACGATGGGAACTCCCTTTTCACTTTTAATTCATACTGTGTTACCATACTTTAATTCAAAATGAAAAAAATGGGAGTTCCCTTCGTGGCTCAGTGGTTAATGAATCCGACTAAGAACCATGAGGTTGCGGGTTTGATCCCTGGCCTTGCTCAGTGGGTTAAGGATCCGGCGATGCTGTGAGCTGTCTAGGTTGCAGACGCGGCTCGGATCCCGCGTTACTGTGGCTGTGGCGAAGGCCGGCAGCTACAGCTCCTGTTAGACCCCTAGCCTG
>PVHT020000193.1:1714651-1726280 GCA_004024745.2 Catagonus wagneri
GAGGGGGGACCTGGAGGAGAGGTGGGGTTCGGGGATGTTCCACGGACGGGCCTGACAGGATTCGCTGAGGGACTGGGAGGCCGGGGTCCCAGAGGCTGGAGACTGGAGGGGGCGGCGTCGCCGGAGGCAGGGCCAGGTGAGAAGGGCCCCGGCTCCGAGCGGGCGTCACAGGGAGCAGCGTCCCCTGATCCCCTGAGCCCTGCCCGACACCCGTCGGGGCACGGGCTGCCACCGCCGCTTTTTGTCACTGGGCCGCTTTTGGTCACGAACTACCGCGAGGCTCGGAGAAGGGAGCGCCGGTGACTGGCCCGAGGTCACACAGCCCATCGCTGGGCCAAGTGCCACTCGAGGCCCTGGGCCCCTCCCCCAAGCCCGGACCCCGTTCTTTGTGTCGTCTCCCAGATGGAGGGAAGGGGGGACAGGGGTCCCCCCCAGCCCCCAAGAGCGGTCCCTTCCACCCCATTCAGGGCTAGCCCGAGTCCCCGCTCCACGCTGGTCACGCGTCCCCTAAGCCCGGGCGACTGGCCAGCGTGGGGTGGGGAGGGGGGACCCCCAGTTTCGTCCCGAAGGCATGAGCCCGAAGGCATGAGCCCGTGCCCGGCCTGCACTCCCGCGCCCCGCTCCCCGCTCCCCGCCCGGCGCCGCACCCTCACTCAGGCCCGTCCCCACAAAGGTGGCGGGTATGAGTGTGGGGGGTGCTGGCCCCTGAGGAGGGGGAGGCCACAGGGGAGGAGGGTCCCCTCGCACCCGACTTCAGCCTCATATCCGCAGCCTTAAGTAGAAGGACCTCCCAGGTCGGGAGGGCCGGGGGGCCCTGGAGGCCCAGCTCACCTCTGTCCGGGGAAGGCAGGTGGCGCTGGGACCCGAACCTGCCGGCCGCTCTGACAGGACTGACAGGGGCGGAGATGCTCCCCCAGATCCCGATGGCCGGGTGGGGAGGAGAGACGGCGTGCGCATGCGCAAAGGCCTGCCTTTTGGCCCCTTGGCCCGCCCCGGCCCCCGCCCCGAGGTGAGCCCGGCGTCACCGAGGGCGGGTGTTCATGTAGTGGGTCTTCTTGGGGTGCATGGTGCGCGCAGATCCCCCCTCCCCCGCCTTGTGTGTCCCCTGCATCCTGCTGCACCTCTTCCTTACCTTGCCCCCATCTGGGACACGCTTTCATGTTTTTTAGTGGGTCTGGGATGTCAGATTTTTGACCCTGAGTGTCCGGGCTTTGCAAAATGTTTTGTGAAGGGCCTCTCTGAAGCCCTGGGAGCTTGTGCTTGCCTCGGGCGGGCTTTTGGGTAGCTTGGGTGAGGGTGGCGTCCGATCCTGGAGGGAGAGAGCTGCAGAGGAGGGCTTATTCTGTGAAGACACAAAGAACCTGATTTGAGGTGGTTGTGTGCCAAGCGAAAACTTCTCTTAGACTCTCTTGCAGCTATGACAATCATGTAACAGTTCTGACCAATGAAATGTAAGCAGGGGCCGTGGGCCTGGGGCAGCCAGGATGATTCTTCCAAGGGGATGACTGAGCTGGCCAGCCTCCCCCATTCCCCTCTTTTTGACCGGGTGGGTCTCTGCTGGTCAACTTGGGGGTCACAGAGTGGCCATGAAGAAAAGTACAGGAAGTCTCAGCCTGGCTTCTTTGAGCTACCAAAGCCATTCTCTTTATGTGGGAGAAACAAAACCCTCAAATTAGCCTCCAGTCCCCAATCCCACAGTCAACAGTAGACACTCCTTCCTCCAGGAAGCTACCCTTGACCACCAAATCTAAATATGTTAAACCTGCCCCCTGCCCCCACCAATCAAGACCAAAAGGCAGTTGGGGAGACTGAGGCCTAGTGAGGATGCTTCCTGACAGTTTTCTTGCCTTCTCAGCCTAGGGTGCAGCTGAGACTGGCTGTGAGGCTCTTATATCTAAGGCAGGTGCTTGCTTTCTCACGGATTCCATCATTTAATCCCTTATGGAGCCAGTCAAGCTGTCTGCTGTGTGTGCAGTTATCTTTGGGGGGCACTGGATGAGCAGGGGGTTGACACGATAAAGACCCACACCCCCATCCCTTCATTACTCATCAGCACTGCTGGCCAGGAGCGTGGGCTTCTCTACCCACTCGAGATTAAAGCCTTTCTTCAGGTTTTGTAACAGCTTTTACTTTATTGCATATGTCACCCTGCCACACCTGCCAGTCGATCCCCCTTCCCTCCAAAGTAGCATCTTTATATCAGCCCCACCTTGGGGCTCCCGCACTGCCGCCCCTTCTTTCAGGGGCAGAGTAGACGAGCAGACAGTGAGCAGGAGAGGACGTACAGGTGACCATCGTGGTCCTCTTACAAGTATTTACACCTGGGAGTGGTAAAAGGTCTTCAGGATGGGACCAGGTGAGGCGGCCCCTCCTCCAAAGTACAACTTGGAATGGAATGAGGCAGGCCGTGAAGAGGGATTCTGGGATCTAGTGGGAGGGAGGCATGCCCTCCCCAAACTTGTTGTGGTGGGCGATGTTCTTCACAGCTAGGAGAGCCTGAGGAGGAGGAGGCAAGAGAGGGGAAGTGAGAGAGAGTGAGCTCCCCTCTACCTGCGCCCCCTCCAGTCCTCCACCACCATCTCCCTTGGATTATGCCCCATGCAGAAGGGTCTCCATCCGCCCCCTACCCAATCGCAAAAGGTGGTGGTCGGGGGAGAGGGGTGGGGGGCGAGCGCACACGAGTTAAGAAAGTCTGCCCAGGGCCCACCTCATGGTGAACATAGGCCTGACAGGGGTAACACCAGGCGGACAGGTCGGCGTAGCTGAGGACCAAGGGGTGTCCTGAGCCTTCATGGTGTTGGAGCATATGGGCGTTGATGTAACGGCCGCAATAGACCTAAGGTTGGGGAGTGAGGGTTGGGTGGGGATCAGCACCCCACTGTGGTCTGCTCCCGGGCAGGCCTCCACTCCATCCCCTCCCTCGGTGGCATACCTGATAGCAAGACAGACACACCCAGTTCTCCTGGAGTGCTCCACAGTCTTGACAAGGGTGGGTCACATCCAGGCCTGCTTCAGGTACAGGGCGTACTGCCACCAGATGTGGACACCAGGGCAGTGGTGACACGGCATAAAACATGGCCTGAGGTGGGTGACACCGAGTAAGCTAGGGACCCCGTCTCTTCATTACATGCTCCTATATATAGCCCATGCGCCTATGAGGAGGCACAAACGGGCCAAAGAAGGAAGCCACCGTTCCAGCCTCTGCCTGAGCTCACCTGGTCGGTGTCAGTCTGGTTTCCAACGACCTGCATCAGCACTAAATCATCCACGTTCTGACCTCCAGCTGCCTCTCCTAGCAGCCCTTCCTCTTTTGGGGACTCCTGTATACACAGACACGAGTGATGTATCCAGGACGCCTGATTCTTGTCCCTTCTTCCCGCTACCGGGGGCGGTGGGCCTTACCTCAACCTCATTGCCTAGTTCCAAGGCCCCGAGATTTCCTACCAGCTTGCTGGGGGAGATCTGAGTTGTGGATCCTTGCAGTGGTGAGGCTGGAGGAGTCTGGTTGTCAGTGTGCGAGGCTGGGGGGCTTTGGATCAGCTTAGTTCCTCCCACAGCCTCCTCTGAGGCGGTCTGGTCCGGCGCGGCTTCCCTTGAGGTGGTCCGGGCGAGCACAGCACCGCCTGTGGCTGCCTTTGAGGACTGGTCCCGTGTGAGCTCCACCAGGGCTGTCTCTGACTTAGTCTGGCCTGGAGTGGACTCTTTCACAGATGATACGGAGGTGGCCTTCCCCGTGCCTGCCTCCAGAGTGTCCCCTTCTGGGGTGGTCATCCCCTTGGTTGACCCAGGCTTGGCTGGTTGGGATGGCTTCTTGGTGAACAGCTTAGAACTGGAGAGTCCCTCTTTGTCTTCCACCTCTGGAACCATGGAGAGGGAGATCCTTGAGTGAGGCTGCTGTCCCTTCTGCTGCCTCTAATCCCTGCCTTCCCCTGAGCCCCCATTGCCCCCAATTCCCCACGCCCACTCACTTGTGACCCGCAAGCTGCGCCAGTATCTGCGATGGGTTTGGATGGTTTCAGCGATCGAGGCCAGGGCCCGTGAGAGTGGGGGCCTCAGCAGGGTCAGCAGGGGTGGTGAGTCCCCAAGGAGGGAGCGTGTACAGGCAGCCATGGACTCCGAGATGGATATCAGGTTATAGCCACCCTTTGTTAAGGAAAAGAGGAGGGAAAGGTACAATGGGGCGAGGTCCTCAGGGAATTAGGGAGACAAGATGTCCCGCCTCCCTCGGGGCCCTGCCAGTCAGGAGGGTGGGTACTGGGGACAAGTAAGTAGAACACACATCTGTCAGGTGGGCAGCACCCACTGTGTGAGGTAGTTGTTCGGGGGGATAAATTGTGCCGTAAAGTGTAAGACTGTAATAACCACCCCCACCACCATACTGATGGCAGCATTAGTGAGAGCAGACTTTCATTAAGTGCTTGCTGTGTGCCAGACCCTGTTCTAAGTGCCAAATCCTCACAACCGCAGGTGCTCAATCTGTGTGGCAACCCCCTTTCCCAGTATGGGACCCCAGCCCCATTTACACAGAAGCCCCCGCCCCGACCCAGGACGGGAACTGGTCTCTCTACACAAACCTCTTTTCTGACCTGATATGGGAATCCCCTTGTCTCTGCTTTTTGCAGAAAAAGAAACTGAGGCTCAGAGTGGTTGGATGGCTTGTGTGAGGTTCTAACAGCTGGTCAGAGGTGGCACTGAGGTTGGAACCTGGGCTACCTGAGGAAGGAGCCCACCAGCCTGCTCTGCCGCAAGCCGGCCTGGACACGTGGTGGGGACACCTTACCAGCCAATTAATATCTCTGTGATTTACTGTCCTTATCTGTCAAGGAGTAAAAGTGACAGCACAGCGCATTGCTGAGAGGGCTAAACTAATGTATGACCGATACTTAATAATAAGCCACTAGGAGTTTCCCGGTGGCTCAGCAGGTTAAGAATCTGGCATTGCCCCTGCTGTGGCATGGATCACTGCTATGGCGCGGGTTTGATCCCCAGCCCAGGAACTTCTGCATGCCACAGGCATGGCCAAAAAGCAGCAGCAGCAGCAGCAGCAGCTAAGCTCTTGTACAGGGCTTACCATGTGCTGGGCACCCTCCAGGATTAGGCAGTCACATCTTACAGATGAGGAAACTGAGGCATAGGGGCGGGGGGGCACTGAGTAATTTGTAAAAGGTCAGTAAATTTACTTTGTCTCAGGATCTTGCTGAAGGCAGTTCAAGTAGTGGTAAAAGGCAGAGATGCTGGAGCCAGACTGCCTGGGTTCAAGGCCTGGCTCTGCCAGTAAAGGTGCAACTTGGGCTAGTCACTACACCTCCCCATGCCTCAGTTTCCCTGGTCTTGAGAGGAAAATGATGAGGTCAGCAGACCACACCTCACAAGACTGCTCTGTCAAGTAAATACATTTAATAATGCAAGTCAAGTGCCGAGAAGAGTGTCTTGCACACAGTGAGTGCTCTATTAAAGTTGCTCCTGTTGGTGTTATTATTCATGCCCAGTGTATGATGACAATCTCAGCTGGGGACACTCAGGAGATTTTAGGAAACTGCCCCGAGTGTGGCAGCCAGTCAGCAGAAAGGGCAGGGCTCTGAGTCTTTCCGAACACCCTCCCACCGAGCGGAGAGGACCGAGAGAGTTACCTCTAGGATGAGGATAATTCGGCCATTGGCCAGGCCCATCAGCAGGTGGGTGAGGTGGGCGTAGCACTCAGGTGACACCTGGCAGCCACCCAGCGGGTCCCCCCGGGCGGCGTCGAAACCAGCTGAGACCAGCACCAGTTCCGGGTTAAACTGAGGCAGGGCGAGAAGAGACACAGGAAGCATGAGGGTGGAGGGTCTGGGGAGGTGGGACTCAAGGGAGACCCAGAGACCCAGAGCCAAGGACAAATGAAAATATGGCGACGCAAGTCAGAGAGATGGTGACCTGGGAGACATAAGACCAGAGCCCTGAAAACATCGAGGAGAGGACATGGAGAGACCCATGGGAGACTTGGGGATGTGGGTACATCAGACACAGACCTTGAGACACGAGCGAGATACAGGGATATGGAGACACCAGAAATGGATGGATGGGGACATGAAACAGAGATTTGAGATGTGGAGACTTACATCAAGAGATGGTGACATGAGACAGAGAGAGATGTCCTCACATACACACCCAAGAGTGAGACCAAGAGGCACATGCTCCCCTTCCTGGGTCAAACTTGGGACACATGTACACAACAGAGTTTTTCCTTTTTTTTTTCTTTTTAAGGCCACACTCACGGCATATGGAGGTTCCCAGGCTAGGGGTCCAATCAGAGCTACAGCTGCCGGCCTACGCCACAGCCACAGCAACACGAGATCTGAGCTGTATCTGTGACCTACACCACAGGTCACGGCAACGCCGGATCCTTAACCCACTGAGTGAGGCCAGGGATCGAACCCGCAACCTCATGGTTCCTAGTCGGATTCATTTCTGCTGTGCCACGACAGGAACACAGGGTTTCATACACACGGTGCCAGAGAGGTGCACACGTGCTTCCATCACAGAATATCACAACACAAGTGCCACACACAGAAGGCAGTCACATCCAGCCACACACCCACACACAATCAGACAATCTCATACAGACCGGACTTATACATGGTACTAGTCACGCACACCGTTCCTCAGAGGGAACAGGAATCCACCGCTACCCCACACAGACACAGTCATACCCACAGCATCACCACAGTCACCACAGTCACACATACACTGTTGCGCCCCCAGGTGGTCGCTTGCCCATGGTCACGCACATGCACTGTTTCACACAGTCACACACACGTAGAAGGTAGTCACCAGCGCTGTGCAGAGTCAGACCAAAACACACATACCTGAACACCCATGTCTGCACAGAGGTCAGAGTGATGGCACTCACACTTATCCACCCCCGTCACAGTCAGCCACACACACGTCATCTGTCCCAGACACATAAGAGTTTACACACGGAGAAGGCAGTTACCTACAGCCACTCGTGCAACGTCAGGCAAATACATACAGGCCATAGGACACAGAGATATGATTGCCACACACAGCCTCCCACATATAGAAAGTCACACACTGGCTGCCACAGAGAGCCGTGGGCAGTGATATACAGTATCACACCCATCACACAAAGAAATGGTAGTGACAGAGAGCTACCTGGGCAAGGTCTCACACACACTCAAACCCCTCACCACTTTGCACATGCGGTTCCATAGAGATGCAGTCACATGTGGCCACTACCACAGACAGACAGGCACTAGTGATGGTGTACACACTGGGCACACCCCCAGGCGTGATTAACCCCGCACACCCAGGGGCCCCTCACAGTTACACACAGAGAAGAAGGAAGCCACTATACACAGTCAAACATACCCAGAGGCCATCACAGGCACATCCCCTGCCCCAAAGCCATCACCATGGCCACCCACAGGCCCCCTCACAGGATCAGTCCCTGGAAAGTCAGACACATGCGCATTCGCTGCCACCCACACAGTCATGTCGCATGCGTCCTGAACGGTACCTCATAGGCAATGGGAAGCACCAGCCGATGCCATGCAGCCAGGTACTCAGGGTCACCCATGCGGGGCTCATTCCAGGCTACGTTGACGGTGAAGCCCGTGCCTGCAGCCTGACCTATCTGACTGCTGGCACCCTTGTCCCCCATGGGAAAGAAGGTGCCATGATCGTAGCGGTGTAGGGAAATGTAGAGCACGCTGCAGGGGCGGGGTGGGAAGGGGTCTGGTTAGCGTCCAGCAACCCTTGAGGCACAGTCCTCCCACCTCCCTGGTCGCACCCCACTCCCTGCCCCAGCCCCTCACCTGGGGTCCTCCTCAAATAAGTGCTGAGTGCCGTTACCATGGTGGACGTCCCAGTCCACGATCAGGATCCTGGGGAGGGGACAGCTTCTCAGTTACCTGGGATACTCACCCTTCTGGGGGAGGACGGGGGGTAGGTCCCTGGAGTCTGTATGCAGAGGCATTTACTGAAGGTAGCAAGACCCTGGGTTCCTGGGGAAGCACTGGATGGTAGGCTTGTGGGTCCTATCAGGGTCCTAAGAGCTTCATCGAGCAAGTACTTAGGGGCTCAAGGGGCTGGATCTTGCTTTTCTTTTTTTGGCAGCCGCACCCGCGGCATATGGAGGTTCCCAGGCTAGGGGTCGAATGGGAGCTGTAGCCGCCGGCCTGCACCACAGCCACAGCGATGCTGGATCTGAGCCACATCTGCACCCTACACCACAGCTCACAGCAACGCCGGATCCCCGACCCACTGAGCGACACCAAGGATCAAACTCACAACCTCATGGTTACTAGTTAAGATTCGTTTCCACTGCCACAACGGGAACTCCTGGATCCTGGGTCTTTTGAAGTATGGCGGGGAGACACAACGCGTGACACCCTAGATTCTGTTGGCATAGCAGCTAGAAATTCTGGGGTAGGGGATCCTGGATTCTGCTTTATAAGCATCTGGGTGTCAGAGTCTGGGGTCCTATCAGGGAAAACACTGAGAGGCTAGATCCTTGGTCCTTTTCTGGAAGCGCAAGGCAATGGGACCCTTGGGTGTTTCTGGGTAAGTTGGGAGGTGGCCCTGCGGGGCCTGCCTGTGGAGTAAGCCCCGGGTGGGGGGAGGGGGAGCCAGGGAGCCCTCACCGCAGCGCATGCCCACTGATGGCCTGAGCATGGCGAGCAGCCACAGCCACAGAATTGAAAAAGCAGAACCCGCAAGCCGAGTCTCTCTCTGCATGGTGTCCAGGGGGACGCACCACGGCAATACCATTCAAAACCTGGGGGAGGGGCAGGGAGCAAAGATGAGAACACCGGCCCTCACCGCTTTCCCTTTCCTTTCTTCTCCTCTCCCCTCTCTCTGGTCCCTCTATTACTTCACCAGCTGCTAGGGGGCCCCAGCCCTGTAGCCCCCATTCCTGGCGGCGGGCGAGCAAGGCCTCTGGTGAGCTGGAGTCCCCTCCCCATCACAGGCTGTTCCCCACTCCCCCTTTTCTCAGGCCCAGCCAAATTCTCAGAGCTGCCTCTTTCCCCAACCCCCCACCTCTAGAACTTCCTCTCCTGGAGCCTAAAGTCCCCTCCCCAAAGTGGAGGCACCTCTCCTGCCAGCACAGCCTCCACCAAGCGGCAGGCGGCGCCCGCGGCCAGCTGCGCGCAGGCGAAGGTGCTGGGGCAGATGTAGATGGAGTCATAGTTGGCGCCCTCGCGGTGCAGCTCCCGGGTCCTCATCTTCTCCGTGGCCCGGATGCGACTCACGTATTCAGCACTGGAGGCGCAGCGGGGGTACTTGGCGCAGGGGGGACGGTCAGGTAACTCTGTCCCCTCCGCGTCCCCTCCCACGTCTCACAGCAGCTCCAGGTACCAGAGAGGCAAGCCCAGGCTCTAGCCCCCAGGGCGCCCATCCCACCTCCCCCACCCCCGGCTACCAGGGTCTGACCTGTGGCAGGTAAGCAGCTCAGCGTCCGTGGCGGGACGTGCGGGCAGAGCGAGGCAGCGTCCAGCAAGGCCCAGCTCCTCCAGTCGGTGCATGATACGCAGGATGCGCTGAGGCATCTCCGGGTGGTGGCTGGGGGGGAACCAGAGGCAGGGGGCTTTGTGCTTGGAGGGGGGGTCCCTCCCCTGGGGGGGGGTCCCTCCCCACATCCCCGCTTCGCCTGGCTCTCTGACTGCATTACCTGTCCCACAAGTTGCAGTGATCCATCATCTGCTGGTCATAGACCAGCCCCGTGCGAGCCTGCAGCACCGGCCACGCCAGCATCGGGAGCTCAGGGGGCTGCCACGGTTCCTCCTCCTCCTCCTCCTCCTCCACACGGTCCCCCTCCACGGTATCCTCCTCCTCCGGGGTCTCAGCTGCAAGGCGAGGCCACAGTCACCCCACTCCTACTTCCCCCCACCCTGGATCCTCCGGATACTCTGGGACTCAGTCAGTTTACCCAAACCTACAAAGCGGAGGAGGCCTGGAACCAGGGCCCACTGAGAGAGGAGGGACCTCCACCAAGGGACCTCCCACAGCTCGTTCCCGTCCAACTCCCCCCACCTAGCACCCTCCACCTCTCCTACCAGATCTCACAAGGACCTCCCAGAAGGGCTCAAGGGCTTCCAGAGCGCAGGAGAGTGACGCCTGGGCACTGGAGGGCAAGGCGAGGGCAAAATGTGACCGACAGCCCCCCACCCCCACCCAAGTGGGGGCGGTGAGGGTCCTGTTTCTCCCCTTCTCCACCTGGGCTCACCTCGGACAGGGGGGGCCAGGGAACTCCAGCAAGGGACAAGGGTCTCCCAGAAGGGTGTGGAGCGAGGCGCTGACACCCTCAGCCAGGGAGCGGAGGTTGTAGCCGCCCTAGGAGAAGGAATGTGAGGGAAGTCAGCAAAGAACCAGACGTTACCAGGTAAGCAGAGGAACAACGGGTTGCTGGCTACCCGTCAAGCAACGAGGCGTCTGGAGGAGGACTTCGTTTCGTTTGCTGCACAGCACTATGAGGTAATGACTATCACGATGGCTGTTTTAGCCAAGAAAGATAGAGGTACAAGGCAAGCTGAGTGACGGGTGGGGCTGTCCGGCTAAGGAGGGGAAACACTGGGACAGAAACGCCTGCCGGACTGGAAAGTTGTTCTTACGTCTTCCAGGTGCCACAGGCTGAGAGACGAAGTGGGTCACTCACCTCCAGTGAGAGGATCAACTTGCCTCCTGCCAGACCCATGAGCAGATGAGTTAGCTGGGCGAACCCTGCCGGAGTGGCGGCCATCTCACCCTACGGGGGACGGGGAGGGTCAGCCTAGCTCCGTGTGTACCCCCCCCACCATCCCAGTGAGCCCACCTTACCTTGGGGTCCCCTTGGAGGGCATCAAAGCCAGCGGCGACCAGGACCAGCTGCGGCTGAAACTGCAGGGGGAAGGGACCACATGAGGCCACCTGCCTTCTCGGCCCATCCCTCGACATCGCCCCTGCCCCGACACACCCCTGCCCCTCAGGACCTCGAGGGCGACTGGCAGCAGGAGGTGCAGGAAAGCAGCAATGTAGTCGGCATCTCGCATCCCCACCTGCGGACAGGGAGGCACGATGGGGACGTCCTGCCATCTACCTTGAAAGGCCAGGGTGGGCCTCACTTTGGGGGCAAAAGGTGGGCAGACATTGACCTGATTCCAAGGCACATTGATGGTGTACCCCTGGCCTTGGCCAAAACCCGTGGTGGACCAATTAGAGGCCTTAAGGTGGGGCCAGAACCGACCCTGCTCGTAGCGGTGGATGGAGAAATAGAGGACGCTGGAGGCAGAGAAAAAAGAAGAGGTTGGGGTTGAGGAGAGAGTCAGTCTCCTCAGAAACCCCCAACCCATAGTTACCCAGATTACTCAATCACCCTTTCATTCTCTCATTAGCTTCCCCATTAATTCTTTCTTTTCCTTTTTTTTTTATGGCTGCATCTGGGGGCATATGGGCCAAGGATTGAATTCGAGTTGCACCTGCGACCTATGCTGAGGCTGTATCAATTCCAGATCCTTTAACTCACTGCTCCAGGCTGGGGATGGAACCTGAGCCTCCGTGGCCACCTGAGCCTAGCTGCTGCAGTCAGATCCTTAACCCACTGCACTACAGCGGGAACTTCTCCCCATTGATTCCTTTTTTTTTTTTTTTTTTT
>PVHT020000193.1:1727280-1756061 GCA_004024745.2 Catagonus wagneri
TTTTTTGGTCTTTTTGCCTTATCTAGGGCTGCACTCGCGGCATATGGAGGTTCCCAGGCTAGGGGTCTAATTGGAGCTGTAGCCGCCGGCCTACACCACAGCCACAGCAACGCGGGATCCGAGCTGCGTCTGCAACCTACACCACAGCTCACGGCAACCCCGGATCCTTAACCCACTAAGCAAGGCCAGGGATTGAACCCACAACCTCATGGTTCCTAGTCGGATTCGTTAACCACTGAGCCACGACGGGAACTACCCCCCACCCCCACCCCCGTTGATTCTTTAATTCATACATTCATTTGTCCTTTCATTCAGTTGTGACCTCCTTCATCCCCTCAATCATTAATTCTTCCCTTTATCTATGACCTTACTAACTCAAGCGTTTGTTCTCTTACCGAAACCCCACCTTCAGCAAACATTGCTGCCCCCCTCAGGGCCCGCCCAGTTCCAGCTCTCAGATCCTGAAGGCTCTCAGTTCTTTCCTACCCCCTAGGGTTCCTGACCCCATGGGGGACTCTAGATCATGCCAGCCACCCACCTGCCCCTGTGACCACGGTGGTGACCAGCAGAACAAGCTCTGTGATGTTGGAGGCCCACAGGGGCATGCGGCTCTTAGTTGGTGGGAGCCAGCTAAGGCTGAAAAGAGTGTCAGGCCAGGCTGGGGAGCTTAGTGTTTCCCCTGAATGAAGTGGGGAGACTCGGATTAGGGGTTAGGAGGGGTGGGACTTGGTTCTGTATTTGGAGCTGGAGTGGGGATGCTGGCTGGGGCTCCATGAGGCCAGTAAGGAGGGTGGTAATCTCTTCTCCCCAGTACCTTACAGGCCAACTCGACTACTTCTGTTTTCTAGGTGAGAAACTGAGCATTCAGAGCAGGGAGGGGCACCGACACAGAAGAGATATTGAAAAGACACGATGGTGTCTGATAGTGAGCGTGGTAAGGAGGGCTTGACTCTGACCGAGGTGATCAGAATGAATAACCCCTCATCCGTTCTTTCATCTGTCTGCTCATCCACCTCCCTGCCTTGTTCCAGAAAGGATTTTGGGGTGGGGGCAGGATCAAGATGGCAGAAGAGTAGGAGGTGGAGCTCACCTTCTCCCACAAACACATCAAAAAAAAAAAAAAAAAGCCCATCTACATACAGAAAGGATTTGAGGGAGTTTTTTTTCTCTTTTAGGGAAATGCAAGAAATAATGATAAGCAATGACTGTAGACCAACTTAGTTGCATTTTAATAAATGCTGGTAATGCAACTGTGAAATTTAATACAACTGGCATAAAAGGATTTTTGAAATTGAAGAAAACTGTCTTGGAATTAGGGAATGAAATCCATGTGAAAACTCTGCTCTTGCATAGATGGGGGATGACTGTTTTAGTTTTGACTCTGATAAATAAACACACGATGGAACATAAAGATTATCGTTGGGGAAAGAAAGGACTAAAGAAAAGCTCTGAAGAAAATCTACCCCACAAAAGCCACCAAAGTCAACAAATAGAAGAACTGACACCTGGGGACAGGTGGGGGGTGGGGGTAGGAGTGGACTGGGGGTTTGGGACTGGCTTATGCACACTGAGGTATATGGAATGATTGGCCAATGGGGACCTGCTGCATAGCACAGGGAACTCTACCCGATATTCTGTGATAATCTGTGTGGGCAAAGAATCTGAAAAAGAATGGATGTGTGTACTTGTATAACTGAATCACTTTGTTGTACAGCAGATATCATCACAACCTTGCGAATCAAGTATACTTCAATAAAACTTAAAAAAAGAACTAACACCCAAGGAAACTAAGTTTATAAAGCAAATAGAAGGAGGTTTTTTTTTTTTTTTTGTATTTTTAGGGCCGCACCCATGGCATATGGAAGTTCCCAGGCTAGGAGTTTCAAATTGGAGTTGTAGCTGTTGGCCTACAGCACAGCCACAGCAATGCGGGATCCGAGCTGCATCTGCGACTTACACCACAGCTCACGGCAATACCGGATCCTTAACCCCCTGAGTAAGGCCAGGGATTGAGTCCTCATGGATACTAGTTGGGTTTGTTACCGCTGAGCCAAGATGGAACTCCAGAAGATTTTAAAAATAGGCTCAACAGGAGTTCCTGTCATGGCTCAGTGCTTAACGAACCTGACTAGCATCCATGAGGTTGCAGGTTCAATTCCTGGCCTTGCTCAGTGGGTTAAGGATCTGGCATTACCATAAGCTGTGATGTAGGTCACAAATGCAGCTTGGATCCTGCATTGCTGTGGCTGTGGCCTAGCCTGGCAGCTGTATCTCTGATTATACCCCTAGCCTGGGAACCTCCATATGCCTCAGGTGCAGTCCTAAAAAGCATAAAAAAAAAAAAAAAGGAGGCAATTCAGAAGAAATTTTTTTTGGT
The DNA here is from genome assembly GCA_004024745.2 of Catagonus wagneri. NCBI lineage: Eukaryota > Metazoa > Chordata > Mammalia > Artiodactyla > Tayassuidae > Catagonus > Catagonus wagneri. The sequence goes on from PVHT020000193.1 coordinate 1,729,658, forward strand.
TGTACTCTCGGCATGAGGAAGTTCTTGGTCCAGGGCTTGAACCTGAGCCACAGCAGTGACCCTGCTGGATAATTAACCCGCTGAGTCACATGGGAACTCTCAGAACAGAAGAAATTTAAGTCTTCTAATTAGTTTTCTATAAAGACAAGTTCAGGAATGAGAGGGCATAGACAGAGAGGAAGAAAGTGCTCTTGGAGATTAAAAGAATACATAAATAAATAATTCAACAGAAAGACTGGAAGATAAAGTCGGGAAATCTCCCAGGACACAGAGCAAAAGGCAAAAGAGACAGAAAACATGAGATTAAAAAATAAAAGACACCAAGGATCAACCCAGGAAGTCTAACAAATATGACTACCAGAGAGAGAGCAGAGAAGACCCAGGAGAAGAAATCATCAAAAATCAAATAGAAGAAAACTTCTGAGGATTTAAGAAAGGCATGAGTGTTCAGATGTAAAATGTCTACCACTGGTAAGCAGAATGAACGAGGGCGGGGTGATTCAGAATGTCAGGGACAAAGAAAAGCATAAAATCTTCCAGAGAGGAAAATATACTGGAAAGGAATGAAAAATCTAGACACCTAGACATCTGTCAACAACACAAAATGGTGGGAAATAATAAAGCAGTGTCTAGAGAACAATCAGCCCCAAATAGACAATGGGTCACAGGTGCTCAGGAGCTCTGGGGAAAAAGTGGAATTTATGCAGTTGATTTGATAAAAGGCTGGCTAAAACTAACAATTATTTAGTAATGTCCCCTACTGACAAGGACTAGCCCAGTCCTTTTCTGCAGGAAGGGTAAGGTGGTACTCGTTCTGGAGGGAAGTCTGGCAGTAGATCCCAGATTTTAAAGCATACTGACTCTGATGACTTGGAAATTCATCTTACAGATATAGTCACAGAAGTATAAAATTATATATTGACCAGACTATTCACTGTAGAATTGTCTGCAATGGCAAAAACTGGGATGCACTGTAAACATCCTGGGGTAAAATGACTAAAGGTACAACCACACAGTGAAACAGTGTACAGTGCTTACAAAGAAGGAGATGCTTTTCAGAGGCACTAACATGGAGAGATGTCCATGTCATGCTGTTAAATGCAAAAAGCGAGTTGCCAAAGAAATGGAGCAGTAGTATATTAATAATAATGATGATAATGACAAATGTTTGTGCATCTACAGGAAAAATTCTGTTAAGGATATAACTTAAACTATCAACAGTTTTTTTTTCCCTTTTATAGCTGCACCTGAGGCATATGGAAATTCCTGGGCTAGGGGTCAAATCGGAGCTGCAGCTGCTGGCCTACGCCACAGCCAGTCACAGCAATGCCAGGTCTGAGCTGCATCTAGCTTGTAGCAATGCTGGATCCTTAAACCACTGAGCAAGGCCAGGGAGTGAGCCCACATCCTCATGGACATGGTGTCGGATTCTTAACCCACTGAGCCACAACGGGAACTCCCTATAAACAGTTATTTCTGAGGTGATGGGAATTACAGGAGACTCACTGCTTTAGACAATTTTACATTATTTAACTTTAATTTTTTAATTTTTTTCATTATTTAATTTTTTAAGTAAATAATTTGCAGTATTGTCATAATTGGGGGAAAAAAGTAGTAATTTGAGATTCACTCCAGCTCCAGGATAAACAGTTAAGCAAGATCTCCAAATATTTGTGGGCTCAAATCGTGTCAACTTCTTCTCTGGGCGACCTAAGCTGTAAGCCTCAGCTCTCCCATCTGTAAAATGGGGGGAACCCAACAGTCCCTGCCTCAAAGGGAAATTAAGAGAGAGAGCAGACACGCTGAGAGCAGCACAGAACCTGTTCCCGTGGCAGGCCCAGCGAACGTGAATGCCTCCCTTTCCCCTCCCGGGCCCCTCCTGGCTGGGTCTATAAAGGTAGAGGGGGGTGGCTGGGAGTCTAGCAGCTAGGGTGGTACTTGGGACATACCTGGGGTCTTGGTCAAACGTGAACTGTGTTCCCTGACCATGGTGTACATCCCAATCCACAATAAGGACTCTGTGAGAGGGAGAGAGGGGGGCACTCTGTAAAGAGATCCAGGTGCATCTGGGGGGGGTTCCCATCCTCATTACGCCCTCCCTGCTGCTTGCTGCTGACCTCTGAATGTCATGCTTCTGCTGAGCATAGCGGGCAGCAATGGCTACATGGTTGAACATGCAATACCCATCCATAAGACTGTGCTGGGCGTGGTGTCCAGGAGGCCTGGACAGGACAGGGAAGGCCATAGATTTGAGGGGGTCCTCCTCTGCAGAGGGGGACTCTTCCCTGCTCCCTAATCCTAGACCACCAACTTCCCCAGTAGCAATGTCTGCACAGCTGCCGGGAACTGAGTGATTGGGGCCCTTGGCCCTACAACACCTACTCTGCTCTTCTCCTCTGAAGGAAATTTGATAATGCTCACTAAAATTATCAATACATACACCCTCATACCAAGACCTTCTGCTCCTGGGGACTTAGTCCACAACCTATATAACAAAAAGGGTGAAATAACATGTTTATCAATGGACGGTATTTGCTGCAGAAGCTTTTTTTTTTTTTTTTGAAACAGCGAATGATGGGACCAAAATGCCCAGTGGTAAGGGGCTGGTTGACTTACTATGCAATTGTGTAGTGCTGTTCTACACTGTTGAGAGAAAAGCTGTCCAAAGTGTGTGAATGAAAAAATGCATGGTATGCAAAGGAGTGGGCCAAGTGCTACCACTGCTTGTGGTTAAAAAAAAAGGGGAGGGAGGAGAAAGGCTACATCTTCTGCATTTCATCACTTCTGGGGTGCCAGTGATGATAAGATGGACTGTGATTTTATAACAAAGCAGAAAATGCTGCCAAAGGAATTCTGAGACCTTATTGTTTCTAAGTGGCATCTGGATTTCAAGATGTTACAAATATGAAAAAGTATACGTCTTAGAATCAACAAAATATGGTATTTCTTCCATGAATAGGCACAGACTATTTCTGGGAGGATATGTGAGTCACTGGTTATACAGTGACTACTTCCAGGAGAGGAAGCAGGGGTCTGGAGATGGGGGTGGGGTGCATGGGGGGAGTGGAGACTTTAACTTATACCTGCCCCCCATTCTTGTAAAACATTTGATTCTTTTTATTTTCTTTTTAGGGCAGCACCTGAGGCATATGGAAGTTCCCAGGCTAGGGGTCCAATTGGAGCTGCAGCTTCCAGCCTACACCACAGCCAGAGCAATGCAGGATCCAAGCCCTGTCTGCAACCTAAACCACAGCTCACGGCAACGTTGAATCCTTAACCCACTGAGCGAGGCCAGGGATCGAACCTGCATCCTCATGGATACTAGTCAGGTTCATTACCACTGAGCCACAACGGGCACTCCTAAACATTTGATTCTTGAACCATGGGAATATACTATGCCTACCATTACCTTTTCTTACATTGGAGAAAGGATTTTTTTTTTAATGTAAAAAGCCAAAGCCCAGTGGGTCCTACCTGATGATGGCCATGCCATTCCGAATCTCAGCCCCCAGGACTGCATCCACCAGCCTGAGGACGGAGCCTGAGGCCAGGCAGGCGCAGGTGTATGAGTTCTGGAGAGACAGTGGGGAGCCAGAGGGAGTGAGGGGGAGAGCAGCCTTGTCTGCTCAGCTGCTACCCCCAGGGTGGGGTGGATGTGGGGATGGGGATTGCCACCACCGTTTGCCCTCACAGCTCTCAGCCATACCGGATGCAGATAAACCGAGTCATAGGTGTCTGCTAGGACGCGGAGCTCCCCCTCATTCATGTACTGGGTCGTCTCCATCAGATCAATGTACTCTAGGCTGTGTACGCAGATGTTGGAGATTCAGAGGCCTGCCTCACTCCTTGACCCTGAACCAGGGCCCCATCCCCTTCCCAGCTGACTCCTGCATGCACCAAACCCAGGGACAAGACAGGGCTCCTTCAGCTGTCAATCTGGGGGAATGACTGGAATATAGGATACAGTCCTTGCTTTGTCCCCAGCCTGCCTCATTTCCAGTGATAACCCTTATCCTCTGCTCTGGCCACACCAAATTCTGCCTCCAGGCCTTTGGCTAGACTGTTCTGTCTGTACCTCCCTTCTCTCAGCCTTTTTCATCAGTCTCACTCTTTTTTTGGTCTTTTTAGGGCTGCATCCATGGCCAATGGAAGTTCCCATGCTAGGGGTCAAATCAGAGTTGCAGCTGCCAGCCTATACCACAGTCACAGCAACAGGGGATCCAAGCCACATCTGCAACCTACACCACAGCTCATGGCAATTCAGGATCCTTCACCCACTGAGCAAGGCCAGGGATGGAACCCTCGTCCTCATGGATACCAGTTAGGTTCATTACCGCTGAGCCACGACGGAACTCTGTCTTTTTCTCCTCATTTATTTTTTTTGGTGGCACCCCAGCATGTGGAAGTTCCTGGGCCAGGGACTTAGGAATTGAACCCGCGCCACAACAGTGACTCAAGCAGCTGCAGTGACAAGGCTGGATCCTTAACCCACTGGGACCAAAGGAAACCATTCTTTCTCCTCTTAAAGCTCAGCTCAGATACCCTCTCTGCCAAGTTAACTTCCCTTGAGCCATATCACATCAGGCCCCTTACTCTGGGTTCTGGCAGCACCCCTGGGGGAACTCCCTGATCACTCTGTCTGCATACCCATCACGTTTACATATCAGATTATAATAACAAGAGCTCATCCAGGTGATGATATGTCAGGTACCAGTCCAAGTACCTCACACATGTTTACCGGCCCCCAGGTTACAGGCGATGACAATGAGATTCAGAGAGCCTCAGTGATTTGCCCAAGGCCACAGAGCCCATGACATTCCTTCCCAAAGCATCCAGACTGTCCTGGCTGGCCCAGGGCAGCCTCCTCCCCATTCCTATAAGGCACCCAAGCCTTCACCTGTGAACCAACATCAGCTCCTCCTTTTCGGCGAATCGGGCCTGGGGAGACATGAGGAGTAAAGAGCTATAAGGCTCTGGCTGTGTCTGGGTCCTGCCAGCTGCTGCCCTCCACACGGGGTGTTGGCTGGGGAACTCACCTGAAAGGACACGCAGCGGTCGAGGAGGCCCTCCTGCATCAGCTGCTCCTTGATGGCATGGAGCCGCTCAGGGCCTTCAGGGAAGCTGGGTTGACAGAGACACAGACATATGACACTGGTGAGCACCACTTCTGCTCCTGCACACCTTTTCCCATCCACTCACCCACGGCTGCTGATGCCAGAAACTCTGGAGTCGGCCCTGGTGTCTGTTGGCTCCATTCTCACAATAGATCCAGAACCTGCCCCTCTCCTCATCACCTCCACTGCTACTACCATGACCTCTTGCCTGGGCATCTCCTCACTGGCCTCTGGGGTCCTGTCCTTGTCCCCCAACAGCAGCTGGACATTGGTTAAAACTCTAATCGGATCACGTCCCTCCATTACTTAAACCTCATGGCTCCCATCTCATTCAGGGTAAGAGCCAAGGTTCTCCCCCTGCCGCAGAAGACCCTTAACCATCTGCCCCATCACCTCCCTGACCCTCATCTCCTCCTGCTCTCCCCCCCCAACTCACTCTGCTTCTCCTGCACTGGTCTCCTCCCTGTTCCTCAATCAAAACAAGTCCATCTCAGCCGGCACTTCTTCCTGCCCAGGGCAATCTTCTCCCGGATGTTCTCTGTAGCTCATTCCTTCACCTCCTTCAGATCCCCGCTCATGTAGTGAGGCCTCCCCTGACCATCCTATTTATTTACTTATTTTGGTCTTTTTAGGACCGCACCCGTGGCATATGGAAGTTCCCAGGCTAAGGGTTGAATCGGAGCTGCAGCTGCTGGCCTATACCACAGTTACAGCAATGCTGGATCTGTAACCCACTGAACAAGACCAGGGATGGAACCCGAGTCCTCATGGATACTAGCTGAATTCATTTCCACTGAGCCACAGTGGGAACTCCCTTGTTTGTTTTGTTTAGTGCCTGTCCCTAGTGCCTCAGGGGATGGGAGATAAGTATTCAATAGTGAAGTCCCTTTTTTTTTTTTTTTTTGCTTTCTAGGGCCGCACCCTCGGCACATGGAAGTTCCCAGGCTAGGTGTCGAATCCGAATCCGAGCTACAGCTGCCGGTCTACGCCACAGCCACAGCAACTCGAAATCCCAGCCGCATCTGTGACCTACACCACAGCTCATGGCAATTCTGGATCCTTAACCCACTGAGCGAGGCCGGGGATCGAACCTGAATCCTCATGGATCCTAGTCGAGTTCATTAATCACTGAGCCATGAAGAGAACTCCAATAGTGAAGTCTTTTGACATCCTGAGTCTTCCACTGGGATAGGGGTGATAGAAACTAAACTGGTGAACACATAAGTATAATAGCAGACAAACAATGACATAGGCTAGGAATAATCTGAAGCTCAGGTGTAAGGGAAGGGGAGTGGCCAGGCAAAGCCCTCTCTGAGGGTCTCCTTGAGATGCGAATGTTAACTGGGAGAGAGGAGAAAGTGGAAGTGAATCTCTGGAAAGGGCATTGGCCAGGGTAAAGGCCTGAGGGGAGAGAGTGCCTGGCATGTTGGAAGAACAGCAAAGGTACCAGTGTGCGTGAAGTGAAGCGAAGCGAAGCGAATGAGGGGGAGGACTGGCTGATGAGGTCACCAAGGGAACCAGATCACGTGGAACCTTAGAGGCCAGGGTGAAGAATTTGAACTTTACCTTCAGGGCAACAGTTTGCCCTTGAAGGGCTTAAAGAGAGAGAACATAATCTTGTACATATTTTTTTTTTTTTAGGTTGCTGTGGGGAGAATGGGCAGCAAGGGTGAGGGTGGGAGGCCTCTGTAAGTCTAGGTGAGTGATGATGGTGGCAGCATTGGAGGCGGAGAGGAGAGGTCAGATACTGAATATATTGTGAACATAGAGCCAAAAGGATGTGCTGATGGATTGCAACATATGACCCTTCTGTTTCAGCACAAACGTTCTTTCTTCGAGGAAGGCTTCTAGGAACCGTTGCTGCTAGTCTATGGTCCTCTATTAAACACTTCTTCCTTTTTTTTTGCTTTTTTTAAGAGCCACACCTGTGGCATATGGAGGTTCCCAGGCTAGGGGTCCAATCAGAGCTGAAGCCGCCAGCCTAAGCCACAGCCACAGCAATGCGGGATCTGAGCCACGTCTGCGACCTACACTACAGCTCACAGCAACGCCAGATCCTTAACCCACTAAGCAAGACCAGGGATCAAACCCACAACCTCATGGTTCCTAGTTGGACTCATTTCCGCTGCACCACGACGGAAACTCCTAATAAACACTTCTGAATCCCCTGGTTTTAAGTCCTCCTTCACTAAACACCTCGCACTGCTGATGGTGGTTTGATGACTTACTCTCCTTCTCGCCTGTCAGCTCCTTGAGAAGGATCCCTGTCTATCCTGTCTGATATATCTGTATCACCATCTCCTGGCACACAGTAGGCTCTCAATAGATACCTGTTGGCTAAATGAAAAGGACCCATTCAAGCCTGAGCCTCATCTCCCTAAGTCATCTGCTAGCATAAGAAAGGATTCATTCTTGCTAATGGGCTCTAAGGGTATATATTTGTGTAGTCAGAGTATGGCCTGGAGGAGCCAGCCTCACCTGTCATCCCAGAGGCAGTGGAATTCATTTAGCTGCTCATCGAACACCAAGCCAGTGCCAGACGGTGTCCTGGCCTCCAGGTTCAGATCCTGTGAGGAAAAAGAAAAAAGGGAGAGGCTGACGCATTGAGGGCCTGAGTCAGAGGGAACCTCCCACACTCTCCAGGATGGAGAACCTCACGGTTTTGATTGTCACAGAAGGCTAAATTGTGGCCAGGCCCCTCTCACCAGCCCTTGAAGCCCCACGATTAGGTCTTGCTCGGCTGCTTGGCTAAGCTTCTTCATCCTGCCTTTCTTCTTTACATCCGCTAGATTGGGGCTGGAGCGGAGTCCGGCACCCTTTTTAACACCTCGCTTCTGCCAAACAGAGAGAAGGGTCAGAGTCCAATGCACGGCCCACTGCTCCCCCTCCCCCTCACCAGGGCAGGTCTGGGGCCTCACCGAGGTGACGCTGGAGTCGTGTGTGGGGGAGTGGGGGTTGTGCCTACTTCTTCGCTGCCTGGTTGTGGTGGAATCCTGGCCGGTGGAGGTCATGGCTGGGGAGACTTCACCCCTGACGCGGTGCTGGGGGTGGGATGGAGGTGACTGAGAAGGGACCCCGAGCGCCCTGAAGACCCCACATTCCAGCCCCTGCCCAGGCCCGGCCCCCTACGCTAGTCTCCATCCCTCAGGCTATCTATTCCCCACCACCTTCTAAACTCCGCCTCTCTCAAGGCTCTCTCTTTCCAACGGGGTGTCCATTCCACTTGGTCCCGCCCATTTCACTAGGCTCCACCCCTTTACACTATTCCTTACCCTTTCAGTATTGCCCTTTCACAGAGCAATTAACCCCCTGGCCCAGTCCTGTTCTAAGCCAGCCCTTTCCAGCTAATCACCGCCCCTTTCGCTCTACCAAGCCCCACTCCCAGATCCTTTCTTTCCACAAAGCCTCGTCCAGACCCCGCCCCTTCGCAAACCTGCCCTAGCCAGCCAATCTCCCGGGATAATCACCCACCCTTTCACGCAGCCAGACCCAGCCCCGGACCCCGACTCCACCCTTAACGATCCACTTAACCCCACCCCTTATCGGGCTGGACCGGCACTTTCCACTCGGCTAGATCCCGCCCCTAACGTTTCAACGAGCCCAGCTCCTCAGGGGGCTGCCCCCCTTCCGCTAGGCTCCACCCCATGCCCAGGTCCAACCCCTAACGCTTCACCAAGTCCCTTCAGCCATTTCCGAGCCACCTCCGGCCAGGCCCTCCCCGTCTCCGCCCCCGCTGTCGACGTTAACGAATCCCTCCACTCACTTGGCGCGGCTCCTTTCTCAAACTCCGCCCTTAGCGAGCGCCGCCAACTCCTCGGCGACCTGTGGCGCCGCGGGTGCCTAAGCCTCTCTTTTCCATTGGGCCGGGTCGCTCTACAGTCCGCCCCGATCCCGCCCACACTGGGGACAGCGCGCCTGGTGCCGGCCCCACCTCCGGCGAACTCGCCAATGGCTGATCCGCGCGTCAGTGCGCGAAGCTGGCCGTGCTGCGCCTGCGTGAAGCGCGCGCCTGCTGCCTGAGGCGGCGCTCGGGCTCAAGCTCGCCCCTCCCCCAATCACCTCAGCTGTCATCCCGACGGTCATGGCCGCGGTTTCTCTATCCCTGTCCAGTTACCTTAGGAGCCCACCGGACCCGAGCCAACTGTACCGTACGATGACTCAAGAGTGCAAGCAAGCAAGCGAAAGAGTTGGGAAGGGGCGTCTTCTCTTCTCGAGACCCTTGGCTTCCCGCGCGGCGCGCCGTGATGACGTAGCGCGGGCGGGCTGGTGGCTGGGCCTGGAGCGTGGTGGAAATTAGACGACGCTGGTGGCGGCCAAAAAGGGAGTGGCGATGATGATAAATGTGAGGATTTTCTGAGTTCATATTCACCGAGGTGGTGCACAAGGAAACACTCACCAGATGTTAGCTATTAATATTCTGCCGCGAAAATGGATGGTGGAACGGAAGGGGGAATGATCGTGATGATAGCAACTTTTATGTGACAGGCATTGTCGTAAGCCACAGTTCTATGAGGTACTTCCCACTCTTAAGGCTGCTTTGCAGATAAGGAAACTGAGGTTACGCGACTTAGCCATGTGACCTTGGGCAAGTCACTGAACGACTCTGTGCTTCAGTTTCTTCATCTGGGAAATTGTGATAATAGTGCCCAGAGCCAGAATGGACCTTGGGAGGGGAGTTTTTCTTGGGTGACAGTTCTCCCCCTCTGCTCCCTCCAGTGGGTAACCTCTGCTCCGAAGCTGTAATAGAAAGTGTATGGGTAGGGGGGAGTTGCCCCCCCCCATGCGTCCTCCCAGCTCCCTCCCACCCGATGGCTAAATGTCTGAATATCAGCCTCGCAGGAGGCCGGTTTGTCCTCCTAATCTCCCTCTCTCATTCTTCACCATTTCCTACCGGGCTGTAGGCTGGGGCAGGAGAGATAAGGGGTCTGGGGTTCAGCATCGCTGACTAACTAACAGATTGACAGCCCCACCGCCCAGTAGCCGGGCCCTCTGACACTCTTGCAAACCCCAGTTTCAGCCTTCTCTTCCCTTCCACTCTTTTTCCTACCTGAACGTATCTTTTGTCCCTTTGGAAGAGGGTCACAGCTCAGAGACCTTTACACCTCCGCGTACACCAAAGAAAACATGTATATGCAATGATACACACAGAGGAATATTCTGAGGTGATGCTCGCAAAGTAAGAGAGTAAGGGGTCTTGTAAGATCCAACGCCCATTTTTTTTTTTTTTTGTATAGTCAGAAGAGAGGTTTCTGTAGAACAGAGGTTGGAAAATTTTTCTGTAAAGGGCCAGATAGTAAATATCTTAGGCTTTACAGGTCACATACTGGCCTCTGAGGCATTTTCTTCCTTTTCTTTTCTTTCTTTCCCTTTCTCTTTTCTGTGTATATATATATCTTCTTAGGGCCGCACTCGTGGCATATGGAGGTTCCCAGGCAAGAGGTCGAATTGGAGCTGTAGTTGCCGGCCTACACCACAGCCACAGCAATGCCAGATCCAAGCCGCATCTGCAACCTACACCAAAGCTCACGGCAATGCAGGATCCTTAACCCACTGAGCAAAGCCAGGGATTGAACTTGTGTCCTCATGGATACTAGTCAGATTCGTTTCCTCTGAGCCACGATAGGAACTCCTGTTTCCCCTTTTCTTTCTTTCCCTTCAAAAATGTAAAAACAGAAGTTCTCTTGTGGTGCAGTGGGTTAAGGATCCTACGTTGTCCCTTGTGGGCTTGGGTTGTTGCTGTGGTGCAGGTTCAGTTCCTGGCCCGGGAACTTTCACATGTGAAAACAGGCTGCAGTCTGGCTTTGACCTGAAGGGCCATAGTTTGCTGATCCTGGCTATAGAGTGTCAGTCTTTGGTTTTATCTGTCTGGGATTCTTATAGGATGAATGCAGAGGTTCTGTGTTTCCTGAGGAGAGGTATTCCTTTTTTTATGATTTTTGTTTTTTTCCATTGTAGTTGATTTAACGTATTCCTTTTGTGTGAGGTGTGAGGACAGGGATTGATGGATAAAGTCAGGTCATTTCTGGTGTCCTTGTGTTGGGTCAAGCAGATGTTCCTGGGCAGAGTGAGGACAGGGGTTCCTGTAGTTTCTGTAGTGTTGTTCCTGTACCGAACCAAGCAAGGGTTCTGTACAGGACAAACCATTATGTCTAGGGAGCTCTAGACTAGGAATTCCCATACAAATTCAAGATGGAGCTCCTTAAGCTGAATTATGATGGGTGCTTATGAAGAGATCAGGTAGCCCAGGTCAGAGTCAGCACAGGTGTTTCTGTACAGGTTCAGAGTTGAGTTCATGTAGACATTAGGATCAGGTGTTCTTGTCAAGGAGTTTTATTAATTGGGCTAAATTATGTTAGCGGCTATAAAACCCAGAATCTCAGGGGCTTCACAGGTACATGTTTATCTCTTACTTATACGAAAGCTATTGGCAGTATGTATGTATGTATTTATTTGGCTTTTGTCATTTTAGGGCCGCACCTGCGGCACGTGGAGGTTCCCAGGCTAGGGGTCAAATAGCTACAGCTGCCGGCCCACGCCACAGCCACAGCAATGCAGGATCCGAGCCGCGTCTGCCACCTACACCACAGCTCACGGCAACGCCGGATCCTTAACCCACTGAGTGAGGCCAGGGATCTAACCCGCAACCTCATGGTTCCTAGTCGGATTTGTTTTCCGCTGAGCCACGACGGGAACTCCGGGAATATTTATTATTGGTCATTCATGGACCCAGGCAACTTCCATGTTGCAGCTCTGCTTTCCTCTGAGTTCTTGGAGGTCTCACCCTTCAGCTGGGGTAGATGGGGAAGGAGAGAGAGTGGAGGTTTGTGTGAGAGAGATTTATGGGCCAGGCCTGGAAGTGTTGAATATCGCTCCATCAGTGAGAGCTCTGTCACATGTCCACATCTAACTGTAATGGAGGTTGGGAAAGTGTGGGCTTAGGAAGAAAAGAAACAGGTGTCTGCTATAGGTTCTATAGACTCCACAGAGCTGTAGTGCCCACTGTGGTGGCCACTAGCCCCTGAGCTCTTGAAATGTGACTAGTCTAACTTGAGATGTGCTGTAGGTGTAGAATACACACCGGATTTTTTTTTTTAAGTATGAAAATAATTGGAGTTCCCGTCGTGGTGCAGCAGAAACGAATCCAACTAGGAACCATGAGGTTGAGGGTTTGATCCCTGGCCTCGCTCAGTGGGTTAAGGATCCAGTATTGCTGTGAGCTGTGGTGTAGGTTGCAGACGTGGCTTGGATCTGGTGTTGCTGTGGCTGTGGCGCAGGCTGGCAGCAGTAGCTCCGATTCGACCCCTAGCCTGGGAACCTCCATATGCCGCAGGTGCGGCCCTAAAAAAAGCAAAAAAAGGAAAATAAGTAAATATATCAATAACTTTTGTATTGATTACATATTGAAATGAAATACTGTTTACCCTTCAAACAGGTTTGAAGTGAGTGAGCCTGCTTATATGCAGTTTTTTTTTTTCAGTAAATACTAGAGTACGATATGATCCAAGGTTGGTTGAATCCATGGATATGGAAGAACCAAGGATATGGAGGGCTGAGTGTAAAGTTATACACAGATTTTCTGCGGCATGAGAGTGTTGGTGTCCCTAACTCCATCTCCTTTTTCAAGAGTTAACTGTAGAGAATTCCCTGGTGGCCTAGTGGTTAGGGATCTGGTGTTGCCACTACTGTGGCTCAGGTTTAATCCCTGCCTTGGGAACTTCCTTGTGCCGTAGGTGCAGCCAGAAAAAAACCCCAAAACAACAACAAAACCCCTCGACAATCGACCGTATTTAAATATATTGGGTAAAGTAAAATATATCATTAAAATTAATTTCACTTGATTCTTTTTTCCCTAATGCAGCTATATGAAAAATTTAAATTACATGTGTGACTCGAATTGTATTTCTATTATATGGCACTGCTGTAGAGAATTCTCTTTATAAAGTAGCAGGACGGGGGTTCTGTGTAGCTGTAGGGGTTCCTCTATAGGATCAAGTTAGTGTTTCTTGTCTGAGGTCAGGAGAATGATTCTGTTGTCTGGTAAGGCAGGTTTGTAGAAAAATTATGAGGGTTGAATCAACTATACTTCAATTAGAAAAAAAAGATTTTTTTTTTCGTCTTTTTTAGAGTCACACCCGCAGCATATGGAAGTTCCCAGGCTAGGGATCGAATAGGAGCTGCAGTTGCTGGCCTTTGCCACAGCCACAGCAATGCCAGATCTGAGCCACGTCTGCGACCTACACCACAGCTCACGGCAATGCTGGATCCTTAACCCAGTGAGCGAGGCTAGGGATCGAACCTGCATCCACTAGCGAGGTTCCTTGCCACTCAGCCATGATGGGAACTCCCAGAAAATAATTTTTTTTTAAATAAAAATATGAGCGTTGGAAACATTGTAGAGAGAGAGGGAAGACTGTGAAGGCATTATTTTTTTCTTGTGCAGATTTAGATGAGCTCTTTTGGAGTTCCCCCTGTTGTACAACAGGATCGGCCATGTCTCTGCAATGCCAGGGTGCAGGTTCGACCCCCCTGCCTAGCACAGTGAGTTAAAAGGATCTGGCATTGCCACAGCTTTGACTTAGGTCACAACTGTGGCTTGAATCTGATCCCTACCTCTGGAAGTTCATATGCTACTGGGCGGCCAAAAAAAAAAAAAAAAGATTAACTGTTCCTTTAGAGGCCAGGAGGGTGGTTTTCTGAAGAGGGTCAGGCCAGAGGGTCACAGCCTACTCAGGCCAGGTATTTCTCTGTGGGATCAGAGCCAGGTTCCCAGAGATGCAGATCAAGTGACTCTGTTAGGGTTTAGGCCAGGGCTTCTTGTACAGGCTTGGGACAGGTGATTGTGGTGATTCACATTCTGGATGATTTAACAAGGTCAGAGCAGGGGTTCCTATGCTGTACAGGTGTTTTCATAAAGGTTCATTTCTTAGATGTCTCCCAAGAGTCAGTTTCCCATTGACTGTGCGAGCCGGGTTTTCTGTATCTGTTCAGGGCACAGGTTCCTCCAGGGACTCAGAGGTTGGTCCTGTGTGAGGTTAGGACAAAGATCCTGTACCGAGGTAGGTACTGTTACCTTCAGAGATTCAGGTCAGTGGTTTTTGCTTTTTCGGGCTGAACACACGGCATGTGGAGGTTCCCAGGCTAGGGGTTGAATCAGAGATGCAGCTGCCGGCCTACACCACAGCCACAGCAATGCAAGATTCTTAACCCACTGAGTGAGGCCAGGGATTGAACCCGCATCCTCATGGATCCTAGTTGGGTTTGTTACCGCTGAGCCAAAACGGGAACTCCAGGTCAGTGTTTTCTTCTGTTGGGTCAGGACAGGGAGAGAGTCCCTGGCAAGGCCAGCGCAGGGGCTGTCATTGAGATCTCTGGGTTTCCCATGCAGGCTTAAGAAAGTATTTCCTTTTTTTTTTTTTTTTTTTATGGTCACACCCGCGGCATATGGAGGTTCCCAGGCTAGGGGTCTAATCGGAGCTGTTGCTGCCAGCCTACACCAGAGCCACAGCAACTCCGGATCCGAGCCGCGTCTGCAACCTACACGACAGCTCACGGCAACGCCAGATCCTCAACCCACTGAGCGAGACCAGGGACTGAACCCGCAGCCTCATGGTTCCTAGTCGGATTTGTTAACCGCTGCACCACGATGGGAACTCCAAGAAAGTATTTCTTGAGGGGAAGGTTACGAGTTCCTGTAAAGGATCGGGTCGGAGATTCCTATGAATGAGTCAAGTTAAGTATTTCTGTCGAGAGTCAGGAAAAGGTTTTCTGCAGAGAGTCTGGTCAGAAGTTCTAGCACAGTTGTAGTCAAAGCTTCCTGTAGAGGATCAAGGCCATGGAGCTAACATAGGGTGAGCACAGTGTACAGTGTCTGGGAAGGGGGTCCTTTGCTAGGTGAGGCCATAGGTGCCCATATAGGATGAATTATGGGCTTAAAGTTGAGGAACATGATAGGGGTCCCTGACACAGGGTCAGGAAAAGGTTTTCTGTGTAAGTTCAAGACTGAGTTTGGGAGGGAGCTCAGGAGCTCAAGAGGGAGTTCGGGAGCCCCTTCCATGGCTCAGCAGTTAACGAACCCTACTAGTATCCATGAGGATGTGGGTTCGATCCCTGGCCTCCCTCAGTGGGTTAAGGATCCGGCGTTGCTGTGAGCTGTGGTGTAGGTCACAGAGATGGCTTGGGTCTGGCGTTGCTGTTTCTGTGGTGCAGGCCAGCAGCTGCATCTCTGATTCAACCCCTAGCCTGGGAACTTCCGTATGCTGTGGGTGCAGCCCTAAAAAGGAAAAAAAAACCAAACCAACAACAACAGAAACACTGAGGTTCTATTGAGTGTTAGATAGGATTGTGGGTTCCCTCAGGCTCTACAGGGTGGGTTGTGAGATCAGGATTGTTGTGCAGAGTGACATCTCAAGTCATTGTCAGCCAACCTCTACTGAAGAGGTGGAGGACAGGTTTCTGCAGAGAGAACCAGGTCGGTGGTTCAAAATTCGATTTTATGGTGAGTAAAGTATTTTAAGAATGCGCTGCCTGGAGGGCAGGGCCCCTGTAGAGTGTGAGGACAGAGGTGTCCTGTCCAAGGTCAAGACAGGATTCCCTTAAAGAGATTGAACCTCGGGAAAAAGGTCAGGGTGGGCATTTCTGTGAGCGGTGGTGCAGGGACTTTCTTACGGTGTGAATTCAGAGATTCCCACCAGGAGTAAGGCGAGTAAGGCAGGGCTTCCTCCTATGCAAGGAGAGGCCTGGTGTATCCATCCAGGGGCAGGATGGGTTTCTTATTGATACTTAGAGAAAGGATTTCCTCAGGGTTTCACAGCTAAGTTCCTGGAGTTCCTGTTGTGGCTCAGCTCGTTAAGAACCTGACATAGTGTCCATAGTGTCCATGCGGGTTCCATCCCTGGCCTCGCTTGGTGGGTTAATTACCCGGTGTTGCTGTAAGCTGTAGTATAGGTCGCAGATGCTGCTTGGATCCATTGCTGCTGTGGCTGTGGTGTAGGCCGGCAGCTGTAGCTCCGATTCGACCCCTAGCCTGGGAACCTCCATATGCCACGAGTGCGGCCCTAAAAAAAGAGAAAAAAAGGGACTGGGTTCCTGTAGCAGGCTAAGGCAGCCGTTCTTACAGGGTGTGAGGACTGGCAGATTGCCACACAGATTCTCAGAGGGGAAATTTTTTTCTTTGTCTTTTTAGGGCCGCACTGTGGCATATGAAAGTTCCTAGGCTAGGGGTTGAATTGGAGCTGCAGCCACTGGGCTACGCCACAGCCATAGCAACGAAGGATCTGAGCCGCATCTGCAACCTACACCAGAGGTCATGTCAATGTGGGATCCTTAATCCACTGAGAGAGCCCAGGGATCGAACCTGCATCCTCATGGTTGCTAGTCAGATCCGTTTCCGCTCTGCCATGACAGGAACTCCTCAGAGGGGTTTCTGTTCAAGACAAAGACAGGAGCTCCTCCAGGGTGAGAGAGCTGCGGTTCTGTGGGGCAGCCAAGCTTGAGGCTTTACAGGCCAGTGGACTACTGTTATTTTCCAGTGGTCTATTGTGGCGATTTGCCGAAGGGGTGCTGTTCTGTTGAGGATGGCTGCTCACTCATACTTAGGTTCAGGATGCGTGGGCCCACAGTCCCCATCTCTCGGGCTCCAAGGGAGAAACTGTGAAGAGAAGCAGCCCATTTAAGCAGGAGCAAGACTCGCTTTGGTGGTGGAGATGGGGGCTGTCACCCATCTAAAGTCCACTCCTTAAACTCAGTGTGGTCAGGGCAAGTTCTGAGCCTCAGTTTTTCATTAATTAGTAAAATGATCATGGAGTTCCCATTGTGGCTCAGCACCAACAAACCTGACTAGTATCCATGAGGATGGAGTTTGGATACCTGGCCCTTCCCAGCGGGTTAAGGATCCGGGGTTGCCATGAGCTGTGGTATAATTGCAGACGTGGCTCGGATCCTGTGTTGTGGATCCCTCATTGCTGTGGCTGTGGCGTAGGCCAGCAGCTGCAGCTCCAATTTGACCCCTAGTCTGGGAACTTCCATATGCCTTGGGTATGTCCCTAAAAAGACAAAAAATAAAATGATCATCACCAGCATACTTTCCTCAGTCTTTTTTTTTTTTCCCTTCCTTTCAGGCATTCATGAACTAAAGTGACTGAAGCCTCTCAGCCATTGCCGACCCACAGTAAGTACTCAGTTAAGGGCGCTGCTTGCTGTTGGGAACCTGCTGGGGTGTATGGAGCCTAAGCCACAGAGCCTGGCTAGCCCTGTGCCACCAGCTGTGTGGCCTTGGTTGAGCCACTTAACCCAGCTGGCTTAGGATATCACCTGCTCCCGTGTAAGGGTCGTTAAAATGGAAGTGGGGGTCGGGGAGCAATTCACCCAGGTGAGTAGGTGGGTTGAAGAGGGAGATGGCACTGTGGACGAGCTCCCCGACCTTCAGGGTCTCAATATCAACCCCAGAGCCTATTTTGTCCCCCTAATCTCCCCCTCTCCTTCTCTGCCATTTCCCACAAGTCTGCAGGCCGAGCTGGGTGGAGAGAGATAAGAGATGAGTGGCAGGAAGGCCCAGGGACAGCCTCATGGTCCCGCGCTGGCCTTCTGATCCTCTTGACAGCTACTGTTCCCACCCCACCCTTTCCTCCCTTTCTTGTCCTCAACATATATATGTTTGTCGTCCCTTGGAAGAGGGTCCCTAGCTCACAGTGGCTGAAACTATACGTGTTGATACTTCCTTCTTTTTTTTTTTTTGTCTATTTAGGGCTACACCCATGGCGTATGGAGTTTCCCAGGCTTAGGGGTCAAATAGGAGCCGTAGCCACCAGCCTTTGCCACAGCCACAGCAACGCAGGATCTGAGCCCCATCTGCGACCTACACCACAGCTCACGGCAACGCTGGATCCTTAACCCACTGATCGGGGCCAGGGATCGATCCCACATCCTCAGGGATGCTAGTCGGGTTCGTTAACTGCTGAGCCATGACGGGAACTCCTCGTGTTGATACTTCTATAAAGAAGTGTACACAGGACTTCCCCCATTGTCAGCCACTCAGAGGCACTGCGACATGGCACACGCCACACGGTACGCTCTCTCTCTCTCTCTCACACACACACACACACACACACACAGACTTGCACTGAAATACCGCTGTTACCAGATACACACACACACACACACACACACACACACACACACACGCACACTTGCACTGAAATACCGCTGTTACCAGACACACACACACACACACACACACGCAGACTTGCACTGAAATACCGCTGTTACCAGACACACACACACACACACACACACACACACGCACACGCAGACTTGCACTGAAATACCGCTGTTACCACACCCACGAAGACATCCTGCCACACAGACCCTCGCGGTCACACTGTTATGTCTCAGACATGGCCATACACAGCTCCTGTTCATCCTTCCAGAAAGTGTGTCCATCAGCTTCTGTGCCCAGTGCATGTGCTGTCAGGCCATCTCAAAGATCGCCCCGAGGGAGCACAACCCCCGCACGTTTCCTCAGCGCCCGCTGTCGTGTGTGCACTTCCACATCCGCTGGCACAGTCGCCTGGGCCCGGCCTCCCGCAGGCACCTGGAGTCATGTGCACCACCTCCTACAGCCTTGTCCCCACTGCCCGTCACACACTGGCTGTCGCCGTGACAGGTGGACGTGTGTGCTGTCTCATCCAACCCGGACGCTGTCACGCACGGCTTCGTGAAGCGCCACACGTGCCATTTCACACGGTCCCACATGGCAGCCACACGCCATCATCAAAGAACCACAGACGCTGACAGCACAGCCCCCTCCCCCTGCTCTTTATTCAGTCCCCGCACAGACTCACAGCTCCGATTTCAGGACTCTGGTAGTTTTATTTTACAAAAGCTTCAAAGGTCCAGGCCAGGGGTTGTCTGGGGCCCAGAGGGTTGGGTTGGACAGACTGCTGGCTGCAAGAGGAGAGGGACGCCACCCCTGCCCCGAGGCCATGCTCTGTGCCCTCATGAGCTGAGTGGAGCCACCACAGTGGTGGTGGTGGTAGGAGGCACGGGGCCTGTGGGGAAGGAGCCTGTGGGTGAGCCCAGCAGTGGTCCCGGGAAAGGCATGAGGTGGCTAACAGGCCCTGACAGCACCACGGGGCCCAGGCCTTGGTAGAGATGGGCAGTACCAGGGGGGCCCAGTGTTAAGCCTGAGGCCGCCTCCCCACAATTCCCGCTACTGCTGCCCCCAGCCACCACCATGAAGCCACCAGCCGGTCCTTCAGCTGCTCCTGTACCTCCCAGACTTGACCCCCTTTTCTTTTTCCCTTTTCCAGATGCTTTGCGGTTTCGGGTCTGGATACCATCCTTCCGCATGGTCAGTGGTCGGTTCACCTGCCAGGAGGGAGGCCGTGGGTGTTTCCCAGCTCCACATCTCGCCTCCCTCTGTGTCTCCTCCAGGGATTCCCTCTCCACCCCCGCCCCCTTTTTCTTTCTCTTTAGAGCTACACCCAGGGCATATGGAGGTTCCCAGGCTAGGGGTCCAATCGGAGCTGTAGCCGCCGGCCTACACCACAGCCACAGCAACGCGGGATCCGAGCCGCATCTGCGACCTACACCACAGCTCACAGCAACACCGGATCCTTAACCCACTGAGCGAGGCCAGGGATCCAACCTGTGTCCTCATGGATGCTAGTCGGATTCGTTTCCACTGCACCACAATGGGAACTTCCTCCACCCCGCTTCTTAAGAATAGAGAATTGCTTCAAGGCCTGGGGAGTGTGCCCCTGGCCTGGTGCAGGCGTTGTCCTCAAGAACCCCGAGGGTGAAGGCCCTGAGCTTTGCAAAAGCCTCTCAGGCTGATGGGAACTGCCTCTGGTCTTGGCTGGGGGCGTGGAAGTTAGCTGATGGCCTGGGGAGGAGGAAGGGGATGGAGGAGAGAGCAGGAGGGACGATGGAGATGAAGGAGTGGAGGAGGGAGAGGTGGGGAAGGTGGATCGGGGAGGGGCTGGAGGAAGAGGGAGGGGGAGGAGAACAGACAGAATAACAGGGAAGGAAGGCGAAGGAAGGGAAGCGGGAGGAGAGGCAGGGACGCTTCGAGGGGCCCAACGGCACCTGATGGAGCTTATAGTAGAGGCCACAGGCATTGCACACAGGGTCCCCACTGGCGTTTCTCCGCCACAGTGTGGTTGTGGTTGTCTGGCAGTTGGTACACTGGGTACCTGCCCGTTTGCTGACAATCTGGGGGAGAGAGAACCTGAGGATCAGCGCACAGTGGGGGTGGAGGACCCAAGAGGTGAGGGTTAGGTTGAAGGCAGAGTTCCCCGCAGGGCGAGGGCTGGGGGAGGTTCCGTGTGGCTGAGGACAGGGCCTCTTGGCTGGGATGGGGGTTCGGGGTATTATGTGGGGGACTACATCAGGAGTACCCAACTTTAGCCATCCACTGGAATCACTCTTGGACTTAGGAGCGGTCCTGCTGCCCAGGCGGCATCTCAGACCAAGAAAACCAACACATCTGGGAAAGGCGTCCGGCCCTAGCAGCGCTGCAGTGCCCCGGGGTGATCCCAGTGTGAAACCAAGGATGGAACTGGTGCAGGGAGATGCTGGGGTTCCCGCTTGTGGCCTATGAGGGTAGGTGGTCCTGTACAAAACTGGCTTCCCGCTTGGCTGGGGAAGGGGTGGGCGATGCGGGTTCTTGTAGAGCATGAGGCCTGGGGTCCCTGCACGGGGTCAGAAGCGCGCGGGGGGCAGGGGCAGGTCGGGGTCTTACCAGGCGCTTCTTGGGCCGGATGAGGGGCCTGTTTTGCCCATTCATCTTGTGATAGAGGCCACAGGCGTTGCACAGGTAGTGGCCTGTCCTGTCTCGCCGCCACAGCGGGGTGGCCGTTGCTCCACAGTTCACACACTCTCTGGCCTCTGGTGGGGTGGACAGAGGGGGAGAGGGAGCCAGGCTTAGCCCAACTTTGCATCGGACCCCCCCACCCCACCTCCCCCAACCTCAACTTCCTAGTCCGCCTTTTTTTTTTTTTTTTTGCTTTTGTCTTTTAGGGCCGCACACACGGCATATGGAGGGGTCTGATCCGAGCTGTAGCCCCCGGCCTACGCCACAGCCACGGGGGATCCGAGCCGCGTCTGCGACCTACACCACAGCTCACGGCAACGCCAGATCCTTAACCCACTGAGCGAGGCCAGGGATCGAACCCGTGTCCTCACGGATACTAGCCACCGAGCCACGACGACGACGGGAACTCCCTCCCTGTCTCTTTTGGAGAACCTCACCACAGGGAGTTAGAGGCAGAGTTCCACGAAGCTTGGGGGAGGAATAAGCTGCTGGGTTGAGGGGGCTCCCAGCGGAAGAAAAGAAGGTACTGGAAAAGTCAGGGCCCCCGTAGGCACTGCTGGGGACAGGGAGTGATGAAGGCAGTGCAGGCCCCAGGGTCAGGAGGTCTGGACTCAGGCGCTCTGTCTTTAAGGTCTCCAGGAAGCTGCTGCCGCCTTTCCCATCCAGATCTTCTGGGGCCTGGGGAGGGGAGTCCTCTCGGGTGGGGCACACACTCGAGGCAGGGTAGAGCCCGGGCTTGCCATAGGCCCAGCCAGCGTATGGTGAGCCCCCTGGGATCCCCTCCATGCAGTTGAGCAGTGGGTACACCTGAAAGACTATTGAGAGGGGATATGGGAAAGAAGAAGAGCAGTCAGTCTAAAGTCATCCCGCTTTCAGGGTCGAATGATACCCAAGAGCCCCAACAAGGTGGCCAAGTTCCCAGCGTTTCTAGAGGCGACCAGAACCGGGGCTGGCCACCGTATAAGTCCTGGGTCCTGAGCCCTACCGGTTACTCTGGCAATGGCAACAACCTGTAGCCGTTCCCGAACAGACTTTGAGGGTGACATGGCGCTTGGAGCCCCATAGATGAGCTGTCAACTTGGGCCACCACCTACTTCCAGCGTTGCTTCCCCCCCCATGTGGCTCCCTCACTCCGGTCGGGGGTAGCATTCCCAGGTCGGAAGGGACTTAACTGGGACAAGCGGCCAACCAAACCACGCGAAGGCTTCCAGCCATTTTCAGAATGGGATTCTGGCCTGGCTAAGGGTCTCTATGGTAACCCCAACAGAAGGGAGCCAGTGCCAAGACAGCCCCCCAAAGAAGTTACCTGGGGAGTGTCTGTAGGCCTCAGCGTCCCTGTAGTAGGCCAGTGCAGCGGCGGCAGCTGTGGTGGTGCCGGGGGCAGTGGAGACGGCTGTGTCCAAGCCCTCGGGCCCAGAGGGGAAGAAGATCCCCGATTCTGGTGGCGAGGACACCAAGGCGGGGTCCATAAACTGGGGCAGGGGCTCGGAGGTCCCCAGGGCCCCGAGGCCAGGGAACTCCATGGGGCCTCTGGGGTTTGACCTATGAGGACAGGAGGGGTCCTCAGACAGAAGCCCTCGTCTGTTTCCCCTCTCCCTTCCCTGTCTCCCTTATCTTCCACTCCGTCCTCTCACGCCCTGTCCTGCCCGCTTCCCCTTCTCCCCTTCGTCCTCATTTATCCTCTCCTCCTCTCCCTCCTCTCCCCTTTCTTCTCCTTTGCCTCCTCGCCCCCCCTCATCTCTTCTTCCTCGCTCCTTTCAGCTGTGCTTCCTGCTCCCCCTCTTCCTTCTCTTTCCACTCCTGCCGGCTCTGTCTTCTCCTCTTCCTCTCCCTGTCCTCCTCCTCTCTCTGGTCCCCCTTTTCTCCCTCCATCTCTTCCTCCCCCTCCCTTCCCCTTTCTCCATCTGTTCCGTCCCTCTTTCCTCCTCTCCCTTTTCCCATCCATGCCCTCCCATCTCTTCCCCTCTTTCCTCCTTCATCCTCTTCCTTTCCCTCCGTCCCTGCGCATCTCTTTGCCCCCTCCTCATTTTCTCCTCTCCTTCTCCTCCTCCACTTCCTCTTCTCTCTCTGCCCCCACCCTCCCTCCCCTCTCCCTCTAGAAGAGTCTAGACAGGGTGGGCTGGGCTGCAGAACCAGAATCTCTTGAACTCCTTGGTCACCCCCCGGGACCTTGGGGTTCACCCTCCTGGGCTCCCCAACTTCATCCCTATCTGTCGCATCTTGCCTTCTGACTTTCTCAGAAACCCCATGGTTTCCGGCTTGACTCTCCCCTCCCCCGCCTCCGTTGGGTCTGCAGACACAGGGCCCCCTCAGTTCCTCCCTGATCCATTGGGGGGGTCAGTACCCCCCACTGCTTATCTCTGCCATCCCCGCCCAACTTTTGAAATCACCCCAAGGCCACTGGCTTCCTCTGCGAAGGGGGACAGGTGGGAGGTGTTCCCTCTACCCAGACCATGTCCTCTGGGGAGGTCTGCCCTAGTTCTGTTTTCAAGTTCCTTCAGTCCCCACCACCCTCGGGCCTCAGTTTCCCCATCTACCAGATAGGAGGTGGTGACGGGGGTCGAGCCTAGACTTATGAGGTGGCAGCTTGGTCTCTCTGCCCTTCGCCTCTGTCCTTCCCCCGTGTGAATCTCTGTCTCCCTGTGTCTCTTTTTCCCTGACACTCTTTCTTCTCAATTCTGGCTGTGTTTCTCTGCCATTTTTTGTTTTTGTTTTTGTTTTTTTTTGGTGCTACCATGATACAGCTTGTTCTCTCTGTGCTTTTATAAATGTCTAGTGTTTTCCCCCTCCCTTTCTCTGTCCTCCCGTCTCTGTCTGATTGTCTCTTTCCGTATCTCTCTCTCTCTCTCTCTCTAATGGCCGCACTGGTGGCACTGGGAAGTTCCTGGGCCAGGGATTGAGTCCGAGCAGCTGCAGCAGTGCCGGATCATTTAACACACCCTGCCAGCCGGGAATCGAACCTGCGCCTTTGCAGTGACCGGAGCCGCGGCAGTCAGATTCGTAACCCGCCGTGCCACCGGGGGGAACTCCATTTTTCTCTCTCTTTTTATCTCCTTATTTCTCTCTTTGCTCCCCCTGTATCTTTTCTGTTTCTCTCTTCTCCCTCTCCACCCACCTCTCTGAACGCCTGTGCATCTTCCCCAGTCTGTCTCTTTCTGCTTGTTTGTCTCTTTTGTCTTCTCCGTCTCTCTGGGTCCTCTTCTAGCCTTTTCCATGTCTGACTCTTTCCGTACCCCTGACCATACCCTCCTGCACACAGCCCTGGATGAGGGGCCAAGAAACCTACCCCTGCCCCTGCCCCTGGCCAGTCCTGTGAACGTGAAGGCTTCTGTAGGGTCAAGTGACGGAGATAAAGGAGACGACCATCTCCCGGGCTCCATGACCCACTGTGTAGACTGGCTAAGGGCTGGGCCCGGGGTTGGCGCGGGGGAGCGGGGGGGGGGATGTTGTGCTGGAAAAGAGATGGCCCTGTCAGCGTGCCCAACACAGACCTCTTGAAGGCCCCAGGGCCCTGGGGAGAGTGTCTTGCCTCCTCATCTCAGACTCCATCTCTTTCCTCTCTGTCTTGCCATGATTCTTTCCACCTGTATCTCTATCCATGGGTATTTCTCTGTGTTCGTGTCTCACCCTCCTGTTCTGTTCCTTAGTCTTCCCCTCTTTCCTGCTGTATCTCTTGTCTCTCTCTCTCTCTCTTTTTTTTTTAAATGGCTGCACCCATGGCATATGGAAGTTCCCGGGCCAGGGATCAAATCTAAGCTACAGCTGTGACCACGGCCACGGCAATGCCAGATCCTTAACCCACTGCGCCGCAGCGGGAACTCCTCTCACTCTTTCTTTGAGTCTTCATTTCTCTTTTCATGTCTGTCTTTCACTTTTTTTTTTCTGTTTTTTTCTCTCCACCTCTCCCTTTGTTTTTCCCTCCCTTCTCTCTTGGCGCTGTTTTGTCTCTTGATCTTTTTTTGTCTCTCCCACCACTGTCCCTTTATCCCCTCATCCTCACCTCACCCCCCCCAGTCTCCCTCCAGCCCCAGTGCCCCCCTATCCTCGCACCTTGCACCTTGGCGGGTCCAGGACTGCCCACCCCTCCCGTGGCAGGGGCCCAACCCCCCCACCCCCAGTTATCACTCTCCGGACAGAGATAAAGTTTATCTCGAGGCTGGGGGATATGAAAGCTCCTTATCAGCTGCCCCACTACAGTAAGTGCTGCCCCAACGGGCAGCAGGCAGCAGGCCGGCACCCTCAACTCTCCCTCGGCCCAGCCCCTCACACCCCAGGTAACATTCCCATCCCAACCCTCAGGGGAGGGTCCCTCGGGCCTGAAGGGAGCTGAGATGGGATCTGGGGCAGATGGGTCTTGGCAGAGTTCGAGGGTTAGGTATGGGGTTGAGGAAGGAGTCAGCCGTTTGGGGAGAGAGCTACGGAGTTTGGGGGAAGCAGATACAGTTTCGAGAAGCAGAGGCAACCTCAGAAGGGTCACATCTGGGGATCAGAAATAGGTTGGGAAAGCAGAGACAAGGTCGGGGATCAGAGGTGAAATCTGAGAGAAAGTCGAGAAGTTGGAAAATGTAGGTTGGGGGGTCAGGTCTGGATTCTGGGAGTCGCGGAAAAGTTGAAGGGCCCAAGGATTTTGCTAAAGAGCAGGGATGGAGTTACAGGCAGAAGTGTGTCTGATGACTAGAGATGGCTTATGGAAGCATGGGAAGGGTTTGAGAACTGAGGTAGAATTGGAGAGGCGAAAGATTTGGGACCAGGATGGATAGCGGGGTGGTGGTGGGGGAACAGAGAAATATTTGGGGGCTGGCATGGGGTTTAGGGGAGGCAGACAGGATTCACGTGGCAGAACAGATTTGGGGGACAGACTCTTGGTATTTGAAGTGACAAAGACATGTCGGTGCCTAGGCAAGGGGCGGGGGGAGAGAAATGGTCTTAGGGGACCAGAGAGAAGGGAACGAATACGGGGCTTGAGAAGCAGAGATGATGAGAAGAGTGTGGAGCTAGGGTTTGGCAGGCCAGAGACAGGTTTGGGGAGTCAGAGAATTTGGGGCAGAGACCAGGAGGTTGTGGAGTAGACAAAGGCTTGGGGAGCAGAAAGAGGTATGTGTGTGTTGGGGGGGTGCAAAAATGAGCTTTGGGAGAGAATTCAGAGACAGACAAGTTTGGGTGAGTGAAAGATTTGGGGCAGAAGTAGGACTTGATGGGCTGAAGGCATGTTTCGGGGGGCAGAGGTGGGGTATGGCGAGCAGAGTTGAAGGATCGGGGGGGGCAGAGATCTCTTGGAGCAGGTGAGAGTCAGGGCAGAGAGATGTGGGGTTCAGGGGGTAGATTTGGGGTAGAGATGGGGTTCGGAAAGACAGAGGCGGTCTGGAGGAGCTGTCAAAGGGTTCAGGGGTGGTAGACACTTTGGGGACCAGTGGTGGGTTGGAGAGCCTAGAGCAGGCTGGAGGAGTAGCCTTGAAGTAAGGGGCAGTGGGTCTGGGGT
>PVHT020000193.1:1757061-1773592 GCA_004024745.2 Catagonus wagneri
CAGAGGCGGTCTGGAGGAGCTGTCAAAGGGTTCAGGGGTGGTAGACACTTTGGGGACCAGTGGTGGGTTGGAGAGCCTAGAGCAGGCTGGAGGAGTAGCCTTGAAGTAAGGGGCAGTGGGTCTGGGGTTTGCCTTGCTGGGGGCTCTCGAGGGGCTGAGACTGACCTGGGCTGGTTGGTGCGGAGGGTTCAGCTGCTTTGGGGACGTGGCGAGCTCAGTGTGATCCCAGGGGGTGTCCTGGCTGGCCTTGGCCTTTGAGGCTCCCTTCCTCCTTCCCTCCCTCCCTCCCCTCTCCCTCCTCCCTCCTCACCAGGGAGTGGCTAGTGCCCCAGTGGGTGGGGCGGGCCAGGAGAGGGGGCGGGCCCCCTGCTGGTGGGGCACCCCTTTGGCAGTGGGGGCATTGCTCCCCGCTACCTGCCCACCCTGGGGGATTCTTGGAGACCCTGTTTGACTTGGGTTCCCATGGACTTTGGTGTCCAGCCAAACAAAATAGGCCGAAGCCAAGATAAAATGAGAAACAGCAGCCAGGGTTTCATGACCCCGCCGGGCTTTTCAGGGAGCGTTTGTAAAGCCCTTACAGTGTGCTTAGCCACAGTTTGGGCTGGGCCCTTCTGTCCAAGCCTTCCTGGCCAAAGGGAGAGGAGGGACGCGGCTGTACCCATTTTGCAGGTAACAAGAATGAGGCTCAAAGAGATCGGGTGGGAAATTGAATCAAGATATCCGTGGGACCCCCTTCGGGACCTAGGCCCACCCTGGAGGCCAGGCCAAGACTAGGCGGGAGGCAGGGGCACCATCACTCAGCGCCCCACTGGGGCTTACGCCAGCTCCGGCCTGCCCTGGGGCAGGAGATAAGTCTTATCAGATGGAGGCCACAGTGGCTGTTGGCTCCGCGGTAAGAGGCTGTCTTGGGATGGGGGCGGGGCTTGAGGGGGGGCACCCAGAGACAGCGGCCTCAACTTCTTGCCCGCCATGCGGCTTTGGAGGCGGGAAACAGGTGGGACTCCGGGGTTGGTTCCTCTGCGGGTCCTTGAGGAGTGGGATAGGGTGGGGGAAGGGGAGGAGGATAGAAGGCACGGAGGAGGGAGAGAGACCAAGAGATGGGACCAGGGAGCCGCAGATAAACAGAAAGAAAGCGACACAGAGCTGGAAGGAGGCAGAGAGAGGGCACAGAAAGGAAGGAGGGACCCAGGCTGGTGGGGGGGGGATACACAGAGAGAGAGCTGGAGATGGTCAAGCACAGATAGAGAGGCAAAGAGAGAACAGGCAACAGGTGGAAATGGGCAGAAGGCAAAAGATAAAGCCCGAAAGAGACAGGGGTCAAGGATGCAGGTGGAGAAGCTGAGAAGGGAGACACAGATGATGTAGACGGGGATGGGGAGAGAGCCAGAGATTCAGAGACAGAGTCTGAGAGGGAGTCCAGGAGACCCTAGGTGGCAACCTGGGGTGCGTCCCCGGCAAGTGGTGCTGGGGCGAGTGAGACGGGTGGGGGTGTGGATTAATGTGGACCCAGGTGGCCTGTGGCTCTGCCCTCCACCTGCTCAGGGGGACCTCCAGAGAGTCCCTGGGCCCCTGTGACTCAGTCCCCACCTTCTCGCCCTGTCCTACCTCCCCTGAATAGTAACAATAGTGACAGCAACCAGTGTCTCATTGCTGACACAGGCTTATGCCGGGCCTGTTCTGAGCACTTCCCTCCTGTAAAAGCATCGAACACACATGTACACAGTAAAACGTCCAGCTTGGGTCCCTGTAGGACAGGGATAATAACATTTAGTCTTAGCCCCAGGGCTCTGTGGGACAGGGATCTCCCCTGACAGCCCATTCTACAGATGAGACCGAAACACACCAAGGGTAGAGGGCAAGGATGGAGCCCTGTGTCAGACCTGTGGCCTACCCCAGAGGGAATTCACTATCCTCATCTTATATCTCTGGGCCTGCGCATCCTCATATGCAAAATGGGAGATTTGAGGAGGAAGGATTGGTGTTGGTGTCAGCGTATGATTAGCGTTAGTACTAGAATTAGTAGTGGTGCTAATAAAAAAGGGCCAAATGTTATCATCCATATATGTGCTGTATTTGTATACAGTACATTTAGTGAGCTCCTACTGTGTGCCTTACTCCGTGCATGCCTTCATCAGTGAGAACAAGGACAAAGACTCCTATGACGCAAGCGCTGATGGTTTCAGGACATCCACTCTGGAGCCAGCCCACCCTCATTTATAGACTGCCTCTTACCACCGACTGGCATGTGGCCTCGGACGAGTTACTGTCCCCTCAGGACCTCAGTTCCTCATCTGGAGAGATGGGGTAATAACAGCAGCTACTCCAGAGGGTGATAAGGGCAACTAAATGAGATTTAATCCATGAAGTGATTTTAACGCATTTCATTCTGAATTTTTTTTTTTTTTTGTCTTTTTACCTTTTCTAGGGCCGCACTCGCGGCATATGGAGGTTCCCAGGCTAGGGGTCTAATCGGAGCTGTAGCCACCAGCCTACACCAGAGCCACAGCAATGCCAGATGTGAGTTGCGTCTTCAGCCTACACCACAGCTCACGGCAACGCCGGATTGTTAACCCACTGAGCAAGGCCAGGGATCGAACCCACTACCTCGTGGTTCCTAGTAGGATTTGTCAACCACTGAGCCACGACGGGAACTACCGATTCTGAAATTTCTATTTATTGAGTACGAATGATACTATTTGGTCTTTTTTTATTAGCACCACTACTAATTCTAGTACTAATGCTAGTAATATGCGGAGACCAATACCGATACTGATTACTAATATAATACTCTAATATTGATACCAGCACTAACGCTAATTTGAATAGTGATGGTGGTAATAATAATAATTCTAGTCGTGAGCTATGGTGTCGGTCGCAGATGCGCCTTGGATCTGGCGTTGCTGTGACTGTGGCGTAGGTCGCAGACATGGCTTGGATCTGGCGTTGCTGTGGCTGTGGTGTAGGCTGGCAGCTACAGCTGCTATTTGACCCCTAGCCTGGGAGCCTCCATATGCCACGGGTGTGGCCCTAAAAAGCAAAAAAGAAAAAAGAAAAAATTCTAATCTACCATGAATACTTTTAGTAATATGAATACCAATTCCAGAAGTAGTCATTATGATTCATTTTAATCCTATCGACAACACTAATGGTAATAATAATAATCCTGATACTAATACTTTTCCTGGCACGGATATAATAACAGCAGCAAAATGATTTGCCGAGCCACCCAGGCACTGTGCTAAATGCTCTCCATGCGTCATTTTATCATTTTCTCACCAGGCCCTTGTGGTATAAGTGCGTATAATTGCCTCCGTCTTTTAGACTGGGAGCTGGCCCAGAGGAATGAAGATGTTCGCCTAAGGCCTTGGGTTCCTGTCTCAGCTTTTAGTGAATTGCTCTGTGATACATGGGCAGGCCACCCTCTGAGCCTCAGTTTCTCTGCCCTGACAATGGGGACAATCATAAAACCCACCTCAAATGTTGTCGTCGAGAGGCCACTCAACACAGGGCCTGCCTGGCGTGCTGTAAATGGTGTGCGCTGTAGCGGGAACTCTCCTCCTTGTTATTATTAGTTTGTTATTATTAGTAGAAATAGCGGTTGCGGCGTTGCGGGGGTGGGTAGGGAAATCTGCCCTCCTCGGGAAGGGCAGGCTAGAGGCACGTCTCAGACACGAGTTTGGCTGCTGGACTCAGGGTCCATTTCTTCATAACTGGAGGGGAGAAAAGGCTCAGGAAGGGAAGTAAAGGGTGGGGAGTGGGGGCCTCAGGGCTCTGGCTCCATCAAGAGCCAAAACCCTGCGGCTCTGAGGCCAGGCCTCACCCGATTCCCTCCCCCATCCCCAAGGAGGGGGCACAGGCCCAGAAGTCTGTGGCGACAGTTCAGCCAGCAGGGAGGCAGCTGGGAGCGGGCAGATAAGGGAATCGGCAGGGCCAGGCTAGGCTTTGGGGGAGACCAAGGAGGGTGGGGGCGGGAGTGGGGGTGGAGTGTCCGGGCCAAGCATCCTCTCCATCAGGCCTGCATTTGAGACTTAGCCCCAACGGCCTCTCTTCCCGGAAGCCTTCCCTGACTGGTTCCCTCCCTCTCAGCATCTTCTGGGGCTCCCGAGCTTGGTTCAAGCCCGAGGCATTTGGGCTATTCTCGCCCCTTCCAGACTGTGGAGTCCACCAGGGCTGGGATGGAGCCTGCCTCCCCTTGGTGTCCACAGCACCCGGAGGAACATCCACCAAAGTCCACTAAGGAATCAAACCTTTGCCTCAGAACCAAACTATTTTGGTTTTAAAGAGGAAAGTTTAAAGGACACTCTAACAAGCATTCATCTTTGTCAAACATTAATATTTTGCCCTATTCAGATCTTTTTATTTTATTATTATTATTATTGCTTTTTAGGGCCACACCCACGGCACATGGAGGTTCTCAGGCTAGGGGTCCGATTGGAGCTGCAGCTGCCGGCCTATGCCACAGCCACAGCAACGTGGGATCTGAGCCATGTCCGCAACCTACACCACAACTCACGGCAACACTGGATCCTTAACCCACTGAGTGAGGCCAGGGATCGAACCCGTAACCTCATGGTTCCTAGTCAGATTCGTTAACCGCTGCACCACGACGGGAACTCCAGATCTTTTTTTTTAAAAGAAATCTATTGCAGATACAGTTGAAGTCCTTGCCCCAATTTCATTTCCTTCTCTCTTTCCACTACCTTGAGTTTGGTCTTTATCTTCCTTGTGAGTATTTTTATTCTATTACTACGTATGTATGTGCCCATAAGCAACAAATGATACTGGGAGTTTGGGGACTGTTTTTGAACTTCATATGAATGGAATCATACAGTACGTGCTTCTTTTGCTCAGCATAACGTCTATGACATTCATCTTGGTTATTGTATATATCAATAGCTCATTCCTTTTTTTTGGTGGGGGGGTAGGGGAAGCAAACCCATGGCACACAGAAGTTCCCGGGGCCAGGGATCGAAACCATGCCACAGCAGCAACCTGAGCCACTGCAGTGACAACGTTGGATCCTTAACCTGCTGTGCCACTGCAGAAACTCCTCATTCTTTTAAAATTAAGATGTATGGAGTTCCCGTCGTGGCTCAGTGGTTAACGAATCCGACTAGGAACCATGAGGTTGCGGGTTCGATCCCTGGCCTCGCTCAGTGGGTTAAGGATCCGGCGTTGCCGTGAGCTGGGTGTAGGTTGCAGACGCGGCTCGGATCCCCCGTTGCTGTGGCTGTGGCGAAGACCGGCGGCTACAGCTCCTGTTAGACCCCTAGCCTGGGAACCTCCATATGCCGTGGGTGCGGCCCTAGATAAGGCATAAAGACAAAAAAAAAAAAAAAGACGTAGTTCACATACCACAAAATTTACCCCTTTAAAGTGTACATTTCAGGGGTTAGTACATTCACAAGGTTGTGCAACTATCGCAAGTTTCAGATTCCAGAACATTTTCGTCACTCCAAAAAGAAGCCCTGTGCCCACTGGCAGTCATTCCCGTTTCCCCTGGCCCCAGATGACCACTAATCTGCTTTATGTCTCTATGGGTTTGCCTGTTCTAGGCCTTTCATATAAATGGAATCAAACAACATATGGCCTTTGTGATGGACTTCTGTTACTTAAAGTTTTCAAGGTTCATTCACTCATGTTATAGCGTGGATCAGTGCTTCATTCCTTTTTAGGGCTGAAAGACAGTATATGAAAACCCTACATGTGCTACCCATCCATCTGACTAATGAACTACTTTGGCTATCATAAATAATGCTATGAACATTCACGTAAAAGTTGGTATGTGGCCGTATGTTTTCAGCTCTCTTGGGTGATATCTAGGAATGGAATTACAGAGTCCTGTGGTAATGCTCTGTTTAGCTTTTTGAGGAACTGAAAGAGTGTTCTCCAGAGCAGCTGTAGGAAGATTCCAGTTTATCTACATTCTCTCCAACGCTTGTCGTCTTTCTTTTTGATTCTAGCCATCCCAGTATTTTGTGCTTTTTTTTTTTTTTTTTAATGGCCACACCCAAGGCATATGGAAGTTTCCGGGCCAGGGATTGAATAGGAGCTGTAGCTTCTATCTGTGCTCCAGCTGTGGCAACACCAGATCCTTTAACCCACTGCACTGGGCTGGGGATCAAACCTGCACTTCTGTAGCAACCCGAGCCGCTGCAGTTAGATTCTTTTTTTTTTTTTTTTGTCTTTTTTAGGGCCGCACCTGTGGCATATGGAGGTCCCCAGGCTAGGGTTCCAGTTGGAGGTGTAGCCGCTGGCCTACACCACAGCCACAGCAACATGAGATCTGAGCCGCAACTGCAACCTACACCATAGCTCACGGCAACGCCAGATCCTTAACCTACTGAGCGAGGCCAGGGATTGAACCTGCCTTCTCATGGATGCTAGTCAGATTCATTTCTGTTGAGCCATGATGGGAACTCCCGCAGTTAGCTTCTTATCCCACTGTGCCACAGCAGGAACTCCTCGTTGTGCTTTTGATTTGTGTTTCTTTAGTGACTAATGATGTTGATCATCTTTTCATGTGTTTACTGGCTCTTTGTATAGAGAAATGTCTATTCAAATCCTTTGCCCATTTTTAATTATTTGTTTTTGAGTAGTAAGAATTCTTTGTGTTTTCTGAATGCTAGACCTTTAACAGATATGTGATTTACAAATATTTTCTCCTATTTGTGGGTTGTCTTTTCACTTTCTTGAGAACATGTGTCCTTTGAAGCACAAAGGCTTTTAGCTTTGCTGAAGTTCAATTTATTTTTTCTTTGGTTGCTATGCTTTAGATATCGTATCTAGGAAACCATTGCCTAATCCAAGGTCATGAAGCCTTATGCCTAGGTTTTCTTCTAAAAGTTTTATAGTTTTAGTGCTTACACTTAGGTCTTTGATTCATTAGGAGTTGATTTTTTATATGGTGTGAAGTAGGGGTCCAGTTTAATTCTTTTGCTTGTGTATATCCAGCTGTCCCAACACCATTTGTTGTAAAGATTATTCCTTCCCCTATTGAATTATTTTGGCACACTTGTCAAAAATCACTTGCCCACGATGTATAAGTTTACTTCTAGACTCTCAATTCTTTTTTTTTGGCTGTGCCCATAGCATGCAGATATTCCTGGGTCAGGGATAGAACCCATGCCACAGCAATGACCTGCCACTGCATCAACAATGCCAGATCTTTAACCCACTGAGCCACAAGGGAACTCCTGGACTCCTATTCTATTCTATTCTATTCTATTCTATTCTATTCTATTCTATTCTATTCTAAACCTATTCTATTCCAATTCTATATGTCTGTTTTTATGCCAGTGCCACACAATCCTGATTACCGTAGTTATTTTTTATTTTTATTTTTTGTCTTTTGTCCTTTTAGGGCTGCACCCGCGGCATGTGGAGGTTCCCAGGCTAAGCGTCTAATCGGAGCTATAGCTGCCGACCTACACCACAGCCACAGCAACATGGGATCCGAGCCACATCTGCAGCCTACACCACAGCTCACGGCAATGCCAGATCCTTAACCCACTGAGCGAGGCCAGGGATCAAACCTGCAACCTCATGGTTCCTAATCGGATTCGTTTCCACTGCGTCACAACGGGAACTCCTGATTACCGTAGTTATGTAATAAGTGTTTAAACTGGGAAGTGTGAGACCTCCAGCTCTGTGTTTCTTTTTCAGTATTATTGTAGCTATTCTGGGTCCCCAGCAATTGAATTTTAGGATAAGTTTGTCAATTTCTGCAAAGAATTAAACTGGGATTCCGATAGGGATTGCACTAAATTTATAGATCAATTTGAAGAGTATTGCCATCTTAATACTATAAAGTCTTCAGTTCATGAACTTGTAATGTTTTTAATTCATTTAGGTATTTAATTTTTTCAACAATATGTATAGTTTTCAGTGTTCTAGTCTTGCCCATCTTTTGTAAAATTTAATAATAATTTTCTTTTTATATGCTATTGTAAATGGAATTGTTTTCTTTTTCTTTTGCTTTTTTATTTATTTTTTAAGGGCTGTACCCCCAGTGTATGGAGGTTCCCAGGCTAGGGGTCTAATCAGAGCTACAGCTGCCAGCCACAGCCACAGCCACAGCCACAGCAATGTCAGATCCGAGCCGCGTCTGCGACCTGCACCGCAGCTCACGGCAATGCCAGATCCTTAACCCACTGAGCGAGGCCAGGGATCGAACCCGCAACCTTGTGGTTCCTAGTCGGATTCGTTTCTGCTGGTTCCGTTCCCACAACAGGAACTCCTGGAATTGTTTTCTTTCTTTCTTTTTTTTTTTTTTTGGTCTTTTGTCTTTTTAGGGCCCAACCTGTGGCATGTGGGGGTTCCCAGGCTAGGGGTCGAATCCGAGCTACAGCTGTTGGCCAACGCCACAGCCACAGCAACGTGGGATCCAAGCCGCATCTGTGACCTACACCGCAGCTCACAGCAATGCCGGATCCTTAACCCGCTGAGCAAGGCCAGGGATCAAACCTGCATCCTCATGGATACTAGTCGGGTTTGTTAACCGCTGAGCCACGGTGGGAACTCCCAGAGTGGGGAGTTTCTGACCTACATGAGCATGTTCTCCTGGGGTCTGGGTTCTCTGGTCCATTTGCTTTCAACCGGCCTCAGGGAGTGTTCGGTCTCTGAACTGTCTGTGGATGTTCAGCCCAAGGATGTGAGTTCTCTGAGTTGTTGGGGTGTGCATGTTCCCGGTTGTCAGATCTCTGGGGTTTAGGGAGGATACTTGCAAGCTTATGAGGTTTCTGCTCTGTTCGCTGATATATGTGTGTATCTGTGTCTATATATTCATATCTTTTTTTTGTCTTTTATCTTTTTAGGGCTGCACCCACGGCATATGGAGGTTCCCAGGCTACAGATCAAATCCAAGCTACAGCTGTTGGCCTACACCACAGCCACAGCAACGTGGGATCTAAGCTGCATCTGTGACCTACACCACGCTCATGGCAATGCCGGATCCTTAACCCACTGAAAGAGGCTAGGGATCAAACCCATGTCCTCATGGATACTAGTTGGGTTCTTTAACCACTGAGCCATGATGGGAACTCCCAGTGGAATTGTTTTCTTAATTTCATTTGTGGATTGTTCTTTTCTAGTACATAGAAATACAATTAAGTTTTATATGATCTTGTATCTTGTAACCTTGCTGAGCTTGTATATATAATGGTTTTGTTGTGGGCTCCTTAAGATTTTCTGTGTACAAGATCATGTCATTTGCATATGGAGATAGTTTTACTCCTTTCTTTCCAACTTGGAAGCCTTTTATTTCTTTTTCTTGCCTAATTACCCTGGCTAGAACTTCTAGTGCAATGTTGAATTGCAGTGGGTGAGAGAGGAGGTCCTTGTCTTGTTCCTGATCTCTTCAGGAGAAAGTTTTCAGTCTTTCACCATGAAATATGATGTGAGCTGTAGGTTTTGTATAGATGCCCTTTATCGGGTTGAGGAAGTTATCTTCTGTTCCTGGTTGTGGAGTGTTTCTATCATGAAGGGGTATTGAATTTTGTCAAATGATTTTTCTGCATCTATTAAGAAGATCATATGTGTCCTTTATTAATGAGGTGTATCACATTGATCGATTTTTGTATGGTGAACTAATCTTACATTTCTGGGGTAAATGCCACTTGGTCATGGTATATAATGCTTTTATATGTCACTTAATTCTATTTACTAGTTGTTTTTTTTTTGTTGTTTTTTGTCCTTTGAGGGCTGCCCCTGTGGCATATGGAGGTTCCCAGCCTAGGGTTCTAATCGGAGCTGTAGCCACTGGTCTATACCACAGCCACAGCAATGTCAGATCCGAGCCACGTCTGCGACCTACACCACAGCTCACGGCAACGCTGGATCAACCTACTGAGTGAGGCCAGGGATCGAACCCGCAACCTCATGGTTCCTAGTCAGATTCGTATCTGCTGCGCCACGATGGGAACTCGAGGATCTCCAAGAGTCTAACCACTTTTTATCACCTCCCCTGCCAGCTCCGGCATCGCTCGCCTGGACCATAGCAGTAGCCTCCTCCTCAGGGTTCCCCAGCTTCTGCCCTCAACCCTGTAGTCTCTTTAAATTCTAAGTCAGATCACGACCCTCCTGCCGCTCCCCTGTCCCTCAGAGGAAAAGCCAGAGTCCTCTCCATGGTCCATGAGGCCCCCACACAGTCTGTCCCGTCGCCCAGTGATTTCTATGGGTGTTGTCACTTTCCCACGTTTTGTTTTTCTCCAAAGCACCTATCATCCTCTACTGCACTTGATGTTTTCCTTACTTTATTTCTTTTCTATCTCTCACCCTAGAATGGCAGCTCCACAGACATAGATATGCCTAATTCTTCTGTTCAACATGCTCTCTCCAATGCCTGGAACAGAGCCAAGCACACAGTAGGTGCTCAGTGTATGTTTGCTGGTTGACTCTATGAGTGAATGGTGGGGGAAGGGGACAGAAACGGGAAATGCGTTCTTGTCTCTGTCAGGAGCTGAGCCTCAGTTGAACTCAGTGTGAACCTACCAGATCCAAAGGGAAAAAGCGCCACGTTCCCAGGGGTGAGACCAGCTCAGGTGTCCCAGAAAGAGTCAGTATCATCTGGGTTGGCCCTTGAAGGCCCCAGGGGAATCATAGAGATCTTGGGGTTCAGTCAAGACTTTGGGGTGGAGGAAACAGCAGGCAGCACTTGGAAGGAGTGAGGTGAATCAAAAAAGGATAAAAATGCGAGAACCCGTCATGGCTTGGTGGTTAACAAATCCGACTAGGAACCATGAGGTTGCGAGTTCCATCCCTGGCCTCGCTCAGTGGGTTAAGGATCCGGTGTCGCCGTGAGCTGTGGTGTAGGTTGCAGACTCAGCTCGGATCCCGTGTTGCTGTGGTTGTGGCGTTGGCCGGCAACTATAGCTCCGATTAGACCCCTAGCCTGGGAACCTCCATAGGCCACGGGTGCGGCCCTAGGAAAGACCAAAAAAAAAAAAAAAAAGCCAAAAAAAATAAAAGGATGGGCTCCACAACAAGGAGAAATCTGTCAGGGGTCTCGAATCCCAAGGGGATGACCCTGGGTTTGGTCCCCAGAGATGTCATACTCTGGTCACTGACCCCCAAACAGCCTAGAGACCTCATATCCTAGACCTAGACAAGCACCCACACCTAATGCTGAGATAAGAATAAGGAAGAGCTCGCGTTAATTGAAAGGTTATGAATTTATTGGGGCAGCTTGAATGGAGGACGTTCAGACGTCTTGTTCCCAAACCCACTTCAGATTCCACCCCCACCACCGCCAGGAGGGTGTGTGAAGTGCCCAAGTCCTCAGTCCTTGGAGGTCTCAGAGCCCGGGCAAGGTTTTGCAGGCAGGAAGGGAGAGGGTGACATCACAGGGGACAGAATGGCAGAGAGCTAGCCTCCGTCATGAGGAGATGTAGTTGGACACCTCAATCAGGTTTCTGTCAGGGTCTCGGAAGTAAATGGACATAATGGGCCCTTTTGCCCCTGTTCTGGGGACTGGCCCCTCCTCAATGGGGACATCACAAGCCTGAAGTGGGAAGAGAGAACAAAAGTCGTTCATCACAGTCCACGTGTCAGACCGAAGGTTAATTCTTTACAAGGGCCTGGAAGACCCTGGTGCCTTTCTGCGTCTCCTCCCATTCAAGCTCCCTCACTCTGCTCCAGCTGCTCACCAGCTGTTTGACCTCAAGCAGAGTACCTGAACTGCTCTGTCCCTCAGTTTCCTGGTCTGTCAATTGGGGATGATAATGTACCTTGTGTTATCTAGTCCGTGGCAGAGTCAGAATTCAAACCTAGACAGTCTGGGCTGGGAAGTTCCCTGGTGGTCTAGCGGTTAGGACTCAGTGTTTTCACCACCACGCTCCGGGTTTGATTCCTGGTCTGGGAACCAAGATCCCACATCAAGCCACTGCATGCTGCAGCCAAAAAAAAAAAAAAAAAAACCCAAAAATCAAAGACAGACTGGGCCAAAGTCCATACCCTTAATCCCTATGATTTACCCACTTTAATTCCAAACCAGACTTTTTCACTGATATTTTCCAAAGGAGTCCAGGTCAATTTGCACAAAATACATTTAATACCTCAACCTGCATTCCCCAAAAGGAGAACCAATGACCTCCTCGTGTAAAATCATTTTAAATGTTAAAGGAATGCTAAATTAAGTAACACGAGTCAGAAATTATTCTCTCTTCAATCCTCTCTCAGTCCTTCTGATTTTACCAAGAAGAAAGTCTCTGGTGGATGCCAAGTCCTTGGCACCTCCTTAACTACTTGCCAAATCTCCGTTTGGAATGTCAGGCCCAGAGAGTGGGGAGATGGAAGTGGCTAGACTCAAATAACATTGTGATGCTTTTATAGCTGTTTGTTTTTGCAGTTACCTCCTGTTTATGCCAAAATAGCATGGGTTTTCATTTACTTGGTTGAACATTTTCTTTTTTCTTTTCTTTTTTGGTCACGCCTGTGGCATGTGGAGGTTCTGGCACCAGGGATCGAACCCAAGTCACAGCAGTGTTAATGCCTGATCCTTAACCCGCTGAGCCACCACGGAACTCCTGAACATTTTCTTTTTACATAAATGTATTTATGTGAAAAGAATCGAGGTATAATATTTTTTAAAAGGGTGATGTAAAGTTTTCTTTTCTTTTCTTTTTTAATTTGTCTTTTGTCTTTGTAGGGCCGCACCCGCCACATATGGAGGTTCCTAGGCTAGGGGTCCAATTGGAGCTACAGCTGCCTGCCACAGTCACAGCCACAGCAACGCCAGATCTGAGCCATGTCTGCGACCTACACCACAGCTCACGGCAATGCCGGATACTTAACCCACTGAGCGAGGCCAGGGATCGAACCCACAACCTTGAGGTTCCTAGTCAGATTCGTTTCCACTGCACCACGACGGGAACTCCAAAGTTTTCTTTTAAAAAGCATTTGCTTATAGGAAAAAATGATGTCAACAAAAATAACGAGTAAACAATTGCGTATAGGTCTTATCTGGATGTGACAAAACTGTTGTCTGAAGTTTGAGTCATGCTTCTATTTTCACTGAATCTCAGCACCTTTCTCAAAAGAGGGGAAGGCTGGAGTTCCCGTCGTGGCTCAGTGGTTAACGAATCTGACTAAGAACCATGAGGTTGTGGGTTCGACCCCTGGCCTTGCTCAGTGGGTTAAGGATCCGGCACTGCTGTGAGCTGTGGTGTAGGTTGCAGACGCAGCTCAGACCCCGCGTTGCTGTGGCTGTGGCGAAGGCCTGCGGCTATAGCTCCTGTTAGACTCCTAGCCTGGGAACCTCCATATGCCGCGGGTGCGGCTCTAGATAAAGGCAAAAAGCCAAAAAAAAAAAAAAAAAAAAGAGGGTAAGACTGACTCACCTTGAGGTGCTGGACCCTCTCCTCCAAAGGCACCTCCGTGATCAGACAAATATCCAGGGAACCAGGGACTGGGTGAGCGGCTTTGGGTTCAAATTCCTTTCCCACCTCATGGAGGTTAAATTTCTGGTCTCCAAAACACAGTGCTTTCCGGTCTCCCTGTTTGGTAAGAGAAAACAACCTGAAACTAAACCTCCAAGATGAGTGTGAGGTAAAACCCCCTACCTACCCCACCAAGGTTTTTTTTTTTTTTTAAAAGTAGAACAAAACTTATGATGAAAAACAGCAGCCCATGGCCCCACTCTAGTCTCATTCCCCAGAGGCCGCTGCTCTCAATGTGTGTATGTGTTTCTTTCTTCTGGAAATTATTTCCACACCCCCAAATAATACGTTTATACAACTCATGGCAGAGATGGCAGTTTGCCTACTTGATTTACATTTCTCCCCTTTTTCTTTTAAAGACAACCCAAGTTTCAGTGGGGTGTGCTGTGCCACGAGTTTTAACAACCTGCATTTCCCAGCATTCCTTGCTGAGAGACCAGGTAAGATGAACCAGGCAACGAGAGGTTGACCGAGCCCATGAGTGGGGCTTTTGGGAACCTCCCCACCCCACTGACCTGGCGTTTTTTGCCCACTCACTTCCTCCTCCTTCCAGCCACACTGCCTGAGCACTGACTGCCTACCTCCGGACTGGTTGTTAAATG
This sequence comes from Catagonus wagneri, assembly GCA_004024745.2. Classification (NCBI taxonomy): domain Eukaryota; kingdom Metazoa; phylum Chordata; class Mammalia; order Artiodactyla; family Tayassuidae; genus Catagonus; species Catagonus wagneri. The sequence goes on from PVHT020000193.1 coordinate 1,771,100, forward strand.
AGAGAAAAAGAAAACCGTTTTATTTCATCTCTGGGTAGTTGAGTTTTCTCCCACGGGTCTCCAAACACAGTCCCTAACAGATGTGCTGCTATTTCTTGATTTGGCAACTTTAGACATTTTCTGTATTTCCCTGCTACGATGAGTGAGGACTTAGCTCCTCCCCTTCACTGCTCCTCGCAATAGAATTCTGTCATCATTTTTAGTTCCTCTTTTGGTCCTTTTACAATTTTTTTCTTTTCCCTTATAGTTTATTACAGGATATTGAATATAGTTCCCTGTGCTATATGGTAGGACCTTGTTGTTTATTCCTTTCACGGTTTTCAAGTAAACCACTCCATCTTTCTGTTTTGTTTTTTGCTCTTTAGGGCTACACCTGAGGCACGTGGAGGTTCCCAGGCTAGGGGTCTAATCAGAGCTGTAGCCTCCGGCCTTCGCCACAGCCACAGCAACGCCAGATATGAGCCGCACCTGCAACCTACACCACAGCTCACGGCAACGCCGGATCCTTGAACCCACTGAGCGAGGCCAGGGATCGAACCTGCGTCCTCATGGATGCTAATCGGATTCATTTCCACTGAGCCACGACAGGAACTCCTTTCCCACAGCCTTTTAAATATGTGATTTCGTTGTCTTCTTGAATCTGCTATTGCTGTTAAGAAGTCTGGTGTTAATCTGTTTTTCATTCTTTTATAGATGATACACCTGACTTTTCTTGATCCTAGATATACTGAAATTTCACTCCAGTGTGTCCAAATACAGGGGGTTGAGGCTTTGTATGCCTCACTATCATTCTTGGCCCATGCGAGACCCTTTTATAGTTTTATTTGCATATTCTTTTTGTCTCCATTCTTCATTCCTTTCCCTACTCTAGGCAATGATTATAAACGTGTTTGTTGTCCATCCTTTGGTTTTCCTAAGTCACTGTAAAACATGTATTATTGTTTTGTGCATGTATGTTATAAATGGTACTGTGCTGTAGACCTGATTTGGCTTCTTCATTTTTCACTCAGCATGATCTTTTTAGGACCTGTCCATCTGCTGTGTATATATCCAGTCTGGTACTGCTTAATTCTATTTATTTTTTAAGTGAATTCTATTACATTTATAGTTGTACAACGATCATCACAACCTGATTTTATAACATTTCCATCCCAAACCCTCAGTGCATCCCCCCGCTTAATTCTATTTTTATTTGTAGTGTTCTGTTAGTTTTTCTCTGTAATATATTTTTAATTACTCACTGAATTTTATTATATTTATAGTTGTGCAACGATCAGCACAACCCAATTTTATAGAATTTCCATCCCACCCCCCAACCTGTCTTATTTGGAAGCCATAAGTTTTTCAAAGTCTGTGAGTCAGTATCTGTTCTTCAAAGAAGTTCATTGTGTCCTTTTTATAGATTTCATGTGTAAGTGATAGCATTTGGTGTTGGTGTCTCCTTATCTGACTGACTTCACTTAGCATGATAATTTCTATGTCCATCCATGTTGCTGCAAATGCCGTTATTTCTTTCCTTTTAATGGCTGAGTAATATTCCATTGTGTATATGTACCACATCTTCTTTATCCACTCCTCTGTCGATGGGCACTTAGGTTCCATGTTAGTTTAAAATTTTGTACTCTGTCATGCCATGGGCCCTTTCAGTTTAAGACGCATTCAGTGTCTCTGCATCTCCCACTTTTGAAGATTTTCCAAATTTTCAAGGACTGTGTTCAGTCTCTAGAAACCTCCTTTTTACCTTGAATCTCTTTTTCTTGGGAACTTTCCTTTCTCTTGATCTGAACTGGACTGGTTGTTTTCTAGGTATATTTCTGAATATTTCTCTTGAGATCCACTGTGTCCTGACTTTGATGTCTTTCTTATTCCTGAATTTTTTTTTCTTTTTTTGGCTGCCTTGTGGCATATGGAGTTTCCAGGCCAGGGATCAGATCTGAGCCACAGTTTTGACAACGAACGCCACATCTGTGGCAACGCTGGATCCTTTAACCCACCGTGCTGAGCCAGGAATCAAGCCTGAGTCCTGGCACTGTAGAAATGCCACTGATCCCATCGTGCCACAGCGGGAACTCCTCTTGTTCCTAGATTAACCACTCGTTTTGTTGTAGTGTATTCTCAAGTAATTTTCAAAGCAAATAAGAAAAGTTTCTGAGTCTTCCTTTTTTTTTTTTTCTTTTTAGGGCCACACCCGCGGCATGTGGAGGGTCCCAGGCTAGGGGTCTAACAGCAGCTGTAGGTGCCGGCCTTCGCCACAGCCACAGCAATGCGGGATCCGAGCCGCATCTGCAACCTACAACACAGCTCATGGCAATGCCGGATCCTTAACCCACTGAGCAAGGCCAGGGATCGAACCCGCAACCTCATGGTTCCTAGTCAGATTCGTTAACCACTGTGCCACGACAGGAACTTCTCCGAGTCTTCTTATGTCAAAGAATGTTTTATTTTATACTCATCTTTTTTTTTTTTTTTTTTGCCTTTTGTCTTTTTATGGCC
>PVHT020000193.1:1773692-1813486 GCA_004024745.2 Catagonus wagneri
TAGGGAAGTAATTACCTTGAAAGTCACGACCTCCATGCCCAAAATCTTGGAATAAAACATAGTGGTGTCTTTGATGTTCTTCACTGTCATTACAATGTGGTCAAGTCTCTGGATAAGACACGGGAAAGGAGTCTGGCTGCTGTCCCTCCATGACTGAAAAAAGACCAAAAAAAAGTCAGAAGAGACCATACTACCACTGGTCACACCCGTGTTTCCTGTGTTTCATTCTCGCCACCTCCCCTTACCTTCCCAAAGACTATAGTTCCTTCTATCCCCATTTCAAGGGGAATGTCCTGGGAGGCATCTTCAGGATTTGTTATTAATGTGTGGATTCACAAGAGTCCACGTGTCGGCTACAGCCATTCTCCACTGTTTTCTTGTTTTTTTTTTTTTTTTTTTTGCTTTTTAGAACCCCACCCATGGCATATGGAGATTCCCAGGCTAGGGGTCTAATCGGAGCTGTAGCTGCCGGCCTACACCACAGCCACAGCAACATGGGATCCGAGCCACATCCACAACCTACACCATAGCTCATGGCAATGCCAAATCCTTAACCCACTGAGCGAGGCCAGGGATTGAACCCATGTCCTCATGGATGCTAGTCGGGTTTGCTAACCGCTGAGCCACGATGGGAACTCCCGACATTGATTTTCTCTGTTGTATGTTTGTTTTCCATTTTACCAGTTTCTGTTCTTATCTTTATGATTTCTTTCCTTACACTTTCTTAGGGTTCAATTTGCTGTTTCTTTTTTTTTTTCTTTTGTCTTTTTGCCTTATCTAGGGCCGCACCCACGGCATATGGAGGTTCCCAGGCTAGGGGTCCAACAGGAGCTGTAGCCACTGGCCTTCGCCACAGCCACAGCAACGCGGGATCCGAGCCACGTCTGCAACCTACACCACAGCTCACAGCAACGCCGGATCCTTAACCCACTGAGCAAGGCCAGGGATTGAACCCGCAACCTCATGGTTCCTAGTTGGATTCATTAACCACTGAGCCACGATGGGAACTCCATTTTTGCTGTTTCTTTTACAGATTCTTTTTCTTCCTTTCTTCCTCTTCCTTTTCTCTTTCTTTCTTTCTTTTTCTTTCTTTCTTTTTCTGGCTGCTTCCATGGCACACAAAAGTTCCCAGGTCACAGCAGTGACAATGCTGGATCCTTAACCTGCTGGGCCATGAGGGAACTCCCAGATTCTTGATGTGGAAGCTTAGGTAACTGATTTTCAACTTCTCTGATCTATAGGTATTTAGAGCTACAGATTTCCTCTAAGCACCGCTTTAGCCGCATCCCCCACTTTTGATAGTTTTTGGAAATTAACTCAACTTACTCCTCTCATTATTCAGTGCCCTGCTAGCTCAGATTCGATCCCTGATTCCTGCTTTGCAGATGCGGAACTCCATCTTGACAAATTTAAGGGTAAGCACAGCTGGCTCTCTCTTGCTCGCTCGCTCTCTCTCTCTCTCTCTCTTTTTTTTTTTTTTTTTTTAGGGCCGGACCTGAGGCAATTTCCATAGGAAGTTGCCAGGCTAGGGGGTCGAATTGGAGATGCAGCAGCTGCTGGCCGATGCCACAGCCACAGCCACGCCAGATCCGAGCCGCGTCTGCGACCTACACCACAGCTCACGGCAACGCCGGATCCTTAACGCACTGAGTGGGGCCAGGGGTGGAACCCATGTCTTCATGGAAGCTATTCAGGTTTGTTACACAAGGGGAACTCCAGAACTGGCTCTCTTAAGGAACAGGAAGAAGGCCCAAGTGGATTAGAATCCAAGAGTGAGACAGGAGGAGGAGGACTAGGCAGGACCAGATCATGCAGGGCTTCTGAGGCGAGGTTAGGGAGACTGGTTTATAAAAATGATGATCGACTGAAAAAGAACACACAACCTAAAAGTTGTGAGTTAGGACTGAGGGCGATAACCTAGGAGACAGCTTCTTAGCTCAGAGGAACTGATCAAAAGAGGTAGGGGAAGGACCAGGATGTATAGGAGTTTTTTCTGGGGAAAAAAAACAAAACCAAAAAAACTACCCTGGAGTCGAACATCAAAAGATTACTGCTAATCACAAAAAACAGACTCTAGTTAATGACTTTAGTGCTTTTTTCTTCCTTCCTTCCTTCCTTCCTTCCTTTCTTTCTTTCTTTTATGCTAAAAAGCAAAAAAAGCATCTGCGGTCTATGGAGGTTCCCAGGCTAAGGATCCAAGTGGAGCTGTAGCTGCCACCCTATGCCACAGCCACGGCAGTGCCAGATTCGAGTCGTGTCTGCGACCTACACCACAGCTCATGGCAACGCTGGATCCTTAACCCACTGAGCGAGGCCAGGGATTGAACCCGCAGCCTCATGGTTCCTAGTCGGATTCGTTTCCGCTGCTCCACGATGAAAAATCCTTTAGTGCTTTTCTTTGTATGGAAAGATGCAAGAGTCTGGGGTCTTTGAAGTTATTCCTCACATATGCATCAACTAACTAGGGCCAGTATCCTGTTTTTCTCCATCCTGAATTCCTTCAGGGCACCCACTGGGGGACAGCTGCGGTGGCTGAGGGCTTGAGGGCAGGCAGCCAGACGTAGTAGTCACATAAGCTTACTGTGTGCCAAACCCTATTCTAAGCACTACACAAAATAGAATCCATTTTATTCCTCACAGCAACCGTATATGTATATGTGTATATTATATGCATAAAATCTAGAGTGTCCAAAATGCCTTACGCTCCCTCCCGCCTCCTCCACAGGGAAGGGTTCTATCTTTCTACAAAGTCCTCTTCGAGGTCTCCTTCAGGGCGCCAGGCACCCTGGAATTCTTCTAGCAAACCTCAAGGTCAGCGCTGCTTCCCGGCCACTCCCCGCACCACCCCATCCGGGGAGCCCTGGCCGAACTGTCTCCCAGAGCTGCCCTGAGGGAGCAGAGCGGAGCCGCCAAACCTCAGCCCAGGGCCACTCGGGCAAACGGGTTGACGGCCAAGCCTGCGTTGGAGCAGAGAATTTCCGTGTCTCTCTGCTGCCCTCTGCTTGTCTTTGAAAGAGGAAGGAAGAGAGAGGAGGATGGGAAAATGGATGACAGCATACCGGGATAGCCCGCATAAAAAGGAAGCAGGCTGCCAGGTCTGGGGACTCCCAGCCTTGGCGCCGAGACCTGTGCCCGAGACCCCCAGCTGCCACCCCGTTCACCTGCTTCTCCGAAGTCCTGCTCCACATCCTGGCTGCCAGCCTGGAGCGCAGATGGCACAGCATGTAGGCTAAGTGTCCTTGCCCCCAGGGGCTCCAGACAACCCTCTGGCTCGGTGCCTGGAGATCAAGGGGCAGGAATGGGAGGGCCACGGACTGAGGACGGCTGGTGGTGACAGAGGTAGGTGGTGCAAGTCCAAGGTCTTTGACATGAAACTCAGGGCCTTGAAAGTAAAGGCTTGGAGTTCCCGTCATAGCGCAGTGGAAACGAATCCAACTAGGAGACATGAGATTGCGGGTTTGATCCATGGCCTCGCTCAGTGGCTTAAGGATCTGGCATTGCCGTGAGCCGTGGTGTAGGTTGCAGATGCGGCTTGGATCTGCTGTTGCCGTGGTTGTGGTGTAGGCTGGCAGCTACAGCTCAAATTTGACCCCAAGCCTGGGAATCTCCATATGCCGTGGGTGTGACTCTCAAAAGCAAAAAAAAAAAAGGGCAAAAAAGTAAAGGCTTAAGGTGAGCCTTAGCCAGTTCAGGCCATCATAATACAGCACTGTAGACAGGGTGGTCAGAATCACAGGAATTTTTCTCACCATTCTGGAGGCCAGAAGTCCAAGATCAGAGTGCCAGCAGAGGAGTTCCCGTCGTGGCTCAGTGGTTAACGAATCCGACTAGGAACCATGAGGCTGTGGGTTTGATCCTGGCCTCGCTCAGTGGGTTAAGGATCCGGCGTTGCTGTGAACTGTGGTGTAGGTCGCAGACGCGGCTCAGATCTGGCGTTGCTGTGGCTGTGACTGTGGCCGGCAGCTGTAGCTCCAATTTGACCCCTAGCCTGGGAACCTCCATGTGCTGCCCAGGTGGCCCTAAAAAGCAAAAACATGCACACAAACAAAAACAAAAAACAAAACGACCCCCCCCCACCTTGTAAAACAAAGCACCAGGCCTAAGACTTTTCTTAAAATTCAAAGCAGTGAGCTGGCCGGTCCAGGGATGTGGGGCAAGAAGCTGGGAGAGTGGACACCAAGCCCGTAATCATGGATCTAACTATGTGACCTCGAACAAGTCACTTGCTTGAACCAGCCTCAGATTCCTGGGGATGACACCCAGCTGGCAGGACATCATAGTGATGGTTGGCTGTCCCCAAGAGTCATACTTCATCTGCCCTAATGTTGAGCTGTTGCAAAGCGGCTGCCCAGCCAGAAGTTCTATTTCCCACCCTCCCTTGGCCCCCTGGGTGGGGGCCGAATGACTAGTTCCGCCAAATGGACTTAAGTTAAAATGATATGTGTCCTTAAGAAACAGTGATGTTTTCTCCATTTGCCCTGGAGATCTGGAACCCCAGCAGAAGGTGAAGCCACAGTGTCCAAGGAGCCTGGGGTCCTCAGCCACCACATAGAAGTCCACTTATCAACCAGGAACTCCCATATTAGCCTGTGATGCGAACAAGAAAAAAAACTTTTTTTTTTGTCTTTTGTTATTTTAGGGCTGCACCTGTGGCATATGGAGTTTCCCAGGTTAGGGGTCGAATTGGAGCTGCAGCTGCCAGCCTATACCACAACCACAGCAATTCACGATCCAAGCCACGTCTGTGACCTACACCACAGCTCATGGCAATGCCAGAGTCTTAACCCACTGAGTGAGGTCAGGGATTGAACCCGCGTCCTCATGGGACATTAGTTGGGTTCGTTAACCACTGAGCCACAACGGGAACTCCAAACAAAACAAAAAAACCCAAAACATTTTTAGTTGTGTGAAACCACTGACGTTGTGGGGTCTGTTAGTTGTTGCAGGAGAATTAATTTCTGGATATACATAGAGTGTTGCATGGATTGAATCCTCTGGGCAAACCGGATCTGTCAGCTGAGGAACCTGTGGACAGGGGAGCCTTCTTTCAGGAGGGTCTCCTGTCCTCTAGAAGGGTTGGTCTTCCTTTACAGCAGGCAGAGCTCTGGCCAGGTTGAGGGGCTGGGAGGGCACGCGCACCTCCAGGCTGGACACTGGTTCCACTGTGGGGGCGCGGGGGATGGGAGCAAGGACCTTGCTCTTCCAAGACCCAGAGGTGAATAAGGCACTAGTGCTCTGTAGCCCGGCTTGGCTTTAATAATGGGCTTCAGGGCACATCTAAAGTTGGTAGAATTCAGCCACAGCTCTATAGATGGATTAAGGATAGCTTTGCTTTCACTGTCTCCAGCACCGATCTCTTCTTCTCTGAGAATAAAGGCACTTGCTGTTGTTGTAACTGAGACCCATTGTGCTCCTTGCCTGCCGCAGCACTTCTCCTAGGATAAAGCCCCAGAAGAACTAGAAGAACTGGCAGCAGCCAGGGTTGCCCAAGGCATGCAACCCTCAGGGCTATTTCATTTTCCTGTGACACAGGCCTGCGCCATGTGCTGGGACAGTGTTTGTTTGCAGAGCGTTGTTTCTACCACCAAAGAAAATGCCTGCCTTTCTACCAGATCCAGAGTTTGTGAGAACTTGAGGGAAGGCATCTAAACCACATAGGCTCTGTAGCTGTTTCCTTGTCCATAAAATGGACATGCTAGAACTTAGCCTGGCCATCACAAAGGGTAGTTAAGAGATTATGTGAAAAGGGTCTTTCTCAGTAGGGCGTCTTCTCCCTGCAAGTAACAGAAAGCCCTCTTAGAGTGTCTTCAAGTGAGAGGGGTTTATTTCCTTCCGTTACCAGAAAATTTGAGGTTAGAAATCTCAGGCTCATGATAGTGTAAGCAGGGTCTAGTTTTCCTTCCCTCTTTCATATTGACCGTCTTTAAGCATGCTGACTTTTGTCTTCATGCTTTTTGCCTCGTAGCCTCAAGATGGCTGCTGCACTTCCAGCGCTCACATCTGTATCCAATGCAGGAAAAAGGAATCAGGACAGAGGCTTTCTCTTTTTTAAAGTTTTTGTTGAAATATAGTTAATTTACAAGGTTGTGATAATTTCTGCTGTGCAACAAAGTGACCCAGTAATATATATACACATATCCATTCTCAACAAAGGCTTGCTCTTAAAGAGGCATTGTCTCCTTTTTTTTTTGTCTTTTTGTCTTTTTAGGGCCGTACCCGCAGCATATGGAGGTTCCCAGGCTAGGGGTCCAATCAGAGTTTTTGCCCCCACAGCCATAGCAACGCAGGATCCGAGCCTCATATGAGACCTACACCACAGCTCACGGCAACGCTGGATCCTTAACCCCCTGAGTGAGGCCAGGGATCGAACCCGCATCCTCATGGATACTAGTCAGATCCGTTTCCACTGTGCCACAAGGGGAACTCCCCAGAGGCTGTCTTTTAGAGTTGGGTGGGCAGGGTGGACAGCTCAGCCACTGGTTGGCAGGATGGCCTCAGGCAAGTTTCTCACCTTCTCTGGAGCCCTCTCCCCTCTTTCCTGCACTTGGGGTAGTAGGTGCTCTGCAAATGTTAGTTATTATGAACACCAAGAAATCTCAGAATATTTTGGAGAGAGGTAGAATGATCTGGGGCCTCGAGGTTAGCACTGAGCGAGCCTCAAGTCCACTTCCTCTTTCGTGAGCTGATCTTGTCTCTTATTTCTTTAAAAAAATAAGACTTTGTTTTTTCTATTATAGTTGATTTACAATGTTCTGTCAATATCTGCTGTACAGTAAAGTGACCCAGTCATACGTATACATACATTCTTTTTCTCACATTATCCTCCATCATGTTCCATCACAAGTGACTAGATATAGTTCTCTGTACTACACAGAAGGATCTCATTGCTTATCCATTCCAAATGCAATAGTTTGCATCTATTAACCCCAAACTCCCAGTCCATCCCACTCCCTCCCCCTCCCCCTTGGCAACCATAAGTCTGTTCTTCAAGTCCATGAGTTTCTTTTCATTTGTGCTGTATATTAGATTCCAGGTATAAGTGATATCATGTGGTATTTGTCTCTCTCTTTCTGACTTACCTTCACTTTGTACGAGTCTCTAGTTCCATCCATGTTGCTGCAAATGGCATTATTTTGCTCTTTTTTAATGGCTGAGTAGTATTCCCTTGGCAACCACGAGTCTGTTCTGGTCTAGTCTCTTATTGGTCAAGAGGGCTCAAGTTGTTTTCTGTTACTTGCATCTTACCTGAGAAAGATTCCTCATAATTTTTTTATACTTAGAGAATTAGGAAAAATTTCAATGTAGAGGATGTTGTGATGAAAAATTTTTAGCTCAAGTTCAGGAGTTTTTTACATTTTGCATTGGTGGCAGGCAGAATGATGTCCCTGCCTCCTCCAAAGATGTCCGTGTCCTAATTCCTAAAACTCGTGACTATGTTATGTTATAAGGGAAAAGAGAATCAGAGTTTCAGATGCAATTGTTTGCTAACCAAAGGACCTTAAATCAGGGCAATTATCTTGGATTATCTGATGGACTTGATGTGATCACAGGGTCCTTAAAAGTGAAAGGGGGGGATGGAGTGTCCGTTGTGGCTCAGCTGTAATGAACCTGACTAGTATCCATCCACGAGGACTCGGGTTCAATCCCTGGCCTCACTCAGTGGGTTAAGGATCCGGCGTTGCTGTGAGCTGTGGTATAGGTCGCAGATGCGGCTCGGATCCCGTGTTGCTGTGGCTGTGGCGTAGGCCAGCAGCTGAAGCTCCAATTCAACCCCTAGCCTGCAAACTTTCAAGTGCCATACCTGCGGCCCTAAAAAGACCAAAAAAAAAAAAAAAAGTGGAAGGGGGAGGTGATTTGTTGGGAGAACTCAGCTAAAGTTACCTTTGAAGAAGGAGGAAGAAGGCGAGGAGCTGAGGGATGCAGGGTCCTCTGGAAGATGGAAAAGGCAAGAAAATAGTCTTTCTGAGAACTTCTAGAAGGGAACTCAGGTCTGCTGACACCTTGATTGGAGCCCAGTGAGATCCAAGTCTGATTTCTGACCTCCGGAATTGCTAGGTAACAATTTTTTTTTTTTTTTTTTTGCTTTTTAGAGCCACGCCCAGGTTAGGGGTCAAATCAGAGCTGCAGCTTCCGGCTGACGCCACAGTCACAGCAACGCCAGATCTGAGCCGCCTCTGCGACCTACACCACAGCTCATGGCAGCGCTGGATCCTTAACCCACTGAGCGAGGACAGGGAGCGAACCTGTGTCCTCATGGATACTAGTCGGGTTCATTACCACTGCGCCACAACGGGAACTCCTGTCAGGTACTAATTTGTGTTGCTTTGAGCCACTAGCTTCGTGGTAATTTGTTACAGCAGCGATAAGAAACTCCTATGACATCTATTTATTTTTCTTCTGTGAAATAATTGGAGAAACTCAACACCCATTACTTCAACTAAGATATGTAGTAAAAGCCCATTGGTATAAATAGCTCTTAACTCTTTCCTTCTCTCTGATTCTCTGCACCCACCAATCTTGCCTTCTATCTGGGTACATGTGGAGAAAGAACATGGCAAGAAACATGGTTATTTCTTGGTAGTGGAATTTAGAATGATTTTTAAAACTTTTTTTTTTTCCCGGCTACAGCTGAATCATATGAAAGTCTCTGGGCTAGGGGTCGAATCGGAGCTGCAGCTGCCGACCTACGCCACAGCTACAGCAACGCAGGATCCGAGCCACGTCTGCGACCTACACCACAGCTCACGGCAATGCCGGATCCTTCACCCACTGAGCGAGGCCAGGGATTGAACCTGCATCCTCATGGATACTAGTCGGGTTCTTAACCCTCTGAGCCATAATTGGAACTCCTGTATGTTGGGTTCTTAACCCCCTGAGCTGCAACGGAAACTTTTTTATTTTAATTTTTGGCTGTGCCTGTGGCATGTGAAAGTTCCTGGGCCAGGGATTGAACCCGAGCCACAGGAGTGACCCAAGCCCCTGCAGTGATGCGAAATCCTTAACCAGATACACCATAAGGGGAATCCTAGAGTGATTTTTTCTTTAAATTTCATCTTTGTGCGTTTCCGCACTATTTTGTTTGCATTTTTTATAATGAGTAGGCTTTTTTTTTTTAAAGTGAAAACAATAAGGTCACAGTTATGTATGTTCCATGACAAAGCCTGTACTGATGCCCACGGCCACCAATGAGCATCTCTCCATCCTAGGTGAGGGCTCCCCAGAACAAACCAACATAGCCCAGATCTAGCCTATTCCTTCCCCCTCGTTCTCCGTCTTAAGACAAATATATAAAATTCATTTCTGGAGTTGCCGTCGTGGCACAGCAGAAACGAATCCGACTTGGGTTCGATCCCTGGCCTTGTTCAGTGGGTTAAGGATCCAGCGTTGCCGTGGGCTGTGGTGTAGGTTGCAGATGCGGCTTGGATCTGGCGTTGCTGTGGTTGTGGCGTAGGCCAGCGGCAACAGCTCCGATTAGACCCCTAGCCTGGGAACCTCCACATGCTGCAGGTGCGGCCCTAGAAAAAACAAAAAGCCAAAAAGTAAAAATTCGTTTCTGCCTATTATGGACTGAATTGTGTCCTCCTCAAATTTGTATGTTGAAGCCCTAGTCCCCAACATCTCAGAATGTGACTGTATTTGAAGACAGAGCCTTTAAGGAGGTGATTAAATTTAAAATGAGGTCACTAGAGTGGGCTCTAATCCAATCTGACATATCTTTTGAAGAAGGGCAAGGGAGTTCCCGTTGTGGCACAGAGAAAACGAATCTGACTTGTATCCATGAGGGTGTAGGTTTGATCCCTGGCCTCACTCAGTGGGTTAAGGATCCAGCGTTGCTGTGGCTGTGGTGTAGGTCGGCAGCTGTAGCTGCAATTTGACCCCTAGCCTGGGAACTTCCGTGTGCTGAGGGTGTGGCCCTAAAAAGACCAAAAAAAAAAAATGATATTCCTCAAAGATACTTCATTTACACTCCCTTGTAACCTCCCAACAAACCTGTGAACCTGTGAGAGATCAGAGTGGTACTTATGACTCCTCATCTGACCAAAAGCATAGAAACTCTGAGATCAGGGGGCCAAGGATTCCATCTTCCTGTCTACGACGTAGTCCATCAAATCACAATTTCCTTCTGGAAAATCACATTTCGTTTTGGCACTGATCTCTAAAACACCCCCATCTAATTGATCAGAGAGCCTTTTTTGGTGGGGGGGGGGCACGCTCACAGCATGCAGATATTCCCGGGCCAGGGATCAAACCTGAGCCATAGCAGTGACAATGCCACCTCCTTAACCACTAGGCCACCAGGGAACTTCACTAGTTAAAATTGTTTTTGAAAACTCCTTTGCAGGGAGTAGACCACTGGGCAAAAAGATTTGAACTGGCACATTACAGAAGAGGCTGCCCAAATGTTCAATAACCATGTGAGAAATGTTCAACTTCATTATTCCATCAGGGAAAAGAAAATTCAAACCTCGAAGAGGAACATCACGTCACATCAAATTGGTAAAAAAGAAAAAAATTTGGGGGAGTTCCCTGGTGGCTCAACAGGTTAAGGACCTGGCATTGTCACTGCTGTGGCACGGGTTTGATTACTGGCCTGGGAACTTCCAAATGCCTTGGGTGTGGCCAACAAAAGAAAAAAATGTTATGTAATTCTACAGTCTACCCTGTGGATTGGAGTGTAAAATGACACAGTCACTTTGGAAACCATTTGGGATTCTTCAGGAAAGTTTAAAAGTTTCTATGGCTCAGAAATGACACTCCCTGATGCACACTGAGTGGAGAGACTGCGGAATATCTATGCAATGGAATACTGCAAAATGATGAGGGTGAACAAGGTACAGCTACACGAAACAACATATATGCATCTCGCAGACATAATATTGAGGGGGAAAAAAGCAAGACACTAAAAACATATAATGCATTTATATCCTGTTCTTTTATTTATTTGTTTTTGCATTTTAGGGCCACAGCTGTGGCATATGGAGGTTCCCAGGCTAGGGGTCGAATCGGAGCTACAGCTGCGGGCCTACGCCAGACCCACAGCAACACGGGATCCGAGCCATGTCTGCGACCTACACCACAGCTCACGGCAACGCCGGATCCTTAACCCACTGAGCAAGGCCAGGGATCGAACCTGCAACCTCATGGTTCCTAGTCGGATTCGTTTCTGCGCGCCACGACGGGAACTCCTATATCCTGTTCAAAGCAAGCAGCACTAAACTCTGTTATTTAGGTTCACAGATGTGAGTGGTAAAGAAAAAGAAAAGCATCTTGCTTTTCATGACCGCAGAAGTTAGGAAGATGGGGAGTTCTCACTGTGGCTCAGCGGTAACAAACCCAACTAGTAGCCATGAGGATGCTTCAGTCCCTGGCCTCACTCACTGGGTTAAGAGGATCCTGCATTGCTGTGAGCTGTGATGAGCTGTGATGTAGGTCACAGATGTGACTCAGATCTGTCATTGCTGTGGCTGCTGTGGCCAGCAGCTACAGCTCCAATTCGACCCCTAGCCTGGGAACTTCCATATGCCGCGAATGTGGTCCAAAAAAGCAAAAAAAAAGAAAAAAAAGAAAAGAAAGAAAATCAGGAGGACAGTTCTGTCTGTGGAGAGAGGACCATACACTTGGGAAGCCCCATGAGGGCCTCTGTGGTCCTGGCCATGCTCTGTTTCTGGGGCCAGCAAACACAACCTGTGAGCAAAGTTTAGCCTGCTGCCTGTTTCTTTACAGTTGTGAGCTAAGAACAGTAAAAGCTTTTGACCTTTTTAAATTATTTTAAAATAACTTTTAAAATTTTTTGAAAATTATATGAAATTCAAGTTTCACATAGATGTATAACTAAATCACTTTGCTGTACACCTGAAATTAACATATCATTGTAAATCAACTAGGCTTCAGTTTCTAAAAATTCAGATTTCTGGAGTTTGCTGGTGGCCTAGCGGTTAAAGACTCTGTGTTGTCACTGCTGTGGCTTGGGTTCAATACCTAGCCTGGGAACTTCTTCCCAGGCTAGGTATTTGTCAGTATACAGCCAAAAAAATTCAAATTTCAATGCCCATGAAAAGTTTTATTGGAACACAACCATAGGCATTCATTTACCTATTTTCAATGGCTACTTTTTTTTTTTTTTTAAGGGCTGCACCCAAGGCATATAGAAATTCCCAGGCTAGGGGTTGACTTGGAGCTGCAGGGAGAGCCTATGCCACAGCTACAGTAACACAGGGGTCCGAGCCACATCTGTGACCTACCCCGCAGCTGGGGGCAACGCAGGATCCCTGACCCAGTGATCTAGGCCAGGGATGGAACCCCTGTCCTCGTGGATACCAGTCGGATTCATTTCTGCTGAGTCACGACGGGAACTCCCTGACTAGTAATCATGAGGAGGCAGGTTCTGATTCCTAGCCTCCATCAGTGGGTTAAGGGTCTGGCGCTGTGAGCTGTGGTGTAGGTCGCAGACGCGGCTAGGATCTGGCATTGCTGTGCTGTAGGCCAGCGGCTACAGCTCTAATTCGACCCCTAGCCTGGGAACCTCCATTTGACGTGGGTGCGGCCCTAAAAAGACCAAAAAAAAAAAAAAATTGAAGAAAGCAAAAGACTGTTGGTGTGGCCGAAGTCCCAAGTTGTGAACAAGTAGTCGCCATTTGGAATTTCAGATCTGTGCACGGTGCTTTGAAAATCAGCCAATCAGGGATAGCCTCACTCCAGTGACTGCCTTTCTGAAAACTGGCAAGTCAAGTGCAAGTCCAGGCTTCTAACTTTTTTTTTGTTTTGGTCGCTCCTGCTGCGTGAGGAAGTTCCCTGGCCAGGGCTGGAACCCGCGCCACAGCAGTGACAATTCAGGATCCTTAAACAACTGAGCCACCAGAGAGCTCCCCAAGCTTCTAAAAGTGGATACAAGATCTGAACAGGCAGATTACGGGAGAGGATGCCCAAATGTCCAATAAACGTAAAAGACGTTCAACCTCATTATTCACTGGGGAAAACCAAATTAAAACAACAATAATGAGGTGTTTCCTGGTGGTCTCCTTGGTTAGGATTTGGCACGTTCACCGCTGAGGCCCGGGTTAAATTCCTGGTCTGGGAACTGAGATCCCGCATGAAGCTGCTTGCAAGCCTGCTTCCAAAAACAAAACAAAACAAAACAAATCAAAACAAAAAAACTAGGAACACACACACACACACACACAGGAACATCATGTAACATCAGATTGTTAAAAAAAAAATTTAAGGTAATTCTTTATGCACTGTTGATGGGAGTGTAAAATGAGTCAACCGCTTTGGAAAACCATTTGGAATTATTTAAGATTAAATATATGCATCTCCTGTGATCCAGGAATTCCACGGCTCCCGGCACACTGGAGTAAGGATAAACAAATTATCCCTGGGTGGCAAATGCCCAGTCCTAAAAGTCAGTCAATGAGAAACCCTCCTGAAAGTCAGCCAATCAGAGACAACCCCACGCTTCCAGATACAGCCAATCAGCGAGCGCTTGCTCCAAACGCCTGTTCCGAATGTCGACGGTTGACAGCAGTCTTCCTCCAGCCAGTGCATGGACACGCTGCAAGTCCACCAGGGCCTCCGATTCCAGCTTCTCTACATTTGCCAATCCCTAGACGCCCGGCTCCCTCGAACCTTCCCCATACTCTGATTTCGTTCTGGAAAACTGTGCCTTACAAGTACAGCTTGCCCACACAGGTAAACGTGAAGTTCATCTTATTTGCAGTAGCTGTTGATTACAATTTATTGTTAGTTTGCAAATTCACAGCCTTTCCAGTGGCTTACCTTTGGTTGCGAATTCCGACGTGTAGTAGACACGCTGTGACATGATCAAATCCAATCTTTACAATTCTTGTTGTGGTTGCTATAAACTATTTTTTAATTGATGTATGTTTAAACCCCAAAATGTTAAAACACAGATGTAAATTTTGTGGTAAATTCACTAAACATTAGAATTTTTTTAGTTTTTTTTTGGTGTGTGGGGGGCTTTTTAGGGCCACACCTGCGGTATATGGAGATTCCCAGGCTAGGGGTCTAATCGGAGCTACAGCTGCTGGCCTACACCACAGCCACAGCAACGCCAGATCCGAGCCACGTCTGTAACCTGCACTCAGGGCAACGCCAGATCGTTAACCCACTGAGCGAGGCCAGGGATCAAACCCTCAATGTCATGGTTCCTAGTCGGATTTGTTTCCGCTGCACCACGACGGGAACTCCTAGACTTTTTTTAAAATGAGGAAAAAGTCCTTTTGAAGCTCTATGGGCTGTATCAAATCTTATCAAATCGTTCATTCAATATAAAAAACGGTAGAAAGATATAAACCAACCTAGCACAGTTAAGTATGAGATATATAATTTCCTCAACTGGTACCAAAGAAACTGATAAAATAATAATTTTTGATTAAGGGATTCAAATGAAGACGATAAACTAATCGTAGCAGAAGTTGTAACAGCCATACGCCTATGTCATTATCCAATTTTCGACTCAAATCGCTGCTTGAATGTATGGCTACCAAAAATATTTTCTGATTCCAAAACTACAAGCAAATTTTCAAGTGCCAAGATGAAATCCACTGCAATAATACAAAATGTACTAGCTCCATTTGCTATTACAGATATTATGAAAAATTTAAAAAATACCTCCTCTTTTTTTGGTATATCGATGAATGCAGGTAATTACAATGCAGAAGAAAAACATTTCCTGTTGCCTATGTAATATGTTTCTCATGAAAAAGTTTTGCTAATTAGGCTGTTTCTAGTAAAATCTCTAACAGCTGAGAATTCAGAAGCAGTAGAAAATTTTTGCAGATGCTATCTTGTTGAATTAGGAGTTAATGAGAAAAATTGTACTGCTTTTGGTGCTAGAAACTTACTGAGATTTTCCAAGAACTAACATTTGGTTCTATTGATTTCTGTTCTTATCTTCATTATTTCCTTTCTTCAGGCATAATTTTTCTTGTTTTGTAAATTGAAAAATTAGATAATTGATTGACCTCTCTTCTTTTCTTTTATAAACATTTTTAATGCTGTTAATTTTCCTCTCCTCATTACTTTAGCTTCATCCCACAAATTTTGATTTGTTATATTTTCATTTTTATTCAGTTCTCAACAATTTCTAATTTCTCTTCCGAATTCCTTTTTGACTTCTGGGTTATTTAGAAGTGTCGCCCAATTTCCAAATATTGGAGGATTTTCCATATGTATATATTTCTGTATTGATTTCTAGTTTAATTCCATTATGGTCAGAGAACATATTTTCTGAGTTTTAATTCTAAATTTGTGAATGTTTGTTTTATGGCACAGAATATGGTCTGTTTTGGTGAATTTTTCATGTGCGCTTGAGAAGAATTTGTATTCTTTGTATTCCTTGTTGGCTGGAGTGTGCTATAAATGTCAGGTCAGGAGTTCCCGTCGTGGCACAGCAGAAACGAATCTGACTAGGAACCATGAGGTTGCGGGTTTGATCCCTGGTCTCGCTCAGTGGGTTAAGGATCTGGCATTGCTGTGGTGTAGATGCTATGGCTGTGGCGCAGGCTGGCAGCTGTAACTCCAATTAGACCCCTAGCCTGGGAACCTCCATATGCCACAGGTGCAGCCCTAAAATAACAAAAGACAAAAATAAAATAAAATAAATGTCAGGTCAAATTGTTTGATGACGTTGCTCAAGTCCTCTGTATCCTTACTGATGTTCTGTCAACTTATTCTCTTTTTTGTTAAAAGAGGACTATTGACGTCACCAGTTGTAACAGAGTTTTCTGTTTCTCTTTGCCTATCAGTTTTTATTTCATATATTTTGAAGATTTGTAAAGTGAATAAGATTGTTGCAGCTCCTTGGTAAATGGACTGTTTTATTATTATGTAATGTCCCTCTTTATTCCTGATAATTTTCCTTGTTCTGATATTTATTATCTGATATTAATATAACTTCTTTGGAGTTCCCGTTGTGGGTCAGCTGGTTAAGAACCAGACATAGTGTCTGAGAGGATGCAGGTTCAATTCCTGGCCTTGCTTGGTGGGTTAAGGATTGGTGTTGCTGCAAGCTGTGACTTAGGTCACAGATGGAGCTTGGATCCATAGTTGCTGTGGCTGTGGCGTAGGCTGGCAGCCGCAGCTCTGGTTCTACCCCTAGCCTGGGAATTTCCATATGCTGCAGGTGCTGCCCTTAAAAGAAAAAAAATATATATATGATATCTTCATCTTTTTTCCCATCCTTTTACTTTTCACCTATTTATTTATATTTATATTATATACACATTAATATTAATATTTAAAATATTTATATTTTATTGTTATAAATATAATGTATACTGTATTTTAATAAATATCTTTATAAGTTTTAAGTAAATATTCATAAAAATTTTGATAAATATTTGTATTTAAAGCAATTTATTGCAGAAAGTGCACAGTGGATCTTGTTTTGAAAATATGTATATATAATCAGATAATTTCTGTCTTTGAATTGATGCATTTAGACCAGGGGGGTCCCGAGTTGACCATCTGTTTTTGTAAAGAACATTTCATTGGAGCACAGAAAACACCCATCCATTTACTGTTGACTAGGGCTGATTTTGCACAACAGCAGAGTTTAGTGATTGTGACGGAGAACTGCAAGCGTAAAATATATACTATCTGGTCCTTTCAGCAAAAGTTACTGACCCTGGTTTAGAGCATTTACATTTTTTGGCTCCTCCCCCTCAATAATTAATTTTGAATTAATTATTCAATCATTTTGAATAATTGAACAATTATTCAAAATTATTGTCTGAATAATTTTTAGTATTCCATTTTAATGTATCTATTGGATGTTTGGCTATAACTCTTTGTAATGATTTTCAGTGGTTGCTCTAGGGATTATAATGCATATACCTAACCTTTCACAGCCTTTTTAGAGTTGATATTTTATTTTATTTATTTATTTATTTGCTTTTTTTAGGGCCACACCCACGGCATATGGAGGTTCCCAGGCTAGGGGTCCAATTGGAACTGTAGCCGCCAGCCTGCACCACAGCCACAGCAACGCAGGATCCGAGCCGCGTCTGCGACCTACACCACAGCTCACGGCAACGCTGGATCCTTAACCCACTGAATGAGGCCAGGGATCGAACCTGCGTCCTCACGGATGCTAGTCAGGTTTGTTAACCACTGAGCCATGACAGGAACTCTGAAAGTTGATATTTTAGCACTCCAAGTAAAATGTAGAAGCCTTACAACCATATAGCCTCCCTTTGCCCTAGCCCCTTCTGTTATATTGTTGTATGTATTACAGCGGTATACTGAAAACATCAGCAATGATAACATTTATGCTTAGAACAGTCATTCATATTTTAAGGAATTTAAGAGCAGAAAAATTGTCTTTACTATATATACCCAGCTGTTTCCCCTTTTTGTTGTTCTTCCTTCATTCTTGAAGTTCTAAGTTTCCCTCTGGTATCGTTTTCCTTTACTGTTTCTTGTAGATCAGGTCTACTGTTGACACATTCTCCTAATTGTCTGTCAGCTGAGAGTGTTTTTATTTTGTTTTCATTTCTGAAGGTCATTTCCGCTGGTTGGAATTCTGGACTGACCGTTACTTTCAGTACTTTAAAGATGTTGTTCCACAGTCTTTTGGCCACTATAGTTTGATGAGAAATACGTGGAATTGGTATCATTTTCTCCCTATACTGTGTTGTTTTTCTCTCAATGCTTTCTTTTTTTTTTTTTGGATTTTTTTTTTTTTTTTTGGTCTTTTTGCCTTATCTAGGGCCGCACCCGCGGCATATGGAGAATCCCAGGCTAGGGGTCTAACAGGAGCTGTAGCTGCTGGCCTACACCACAGCCACAGCAACGTGGGATCCGAGCCACGTCTGCAACCTACACCACAGCTCACGGCAACGCCGGATCCTTAACCCACCGAGCAAGGCCAGAGATCGAACCCGCAACCTCATGGTTCCTAGTCGGATTCGTTAACCACTGAGCCACGACGGGAACTCCTCTCAATGCTTTCAAGATATTTTTCTTTATTTTTGTTTTTGGCAATTTGATTATGATATTTCCTGACATGGTTTTCTTTGAGTTTATGCTGCTTGGGGCTCACTGGATTTCTAGAGTCTGTTAACTTATGTCTTTCACTCAAGCCTGGGAAGGTTTTGGCTATTATTTCAATTTTTTTCCACACCAATATCATCGTCTCTATCTGAGGCTCCGTGGCATGAATATTAGACCCTTTGCTATTGACCCATAGGTTCCTGAAGGTTCCCATAGGTTCCTCAACATTTTCAGTATTCTCCTCTTTGTTCTTTAAATTGGATAATTGCGATTTGGACCTATCTTAAAGTTCACTGATTCCATTATTCTCTTGAGCTTATGCAGATAATTTAAAAAACTTCTTCCTTTCTTTCTTTCTTGCTTTCTTGCTTGCTTGCTTGCTTGCTTGCTTATTAGGGCCACACCTGAGGCATATGGAGGTTCCCAGGCTGGGGGGGATCGAATCAGAGCTACAGCTGCCGGCCTACACCACAGCCACAGCAACGCAGGATCCGAGCTGCGTCTGCGACCTACACCACAGCTCACCGCAAGCTGGATTCTTAACCCACTGAGCGAGGCCAGGGATCAAACCCACAACCTCAAGGTTCCTAGTCAGATTTATTTCTGTTGTGCCACAACAGGAACTCCCCCTCCTTTTTTTTTCTTCTTCATTTTTTTTTTTTTTTTAGTGGCCGAACCGGTGGCATATGGAAGTTCCGGTGCCAGGGGTTGAATTTGAGCTGCAGCTGTGACCCACACTGCACCTGCCACGATACCAGATCCTTTAACCCACTGTGCCAGACCAAGGATCAGACTCAGGCCTCCTCAGCAACCTGAGCCACTGCAATCACATTTTTAACCCACTGTGCCAGTCGGAAGTCCAATAATTTTTTAATGATTTTTATATTTTCCATTATAGTTGATTTACAGTGTTCTGTCAATATCTACTGTACAGCAAAGTGACCCAGTCATATATATATAATACATAATTTTTTTCTTACATTATCCTCCATCATGTTCCATCACAAGTGACTAGATATAGTTCCCTGTGCTATTTTTTTTTTTTTTTGCCTTTTGTCATTTTATGGCCGCACCCGCGGCATGTGGAGGTTCCCAGGCTAGGGGTCTAATCGGAGCTGTAGCCACTGGCCTGCACCGCAGCCACAGCAACGCAGGATCCGAGCCGCGTCTGCAACCTACACCACAGCTCACGGCAACGCCGGATCCTTAACCCACTGAGCAAGGCCAGGGATCGAACCCGCAACCTCATGGTTCCTTGTCGGATTCGTTAACCACTGCGCCACGACGGGAACTCCCCCTGTGCTATTTAATTTCAAATGTTATATTTTTGGGTTCTAATATTTCCAATTGATTTTTTATAGTTTCTTTATAGTTTTTATATAGTTTTTCTATACTCTATTCTTATTAAAAACATTATAGTTTAGGGAGTTCCCATCGTGGCACAGCTGAAACGAACCTGACTAGGAACCATGAGCGTGCAGGTTCAATCCCTGGCCTCACCCAGTGGGTTAAGGATCTGGCATTGCTGTGGTGTAGTTTGCAGACGCAGCTCAGATCTGGCATTGCTGTGGCTGTGGTGAAGAACGACAGCTACAGCTCCGATTAGACCCCTAGCCTGGGAACCTCTATATGCCGTGGGTGCTGCCCGAAAAAGACAAAAAGCCAAAAAAAAAAAAAAAACCACACACATTATAGTTTAAATATATATTTCAGAGTTCCCATTGTGACTAGTGGTAACGAACCCAACTAGTATTCATGAGGACATGCGTTGGATCCCTGGCCTCGCTCAGTGGGTTAAGGATCCTGTTTTGCTGTGGCTGTGGTGTAGATTGCACATACAGCTCCGATTTGACCCCCAGCCTGGGAACTTCCATTTGCTGTGGTTGCGGCCCTAAAAAGACATACAGGTATATATGTTTCTCTACTAAAAACTTCTGTCTTACCATTCATTTCAGTGTGTTTACCTTTGCTTCATGAAATATGGTTGGCATAGCTTTTTTACAGTCTTTTGCAAAGTCTTCGAGAATTCATTCGAGTCATTTCGTGTTGTATCTGTTGTCTATTCTCTTGAGCATTTGTTGCATTTTCTTGATTCTTCATATGTACAGTAAGTTTAGGTTCTATCTCGGACACTTTAAATAGTGTGTTGTTTAGACTCTAGGCCTTCTTAAGTTCCGGAAAATAATTATTTATTTATTTTACCAGAAAATCCACTTATTTGGGTTCAAACCACCAGCTTTGTCTTGCCTTTTGTGGATAGTAGTTCTGATGTCAGTCGCATTTTGAAAGCTTCTCTCTCCTCTCTGGGTCT
Organism: Catagonus wagneri; assembly: GCA_004024745.2. Lineage (NCBI taxonomy): Eukaryota > Metazoa > Chordata > Mammalia > Artiodactyla > Tayassuidae > Catagonus > Catagonus wagneri. Next base: position 1,794,019 of record PVHT020000193.1, read on the forward strand.
CAGCTCATGCGTGTACAGCTCAGGAGCAAGCCTGAGACTTGTGTCCGTCTATTCACAGAATTACGGGAATCCTTTCACCAGCTCTCTCCTCTCTGGGATTGCCGTCCACGTTCTGCAGCCTTCAGGGGTCTGTTTTCCTGGTCCTCTGGCCAGAATGATGTAATTTCTCTTGGAGATCTAGCGTGGAGTTCCCACTGTGGCTCAGAGGGAATCTGACTGTGGGGAATTCCTATTGCGGCACAGTAGAAATGAATCTGACTAGTATCCATGAGGACGCGAGTTCAATCCTTGGCCTCGCTCAGTGGGTCGGGGATCCAGTGTTGCCGTGAGCTGTGGTGCAGGTCGCAGACTCAGCTTGGATCCCATGTTGAGGGAGTTCCCTTTGTGGCTCAGTGGTTAATGAATCTGACTAGGAACCATGAGGTTGTGGGTTCGATCCCTGGCCTTGCTCAGTGGGTTAAGGATCCGGCATTGCCGTGAGCTGTGGTGTAGGTTGCAGACGCGGCTCGGATCCCGCGTTGCTGTGGCTGTGGCGAAGGCCGGCAGCTACAGCTCCTATTTGACCCCTAGCCTGGGAACCTCCATATGCCGTGGGTGCGGGCCTAGATAAGGCAAAAAGACCCCCCCCCCAAAAAAAAAGGATCCCATGTTGCCGTGGCTGTGGGGTAGGTAGGCCAGCAGCTGTAGTTCTGATTGATCTCTAGGCTGGGAACTTCCATACGCTGCAGGTGCGGCCCTAAAAAAGCAGGGAAAAAAAAGGAATCTGACTGCAGTGGCTCAGTTCACTGTGGAAGTGTGGGTTTGATCCCTGGCCCTGCGGCATAGGTTGCAATTGCAGCTGTGACTCAGATTCAGTCCCTGGCCTGGGAACTTCCAAATGCCGTGGGTGCGGCCATAAAACAGAAATAGAAACAAAAACAAAACCCTCATTTCTTTTTGAGATTTAGCTGCCTACACTACTGCCCTATAGCTCTGAACTGGGACCACTACTGGGGGAAAGCCAGGAGAGAAAAAAAGGGAAAAAAGTCCCTAGGGATTCCCCAACCGCCCCCCCACGCCCACCCCGCCCAGTCTTCAGACTCTAGTTGGGTATATTGTGCTTCTGGGAGGGACATCCTTATACTGTTTGAAGATCATTCTCCAGAATATGTGGTCTCTCAGCTCTTTGGGGGATTTTATCTGAATTAGGATTTATTGTAATTATTTGGGCACCTGTGACAAAGAATTTAAGAGCTCAGAACTCTGTGTGTGTGTGTGTGTGTGTGTGTGTGTGTGTCTGTCTGTCTGTCTGTCTGTCTGTCAGGTGGGTGAGGACTCTGAGAACCTTTGGCTTCTGTGTCCCATGACATGAGGTCCCTAAGTCGTTTGGGGTAGAGTTCCAGGTGTAAAGTCTCCCTTTCCGGGCTCTGAGTTCCAAGGTGTGATTTTTTTTTTTTTTTGGTCTTTTTGTATTTTTAGGGCCTCACACGTGGCATATGGAGGTTCCCAGGCTAGGGGTCCAATCAGAGCTGTAGCCACTGACCTACACCGCAGCCACAGCAACGTCAGATCCGAGCCACGTCTGCAACCTATACCACAGCTCATGGCAATGCTGGATCCTTGACCTGCTAAGCGAGGCCAGGGATCGAACCCATAACCTCATGGTTCCTAGTCAAATTCATTTCTGCTGTGCCACAATGGGAACTCCCTTTTTTTTTTTTGGCCAAGTTGTGATGTTTTTGACTTATTAAACTGTTTCCAGCGACTGGTCTCTAAGCCATATATGAGCCAGAATCCCAAAGAATGAGACCTCTAAGGTGTCTGCAATTTGTGTACTTTGGGTATGAAGCACCTGAGATTTTTTTTTTCTTTTTGAAACTACACCCGCAGCATACGGAAGCTCCCAGCCTAGGCGTTGAATTGTAGCTAGAGCTGCGGGCCGATGCCACAACCACAGCAACGCGAGATCCGAGCCATGTCTGTGACCCACACCATAGCTCACGGTAATGCCGGATCCTTAACCCACTGAGCGAAGCCAGGAATCAAACCCAAATCCTCATGGATACTAGTTGGATTCATTACCGCTGAGCTGCAGTGGGAACTCCCTGGTGTCTAGCTCTTAGAATGTAAATTCTGAAGTTCTCTTGTGGCGCAATGGGTTAAGGATCTGGTGTTGTCACTACAGAGGGTTGGGTCACTGCTGTGGTACGGGTTTGACCCCTGGCCCGGGAACTTCCACAGGCCAAAGGCAAAAAAAATAAAAGAAGTAAATTCTCAGAACTCCTTTGGCATCTATCTGGCATAGCATAAGGTTCCTGAACCATCTGAGGTATGCTTCGAGGCGTGATGTTTCTGTTCTTTTAGGAGGCTCTCAATTCCAAAGCTGATGTCTCTGATTAATTAGGGGTTGTATGATTCATCAGGGTATGCGTTATCTGGACTGTTTATCAGTCTAAGGCACAGGATTTGAGGTCTGTTTGGGGTTTGTGCATCAGGTTTCTGAGCATTTTGGGGATGTCTTTCTGGGCTGTGAAGTGTCTGACTGTGGAGGTCTGTGTCCAGGGTGTGAAGTCTCTGAGACTGAGCTTCGTGGTTGCGGTCCCACTGAATGAGATTCCCTCATTTGGGGGGTCTGTTTCCCAGGGTTGGCATCTCTTGCATTTGAGAGATTGTGTGTGTGTGTGTGTGTGTGTGTGTGTGTGTCTTTTAGGGTCACACCCGAGGCTTATGGAGGTTTCCAGGCTAGGGGTCAAATTGGAGCTGAAGCTGCTGGCCTACATCACAGCCACAGCAACACCAGATCCAAGCCGCATCTGTGACCTACACCACAGCTCACGGCAACACCAGATCTTTAACCCACTGAGCGAGGCCAGGGATCGAACCTCCGTCCTCAGGGATGCTAGTCAGATTCGTTTCCCCTGAGCCACAATGGGAACTCTCCATTTGAAAGACTGAGTGTACCGGCCTGTGAGGCCACAGAACACTTTCTGGCTCTGTGCCTTATGGTACGTTGTGTCTGAGATCTTTTGGAATTTGCATCCACAGCATGAGATATCTGACATTTTATGCATTTTTTTCCTGAAGAGTTTGAGGTCTTGGGAGTTCCCACTGTGGTGCAGTGGAAACGACCCCGACTAGTATCCATGAGGATGTGGGTTCGATCCCTGGTCTCGCTCAGTGGGTCGGGGATCTGGCGTTGCTGTGGCTGTGGTGGAGGTTGCCAGCTGCAGCTCTGATTCAACCCCTAGCCCAGGAACTTCCATATGCCGAGGGTGCATCCCCCCAAAAGAGGAAGTTTGACATCTTTGGACCGTGTGTAGGATTTTGTTCCATAGTGTGAGGTGTCTGAGGTGTTGGGGTAGGGGTGCGGGGCTCTGTTCCCCAGGTATGAGGTCAGTGAGCTGTTTGAATTACTGTGCCCCCGGATGTGTTCCATAGTGTGATGTCCTAGAGGTGGTTCCATGTCTGTGTCCTAACACATGAGATCTCTGAGTTTCTCCAGGATGTTTGTTAATGGTACAAGGATTATGAATTATTTAGCCTGGGTCCAAGAAGTGAGGTCTCTTTGGGGATCTGAGCTGTCTGAAGGGTATGAAGTGTCTGAGTTCTTTGGGGTCTGTGTCCCATGCCATGAAATCCATGTGTCCCTTGGGGTATGTTTCTTTTGTGTGTGTGTGTGTGTGTATCTTTTTGCCTTTATCTAGAGCCGCACCCACGGCACATGGAGGTTCCCAGGCTAGGGGTCTAACAGGAGCTGTAGCCGCCGGCCTTCGCCACAGCCACAGCAACGCGGGATCCGAGGCCGCATCTGCAACCTACACCACAGCTCACGGCAATGCCAGATCCTTAACCCACTGAGCAAGGCCAGGGATGGAACCCGCAACCTCATGGTTCTTAGTCGGATTCATTAACCACTGAGCCACGAAGGGAACTCCTGGGTATGTTTCAAGGTATGAGGTCTCTCATATTTTTGGTAGTTTCTGTGTAGGGGTGTGATGCCTCTGATTAATAAGCGGTGTGTTAGGTGTTCCTATTGTGGTTCAGTGGGTTAAGAGCCAGACTAGTATCCATGCGGATGCAGGTTAGGTGCTTGTATTTCTTTCTGTCTCCATATGAGATTCCTGAGCTGTTGGAGTGTATTTTCCCCAGCATGTGTGGTTTGGGGCTTTGGAGGGATGTGGGTCCAGGGTTAAAGGCTTCTGAATTTTGTGGGAATCTGTCAAGGATACAATACCTCTCGCAACTCTTACGGGTCTAAATTCCATCACGTGAAATCTTTCAGCCATTTGGCAGATATTTCCAGGTGGGACATCTCATGTTTGTGTGGGCCTCAGTTACAAGAATGAGGTCTTTGGAGTTCCCACTGTGGCTCAGTGGGTTAAGAATCCGACTAGTATACATGAGGATGCAGGTTCAAACCCTGGCCTTGCTCAGTGGGTTAAGGATCCGGTGTTGCTGTGAGCTGTGGTGCAGGACGCAGACTCGGCTCAGATCCTGTGTTGCTGTGGATGTTGAGTAGGCTGGCAGCTGCAGTTCCAGTTGGACCCCTGGTCCGAGAACCTCCCTATGCCGCGGGTGAAGCCCTAAAAAGGAAAAAAAATGTCTCATTAACTATTTAGAGATCCGCTTTCAGAGTCTAAGGTCACTGTACTATTTTTGGTTCTGCGATTGTCCCAGGGTATGAGAGGTTCCTGAGATGCTTGGGAACATATATGCACGGTTGTCACCTTTCTGAGCTGTTTGGGGTTAGTATCGCTGGTAGTGCGATCACTGATGTGATTATGATTTGGCTTACAAAGTTTGGGTCACAGCTCTCTGAGCTGTTTAGGTGTGAGGTCTCAGTACACTTTGCAGGGCTGGTGCTCACGTCTTTGAGCATTTTTTTTTCCCCACTTGCTTTTCCACTTGCTCGCCCATGTCCTTTAGATGGTCCCTCCAGCGGGGACATGTGTGACATCCTCATTCTGTTTGTGTCCAGGCCTCTGGATTGTTTTGTGGTCTGTGTCAAAAGGGTCTCAGCTGGGATTTTTTTTTTTTTTGCTTTTTTTAGGGCCGCACCCACAGCACATGGAAATTTCTAGGCTAGAGGTCGAATTAGAGCTACAGCTGCCAGCCTACACCACCGCCACAGCAACGCGGGATCCGAGCCACATCTGCAACCTACACCCCAGCTCATGGCAACGCCGGATCCTTAACCCGCTGAGTGAGGCCAGGAATCGAACTGGCATCCTCATGGATCCTAGTCGGGTTTGTTAACTGCTGAGCCATGAAAGGAACTCTTCCTTGGCTGGGATTTTTTTTTGAAAAATTTTTTTTATTTTAATGATTTTTATTTTTTTCCATTATAGTTGGTTTAGTGTTCTGTCAGTTTTCTACTGTATAGCAAAGAAACCCAGTCACACATACATATATACATTCTTTTTTTTCACATTATCCTCCATCATGATCCATCATAAGTGACTAGATATAGTTCCCAGTGCTATATAGTAGGATCTCTTTGCTTGTCCTTTCCAAAGGCAATAGTTTCTTGGTTGGGATTTTTAATTTAAATCCCAGCTGGTGAGGTCTCTGAGCTGTTTTGGGGTCTGTGTCCTTGCTGTGAGGTATGTGAGCCATTTGGGGTTCGTATCCCAGTGTGGAGATGTTTTGAAGTCCCAGGGAGTGACATATTTGAGATGTTTATAAGAGTCTGAGACTGGAGGATGATATCTGTGAACTAACTGGTTATCATGTCTCATTATGGGTGTTCTCTGAGCTTTTTGCCAGCTTTGGCCAGAGTATGAGGTCTCTAGGCTGTTCTGTGATCTTTGTCCACAGTGTGAGATCCCTTAACTGTTTTGGACTCTGCCCCATGGAGTGAGGTCTCCAAGCTCTTTTATGCTCTGTGTCCAATGATGGGACATTTCCCAAGCCATTTGGGGTACGTCTCCAGTGCTGAGGTCTCATTCTGTCTCACAGCCAGCCCGTACTTGACAGTATAACATGAGTCACTTTCCCCGCTAGTTGTGTGCTCCTCCCATTGTTGTGAGCACAGACCTGTGCATGTGTATTTCCTGAGAACACATATTTAGAAGTGGAACTGCCAGGTCAAGGAGTCATTTATTTAAGTCCCTACGTTGACTACCTAATGTGTGCAGGGCACGGTTTTAGGTGCTGCAGAGACACAGAGGAACCAGAAATCCATACACGTCCCAGTGGTACTGCCATTCTAGTGGGAAGGTGTGTCATTTTTTTTATTCTGATAGATGTTGGCACACAAATTCACACTTTCATCAGTGGCATCAGGGGAATGAAACGTTTTTATGGGCCAGGAGTCCGCAGCAGGGGATTGGACCCCTTGGCCTCTCAGCAAGCTCATCAGATTTGGGACGGTCCACTGGTGGGGGGAGGATATGTGAGAGAAAGACGGGGAGGCAACATGGGCAGGGGGAGGAAGACATGAAAGAGAGATATCTATTTAGTTGTATTGGCGTGAACCAATTGAGATGACATGAACATTGCTGGAGAACTGCCGTGAAATAGCCCTTCTAAGGTCGCACACACAGTATGAGGGGTGGGAATGAAGAGTTAACGATGAGACTTTGCAGCTCCAAGACACACCTTTGCGTGACGCGGGGATGGAACAGTCCGCTCTGGGAGGTACCACGGGGACGGGGGGAGGGTCGTGTACTTTGGAAGAAACCATTGTGTATGCGGGGACACGAAAGACTTTGCGCATGGATCAGCCCCTGTCCCAAACGGAGAGAATGGCGATGCCCTGACCGACCTTGGCCACAGAGGCCAGGCATGGTGGGGGGAACCCCACCCTCAGCCTGGAGCCTCCACCTATCTGGAAGCCACCATCACCATGACCTTTCATTTGGTCCTGCCTGGGTTGGCTCTACCGATTCTAATCAACAGCGGCGCGGCGGGGCGCGGCGGGGCGCGGCGGGGCGGGGCGGTTGGAAGGCGGTGACCAGAGTGGTGATTGGCTCCTGGATGAGTAGGGTGGGAGCAAGTCCTGCCGTGAGCTCTGATAGGTCGTCGCGAGATTGCCTACTCAAGCTCTTCCGGGGTACCCAGGTTTTCCAGAATCTCTTAAAGGCTCTGAGCCGGATCCCCTGGCTCCAGGTTGTCATTGGCTGCTGGTTCGGCGCAGGCGCTATGGCTCTCGGTTTGGCGTTCGGGGTTGCTGAGGCAGGGCTTTGGCTACTGGAGACTGTAGGTTCGAATCCCATCTAGGAACTTCAGTTTTCGCACCTGTAAAAGAAGCTGGCATTATTGGCTGACACAGATTGTGTCGGGTAATCTTTTCTATTGTCTTCTACTTGTTCTTTCTCTTTTTGAAACAATGCTTATTGCACCCCATTATATTGATTCCTGGATCCACTCACAGGTCACAACAGCACTGAAAAAATTCTTCTGCAGGGCACCTGACATCCATGTAACAGGCTGCCTCTGTAGGTCTGAGTCCTGCAGAGAAGGTTCAAGGAGATCTCACGATTCTCCTCCAAATCATCCCTTCCTCCCTCCGGAGAGGATGACTTGGAAGTTTCCTGCCCCCTCTGGACCAGGCCTGAGTTGGGGTGTGGGGCAGTGTGTGTGTGAAGGAGTAGGGTGAGGGGCTGGGCCATACTTGACTAGAGAGCAATGCATGATCTCATGCTCTAAGATAGAGGGGTGTGTGGCAATTATAAGGAGAATTTTGAAGAGGGGGGAGACTTAAAGGAGTAAACTTTTTAATGATGGGATTTTAAGTATCAGGCAGGGGAGATATTTGGCTAGTGTAGGTGAGTAGGAGGAAAGTGGTTCTCAAGTCAGTCCACTCATAAGGCTCCATGCTGTGTGCAGTTTGGAGGACTTGTGTCTGGAATGTCAAATCTCAGACTTGCAATGGAATCTCAGTTCAGGACATGGCATCTATGAACAAACTGTGAAATCTCTCAGCTATTTCAAGGTCTGCATCACAGGGGTTTTAGGTCTTCCAGATGTTTGTGGGTCTCTGTCCTAAGGTGTGAAGTCTCTAAGTTGTCTGAGGGTCTTTGTCTTTGGAAGTGTAGGTTTTTTGTTTGTTTTGTTTTTCTTAAAGATGAATTTGACTTTTGTTTTTTTGAGATTTCTCGGACTACAAAAGGGGCTTAATGTTGTTTTCTGAGCTTGTGGAATGATGTATTGAAGTTTTATAAATTACCTTTTATGTCCTCAGATCTTTTTCCCTTTAAAAATGATTTTGAAATCATTTCAGACTTAGAGAAAATTGCAGAAATAGTGCAGAGCTCTTGTATACCTTTTGCTCAGCTTCCCCTAATGTAAAGAACTTACATAACCATAATACAATTTTAAAAGCAGGATATGAATTGATACTGTTCATAAGCTGTTGTTCACCTGTTTGGTGTGTGTCCAAGGCGTGAAATAGCTGAGATCTTTGACCCAGAGCTCTCTTGGGTTCTGTGTCCCATGCTGTGATGTCTCTAGATGCTAGGTTTTTCATCTTCCTGGTAGTCTCTGTCCCACAGAATGATGTCTTTGACTTGTTAGGGGTCTCTCAAGGACATGTCATCTTTGAATTGTTTAGATTTCTGTGTTCAGGGTGTGAGGTCTTTGAGTTCTTTGCAGGTCTGTGTCCAAAGATCTGTGTACTCTGTTACTTTTTATTGGGCTTTATCAGAGATCCTGAGGTTAGTAAGTACTTTTGCGTTCTGGATTTAGGGCAAGGGTTCCCAACTTCAGCACTGCTGACGATTTTGGGGGGACATTGCTGAAATTTATTATGTAAGTGAAACCTCAGACCATGCATCTTCAGATCTGATATTCTAGATGAGTTTTCCCAAAATCAAGAATAAGTCGAGGAGTTCCCGTCCTGGCTCAGTGGTTAACGAATCTGACTAGGAACCATGAGGTTGTGGGTTCGATCCCTGGCCTTGCTCAGTGGGTTAAGGATCCGGCGTTGCCATGAGCTGTAGTGTAGGTTGCAGACGCGGCTTGGATCCCGCATTGCTGTGGCTGTGGTGTTGGCCCGTGGCTACAACTTTGATTAGACCCCCTAGCCTGGGAACCTCCATGTGCTGCGGCCCTAGAAAACACAGAAAAAAAGAAAAAAAAAGAATAAGTCGATGAGCAATACTTTTTTTTAATTTTTTCGAATTAGTATTTGTTTTCTCTAGGTAAATATCCAGATGTGCAAGTGCAGATCATATGGTAGTTCTATTTTTAATTTTTTGAGGAACTACCTAATTGTTTTCCAAAGTGGCTGCACCAGTTTACAATCCCACCAAGAGTGCACAAGTGTTCCATCTTCTCTCATCCTCGCCATCGTTTGTTATCTGTTGTCTTTAAAACAGACATTTTGACAGGTGTGAGGTGGTGGCTCGAACAATACATTTTTAAATTGAAATATAATTGACCCACAACACTGTATTAGTTCCAGGTACACAGCATAGTGATTCGATATTTCTGTACATTGCAAAATGACCACCATGCACCATGCATTGACATTCTGGACTGGGAAATTCTTTGTCATGGAGGGCATTGTAGGATGTCGTTACTCATTCGCTAGGGCTGCTGTAAGAAATAGGACCGCAAACCAGGTATCTCAAACAACAGAGATTTATTTTCTCACAGTTCTTTTTTTTGTCCTTTTTTTTGTCTTTTTGCCTTATCTAGGGCCGCACCTGCGGCACATGGAGGTTCCCAGGCTAGGGGTCTAACAGGAGCTGTAGGCTCCGGCCTTCACCACAGCCACAGCAATGCGGGATCCAAGCCGCGTCTGCAACCTACACCGCAGCTCACGGCAACGCCAGATCCTTAACACACTGAGCAAGGCCAGGGATCGAACCCGCAACCTCATGGTTCCTAGTCGGATTCGTTAACCACTGAGCCACGATGGGAACTCCTATTTTCTCACGGTTCTGAAGGCTGGAAGTCAGAGATCAAGGTATCAGCAGGGTTAGTTCCTCCTGAGGGCTGAGGAGAATCAGTTCCATGCCTCTCTCTTAGCTTCTGGTGGTTTGCTGGCAGTCTGGCATTCATTGGCTTTTGCTGCATCACCCCGATCTCTGCCTTCATCTTCACATGGCCTTCACTCTGTGGGTGCCTGTGTTCCAATTCCCCTTTTTGTAAAGACACCAGTCCTATTGCATTAAGGGCTCACCTCACTCCAGTATGACCTCGTCTTGCATCTGCAATGACCCCATTTCCAAATAAGGTCTCATTCCAAGCTGCTGGGGGTTAGGACCTTAACACAGGAATTTTGAGGAGACCCAGTTCAACCCATAACATGTTTAGCATGAGAAAGAAAGGAGAGGAGGGAGACAGCAGCCCCAACATCCGGAAGCTGTCCCAGTACCCGGAAGCTGTCCCAGTACCCGGAAGCTGTCCCAGTACCCGGAAGCTGTCCCAGTACCCGTAGCTAGGCTATGTATTCTTCTCGTAGACAAGTCACCTCACAGACCGCTAACCTCAGACAAGTTTATTCTGAGACCTTGCTAAAATGAGACAAAGCAAAGCCACTTTTTAGTGTTGTCTAAACGCAGACAAAACCAAGGTCATTGTGCCACCCACAAGATACCAGATATCCCCTTCTTTTGGTTAAACTGAGTGGCTGCTACTGCTCTACCAATTTCAGCTTTCTTCCTTTCTTCCTTCCTTCCTTTCTTCCTTCCTTCCTTCCTTCCTTCCTTTCTTTCTTTCTTTCTCTTTCTTCTTTCTTTCTTCCCTTCCCTTCTTTCTTTTCCCTTTCTTTCTCTCTCTCTCTCTCCCTCTCTCCCCCTCTCCCCCCCCTTCCTCCCACCCTCCTTCTCTTTCTGTCTTGTCTTTTTAGGGCCACAGTCGCAGCACATGGAGGTTTCCAGGCTAGGGGTCACACCACAGCCACAGGAACACGGGATCTGAGCCACATCTGCAACCTACACCACAGCTTCTGGCAACGTGCAATCCTTAACCCGCTGACTGAGGCCAGGAATCGAAACCATGTCCTCACAGTTACTGCTGAGCTACCACAGGAACTCCCAGTTTCAGCTTTCTCCTCATTCTAGTCTGCGCTTCCTGTAAATGTAGAGGTTTATTGAGATAACCAATCATAAAATTGTCCTTACTTTCTGACAGCATCAAATCTAAAGTGAACCCCCACTTCCTTAGACCCCTCCCCAACCACACTCAACTGAAGCCCAGATCCTATGATTGGTTCCTTTTTTTTTTTTCTTTGATTTTTAGGGCCGCACCCGCACCCGCGGCATATGGAGGTTGACAGGCTAGAGGTTCAATCAGGGCTACAACTGCTGGCCTACGCCACAGCCACAGAAATGCAGGATCCGAGCTGCATCTGCGACCTACACCACAGCTCACAGCAACGCTGGATCCTTAACCCACTGAGCGAGGCCAGGGATCGAACCCGCAACCTCATGACTCCTAGTCGGAATCGTTTCCACTGTGCCACGAAGGGAACTCCTGATTGGTTCTTTCTCTATTTTTTTTTTTTTTCTGGTCATCCCGTGGCATCTGGAGTTCCCCGGCCAGGGATCAGATCTCAGCCGCAATAGTGACTTACACTGCAGCTGTGGCAACACCGGATCCTTAACACACTGTGCCAAGCCAGGGATCGAACTTGCGTCCCAGTGCTCCCGAGGTGCTGCCTTTCCCCTTGTGCCACAGCGGGAACTCCTGATCAGTTTTTTCTAACACCCTTTCACCAAAATGTCCCACCTTTCCCCACGTTCTTCCTTAACTGCAGTGAGTAATAAACCCACCTCGTTTAACTGCAAGGATGTTCCTTGTGGGGAGGGGTGGGTCTTTGGCTAAAGGGCACAGCATCCTCGATCTCCCCCCACTAGACGTCAGTAGCACCTCCGCCCTCCCAGCCCTGACAGCCAAAACTGTCCCTCAGTATTGCCACATGCCCCCCCCGGGGGGGGTAGGGTGTGAAGTATTTGAGCAGTTAGGGGTCTTTGTCTGAGGCTTGTGTTCTCTCAGAGGCATCTGGGTCAGTGTCTCAGGATGTGAAGCGCCTGGTCTGTCTCAGGGTCTCTGCCCCAATATCGGGAAACCGTGAGCTCTTTCAAGGCGCTGTATCAAGGCCAAGTGACCTTAGGTACGGAAATCCAGACGTGAGCTGTTTGTGCCCCCCTCCCCCCCGCCCCCACCATCCCTGGCTGTAAAAAATATGCCAGTTCAGAAAGGCGGTGTCATGTGATCAGTCGTGAACCCCACAGGGAAGTATGCCCGGCTTCTTTGTCTAGACCACGAAGTATAGGTGGTCCGCTTCCTTCAGAATCTATCTTGCCCTTTGTTCTGGAGGTCACGGGGTCTCCTTCGACACTTTGTAGAGATCGCGTTGGAGGGAGGTGTTGGTTGTGTCCCCTGACACCAGCCCCTGAGTGGAGACCCCTGTCTCTCAGGATGGAAGTTGCTCAGGTGGATGTTGGGGTTCATCTTCCCTCATTCCTTATTCATACCCAGTGCTACCAGTTCACACCCAGTACACATGGCTTTTGGAGCCTAGTGGACCCCATTTCAGAGCCTAGAACCCCCAAGTCCTGGTTGGATGGTAGGGGGATCTAGCTTTTTGGATCATCTTTCCTTTTTTTTTTTTTTGTCTTTTCCTAGGGCCACACTCGCTGCATATGGAGGTTCCCAGGCTAGGGGTCTAACAGGAGCTGTAGCCGCCGGCCTTCGCCACAGCCACAGCAACGCGGAATCCGAGCCGCGTCTGCAACCTACACCACAGCTCCCGGCAACGCCAGATCCTTAACCCACTGAACGAGGCCAGGAATCGAACCTGCAACCTCATGTTTCCTAGTCAGATTCGTTAACCACTGAGCCACGACAGAAACTCCTCATCTTTCTAAACCTCAACTCGATGAGGTCTTACAAGATTTTTTCTGAGTCAGCGGGGCAATGTACAGTCCCCAGACCTACACTCCCCTGATTTCAGCCCTTCCCACCCCCAATCACACCTTCCTTCTAAAAGCAGAATTCAAGGGGCAGGGAGGGAGGACACAATCCAGGTAAATGCCATCACTGGCCAGGGGCCAGTGTGGGTCTGAGCCTGCCTCAGTTGTGATGTAGGAGCAATGTGCATATGTGCTTTACTATAAACATGTGTTGGGTTCAAGATAAGAGTAACTCTCCAGAATTGCATCTCCATCTCTACGAAACCCACCATTTTACTTCAGCGGTTCTCTTTAGAACAGACATAATAGGCTGTATACCATGGTATGTACGGTGAGAAAAAAAAACAAAACAAAACATTGTTCCTCTTATGAAAACTGTAAATCTGCTTATAAGAGAGACAGATTTGGAGTTCCCGTCGTGGCTCAGTGGTTAACGAATCCGACTAGGAACCATGAGGTTGTGGGTTCGATCCCTGGCCTCGCTCAGCGGGTTAAGGATCCGGCATTGCCATGAGCTGTGGTGTAGGTTGCAGACACGGCTTGGATCCCACATTGCTGTTGCTGTGGCGAAGGCCTGCAGCTACAGCTCCTGTTAGACCCCTAGCCTGGGAACCTCCATGTGCCGCGGGTGCGGCCCTAGATAAGGCAAAAACAAACAAATAAAAAAAAGACAGGTTTGTGCAGTTATGCAAGAGGGGGGTCTGAGCTCTGGAGAAAGGCTTTGGGGGAAGGGGCCGAGGCTCCGTGAATCAAAGAAGCCGACAAAGTTTGAACTAAATGAGAGTGAAAATAAAACTTGCCACATTTGCAGATGCAGCAAAGCAGTGCTTACTGAGAGGGAAGTTTAAAAGGCATTTTGGGGAGTTCCCGTTGTGGCGTGGCTCAGGGGAAGTGAACCGGACTGGTATCCATGAGGAACGCAGGTTCAATCGCTGGCTTCGATCGGCAGGTTAAGGATCCGGCGTTGCCGTGAGCTGTGTTGTAGGTTGCAGATGTGGCTCAGATCCCGCGTTGCTGTGGCTGTGGTGTAGGCCGGCAGCTGCAGCTCTGATTCAACCCCGAGCCTGGGAACTCTCATAAGCCAAGAATGTGACCCTCAAAAGCAAAAGAAAAAGGGGGGCCAAGAAAGATCACATGCTCTAGAGGAAGCCAACCACCATATGAGGACACTCAAGCAGTCCCTTAGGAAGATACATGTACCACTGAACTGAGGCACCTCAGGCAAATGCCAGTACTGAGTCACCAGCCACGGGTGTGACTGGGGCGTGACTGGCCCCACTCCAGCTTTCAGATGATTGTAACCCAAGAGACCCAAAGCCAGAGCCATGCAGCTAAGCTGCTCCTGAGTTCCTGCCTTTCCAAAACTGTGTGAGATAATTAATACTTACCATTGGTTTACGCTGCTAAATTTGGGGGTAATTTGTGGTGTTGCCAAGCTATTTGAGAGTCTCTGTGCAGGGTTCCAGGTTTCTGTGCTTTTTGTGACCTGTGTCCATACCTGAGTGTTTTGAGCATTCTGTATTTCACATGTTTTAGGCACTCTGGTCTCTTCAGTTTCTCTCTCTAGGTTTTAGATCTCTGAACCTTTTTTTTTTTTTTTTTTGGCTTTTTAGGGCCACACCCACGGCATATGGAAGTTCCCAGGCTGGGAGTCCAATTGGAGCTGTAGCCACCGGCTTACGCCACAGCCGCAGCAACTCAGGATCCGAGCCACATCTGCGACCTACACCACAGCTCACGGCAACGCCAGATCCTTAACCCACTGAGCGAGGCCAGGGATTGAATGAACTCTTTAAAGGTCTATGTCTGGAGTTCCCACTGTGACGCAGTGGGATCACGGCATCTCTGGAGTGCTGGGACTCAGGCACAGTCGGTTAAGGATCCAACGTTGCCACAGTTGTGGGTTAGGTCGAGACTGCACCTCAGATCTGATCCCCAGCCCGGGAACTCCATGTGCCCCGGGGTGGCAAAAAAAAAAAGATCTAGGGCCACACCCGCGGCATATGGAAGTTCCCAGGCTAGGGGTCCAATCAGGGCTACAGCTGCTGGCCTTCGCCACAGCCACAGCAACGCCAGATCGGAGCCGTGTCTGTGACCTACACCACAGCTCATGGCAATGCCGGATCGTTAACCCACTGAGCAAGGCCAGGGGTCGAACCCGCAACCTCACGGTTCCTAATCAGATTTGTTAACCACTGCACCACGAGGGAACTCCTGGGCTTTTTTTCTGTTCATGCCTAGAATGTGATCATAACTATTAACCTGCCCTGTAATCCCAGGGCGTGATATCTCTAAAACACTTGTACTTGGGTCCAGGATTTGAAGCCCCTGAGCACCCCTGCAGCCTGTGTTCTGGGTATGAAGGCACTGGGGTGCTCAGGAGTCTGTGTCTCAGGTTTCTCAGCCATGGACTCTTTGCAGGACTGTGTACAGGTTTTGTTTGTTTGTTCTTTGAGGCAGATGGATTTTTAAGTTCCGGAAAGCGACATCACCGAGGCGACTAGAGTCTGCCTCTAGGGCATGGGGTGTCAGAGCAGTTTGGGCCACTAAGTTCCTGGATAGGAAGTTTCTGTGGTGTTTGAGAGTCCGTGTCCAGATGTTTATATTGCTGATTTCAAGGGCGGGGGAAATCTATGTGTCAGGGTTTCAGCTCTCTAAACTGTTGAAGGGCGTTGTAAGATTCCCGTGGCGTTTGTAGATTTATGTCCCAAATGTGTGGGATTCCTGACATGCCTGTGGCTGTTATGTGGCAATATACATGGTCTCTGAGCATGGGTGTAGGTACCAGGGCGGGGGGTACCTGGGCTCTTTGAGTGTGCGTCTGAGATTATGAGGTCTCTCTGATCTTGGGTGTTTGGGTGTTTGTGTCCGGGATGAGAACTCTGATCTCTTTGCAGGTGTATGTGCCTGTGTGTGAGCTCTCTGATCTGTCTGCGGTACATGTCCCAAGATATGAGGTCTCTGAGCTCCTGATGGGTTTGTTTACCTGATTGTTATATTTCCTTTTTTTTCTTTTCTTTTTTTGCTTTTTAGGACCACACCCACGGCATATGGAGGTTCCCAGGCTAGGGGTCCAATCGGAGCTGCAGCCGCCGGCCTACACCACAGCCACAGCAACTCAGGATCCAAGGTGCATCTGCAACCTATACCACAGCTCACGGCAACGCCGGATCCCTAACCCACTGAGCGAGGCCAGGGATTGAACACACGTCCTCATGGATGCTAGTTGGGTTCGTTAAACTCTGAGCCATGACAGGAACTCCATGATACTTTTGTCTTTGTATGTCCCAGGAAATGAGGTCTCTGATCTGTGGGGAGGTTTTTTTGGGGGGTTGTATAATTCGGAGTTCTCAAATATGTTTGGGGCTGTATAACCTATGATGCAGGTCTCTGATCTCTTTGGGTGTATATCTGCCATGGCGTGAAGTCACTGAGCTTTTCGTTGTTATATATCCCAAAGTGGGAGATCTCTGATGTGTTGGGTGGTTTATTTCCTAGAACATCAGGTCTCTGATCTGTTTTTGTTTTTTCTGATCTGTTTGTTGGTGTATACTAGTGTGTAATCTGTCATCACTGGTGTATATCAAGATCTGTATGTGGGTATATTTCCCGGGGTGTGAGGTCTCTGATCTGTTGCTGGGTGTCTTAGAGTCAGAAGGCCCTGATCTGTTTGCCTGCATAAGTCTCTGTAGGGAAGGTCTCTGATCTTTTCAGAACTGTAGCAAGAGTTTGAGGTCTTTCAGAGTTCCCGTCGTGGCTCAGTAGAAACGCATCTGACTAGCATCCATGAGGACGCAGGTTCGATCCCTGGCCTCGCTCAGTGGGTTAAGGATCCAGTGTTGCCGTGAGCTGTGGTGTAGGTCACAGACACGGCTCGGATCTGGAGTTGCTGTGGCTGTGGCTATGGTACAGGCTGGCAGCTATAGCTCCGATTCGACCCCTAGCCTGGGAACCTCCATATACCTCGGATACGGCCCTAAAAAGACAACAACAACAATGGCAAAATAAAAGGTACTTGGGAGTTCCCTGGTGGCTTAGGAGGTTAAGGATCTGGTGTAACTTCTGTGGCTTAGGTCACTGCTGTGGCACAGGTTCGATGCCTGGCCTGGGAACTTACACATGCTGCAGGAGCAGCCAAAATAATAATAATAATAATAAAATAAATGAGTAAATAAATAAATAGAAAGTATTTGGCAAGATGTGACTAAATTTAGCATCTTGATGTGGGGAGATTTTTCTTAGGTTTTCTAGGTGGATCCAGTGTAATCACAAAGGCCCTGATATGAGGGGGACAGGACAGTTATTGTCAGGAATGCAAATTAATGACATGAACCAGGTCAGAGACAGTGACCTGATGGCGCAGATGTTTGTAGGTGTGTGTCCCAGCTTGTCAACTCCTTGAGCTGTTGATGGGCGTATGTCCTAGGATATGAAATTTCTAATTGTTTGTATGTATAGGTCTGTAGTCGGGCAAATAATAGGTCCCAGCAAAGGGCATGTGACCGGGGAGCCCTAGTTGGGAGGAGATGTAACAAAAGAAGCAGAAATCAGAGATTTATTATTTTTTTTTTATTTTTATGGCTGCACCTGCAGCAAATGGAAATTACCAGGCCAGGGGTGGAATCGAAGCTGCAGCTGCCAGCCTATGCCACAGCCACAGCAAAGCGGGATCCGAGCCACATCTGCAACCTACGCTGCAGCTTGTGGCAGCGCTGGGTCCTTAACCCACTGAGCGAGGCTGGGAATCAAACCCGCATTCTCACGGAAACTGTGTCAGGTCCTTAACCCACTGAGCCACAAGGGGAACTCCGAGATCAGAGAGATTTGAACGTGAAACGCTTAGGGCTTTGCAGATGTGAGAGGGGCCAGGGACCAGGAACGCAGTCAGCTCCAGAAACTGGAGAAGTCAAGAATAATAATAAAATAATAAAGACAGAAGGAAGACAGCTCTGTTTACACCTAATTTTTAGTACTGTTAAGACCCACTTTCAGGTTTCTGAGCTACACAAATGTAGTATAATGAATAATCTGTGTTTTTTTCATGACACTAAGATTGTGGTGATTTGTTAGAACAGCAGTAATAAATGAAACACAAGAGCTCCCACTGTGATGCAGCAGGTTAAGGATCCGATGTTGTCTCTGCCATGGCTTGGGTTCAATCCCTGGCCCGGCACAGTGGGTTAAGGATCCAGCGTTGCCACAGCTGTGGTATGGGTCGCAGCTGTGGCTCTGATTCAGTCCCTGACCTGGGAACTTTCATATGCTGTGGGCATGGCCAAAAAAAAAAAAGAAAAGAAAAGAAAGAAAGAAATGAATACAGTGTCCCAGGGAGTTCCCCTCGTGGCTCAATGGAAATGAACGTGACTAGTATCCATGAGGACACAGGTTCGATTCCCTGGCCCTGCTCAGGGAAAGGATCTAGCATTGCTGTGGCTGTGGCTGGCAGCTGCAGCTCTGATTTTTTTTTTTTTTTTTTTTTTTTTGCCTTTTGTCATTTTATGGCCGCACCCGTGGCATGTGGGGGTTCCCAGGCTAAGGGTCTAATCGGAGCTGTAGCCACTGGCCTGCGCCGCAGCCACAGCAACGCGGGATCTGAGCCGTGTCTGCAACCTACACCACAGCTCACGGCAACGCCGGATCGTTAACCCACTGAGCAAGGGCAGGGATCGAACCCACAACCTCATGGTTCCTAGTCGGATTCGCTAACCACTGTGCCACGACGGGAACTCCAGCTCTGATTTGATCACTAGCCTGGGAACTTCCATATGACACAGGTGTGGCCCTAAAAAAAAAAAAAAATGCAATGTCCTGGGTTGGGATTTCTCTATCTGGCTGTCTACAAACTCCACTGTGTTTGTGAGCGCCTGATGGTGGAGGTCTCTGAGCTATGTGTGAATGTGTGAACCAAGGGCGAGAGGTCTCTGTTTGAGAGTGTGTGTCCCCCTAAAATCGTGGGCTCTGAGGTTTTTGTGGGTGTCTGTCTCAGGATGCTCTGGTTTGTCTGTGAGTCCACATGTCTCAGGACACGGAGTCGCGCTACTGATTTTGCAGGTCCATCTTGGATGTTTCACAGGCACCTTTTTTTTTTTTTGTCTTTTTAGGGTTGAACCATGGCATATGGAGGTTCCCAGGCTAGGGGTCCAATCGGAGGTATAACTGCCGGCCTACACCATAGCCACAGCCACGCAGGATCCAAGCCACATCTGTTACCTACACCACAGCTCACGGCAATGCTGGATCCTTAACCCACTGAGCAAGGCCAGAGATCGAACCCACATCCTCATGGATGCTAGTCGGGTTCATTAACTACTGAGCCATGACAGGAACTCCATATAAAGAAATTTGAAAACTTGAAGTTCCTGGAGTTCCCATCGTGACTCAAGTAGAAACGAATCTGACCAGGAACCATGAGGTTGCGGGTTCAATCCCTGGCCTCGGTCAGTGGGTTAAGGATCTGGCGATGCCGTGCGCTGTGGTGTAGGTTGCAGACGTGGCTCAGATCCTGGTTGCTATGGCTGTGGTGTAGGCTGGCGGTTACAGCTCCGATTAGACCCCTAGCCTGGGAACCTCCATATGCCGAGGGTGTGGCCCTAAAATGGCAAAAGACAAAAAAAAAAAAAAAA
>PVHT020000193.1:1820914-1896416 GCA_004024745.2 Catagonus wagneri
AGAGGGAGGAAGGAAAGAAAGAAAAAGAAAGAAAAAAAGGAAAGAAAGGGAAGGAAGGAAGGAAGGAAGGGGAGGGGAGGGAAGGAAAGGAGCACGGGAAAGAGAGAAAGAGAAAGACAAATGAACATGAACACAGTGTCCCAGGTTGTCATGTCTCTATCTGGCCTTCAGCGTACATCCCAGGCTGTGAACTCCACAATCTGTCTGTGTGGGAGGTCTCCGATTTGTGTGCGGGTGTTAGAACCAAGATGTGAGGTCTCTAATCTCTTTGAAGATCTGTGTCCCAGAATTTGTGGTTCCAGCCATCTGGGGCTCTGTATCCTAGGAGAGGAGGTCTTGGACCCCAGTCTGTGTACAGGTCCCAGGCTGTGAGTTCTCCGAACTGGTGGGGTGGAAGGATTCTGAGCCCTTTGCGGGGACATTTCCCTGCGCTTGAAAACCCATGATCTGTGTCTGGGTTTATGTCCCAGGATGTGAGGCTTCCTGATCGGTTCATTTGTCTCAGTCTCGTGAGGTGAAGCCTCTGGTATGTTTGCTGGTGAGTGAAGCCAGGTGTATATACCGTGTTGGGAATTCCCTCATCCTTGTCCGATAGCACCGAGTGCCTGATCTTTTCACTGGGTATGGGGTCTCTGATGTGTTTGAGGGGAGTCACCCAGGAGGTGAGTTCTCTGATCTCTTTCTCAATGCACGTTGTAGGATGCAAGTTCTCTGATGTTTTGTGCATACGCCCCAGAGTGGGAGGTCTCTGAGCTGTTTGTGGGTATATTATATATATTCCAGGTTGTCAGATGGCTGATGTCTCATGGGAGTACTTTAAGCATTTTGGGAGGCTTTTCAGGGCTGCACCCGTGGCATATAAAGTTCCCAGGCTAAGGGTTGAATCGGAGCTGCAGCTGCCAACCTACACCACAGCTCACGGCAACGCCGGATCCTTAACCCGCAGAGCGAGGCCAGGGATCAAACCCTTAACCTCATGGTTCCTAGGCGGATTTGTTTCCACTGCACCACGACGGGAACTCCCCTGGGATGTGAGATTTCTGAGCTGGTTCTGGGTGTTTATTTCAGAATATGAGGCCTCTGATATATATTTTTTTCTTTTTTGCCTGCCCCACAGCGTAGAGAAGCTCCCAGGGCCAGGGTTCAGATCCGAGGCACGGTTGTGACCTCCGTGGCACAATGCCGGATCTTTAACCCATTGTGCCAGGCCAGGGGTTGAACCTGCGTCCCGGTGCTACGGAGACGCTGCCCATCTCCATTTCGCCACCGTGGGAGCTCTAGGCCTCTGGTCTCGTTGTAGGTGCCTGTCCCAGGTTGCCAGCTCTCCCATGTGCTTCTGGGTGTATTTCCGTGCGCATGGGGACTGTCACCGGTTTCTGAGAGGCGCTCCGTGGGTGTGCCTCCCAGGATCTGAGCTCTCTGACCTTGAGTCTGTGTGCCCCCAGGATTTCTGGTGTCTGTATCTGGGGACATTTACCAGCACACGAGGTCCACGTTGGTTTGTTGGTTCATGTTGCAGGACTGAAGGTCTCTGGTGTGGTTTGGGTTATTATTTCTCAGATCTGTTGGGTGTGTGTGTGTGTGTGTGTGTGTGTGTGTCACACGTGGGTATGTCATCTCCTTGGGTGTGTTTGTAAGAAGTTTCTGTTCTTTCTGGCGGCCACTGCAGCAGGTGGGAGTTTTCTAGGCCAAGGATGGAACCCATGCCACAGCAGTGACCTAAGCTGTGGCAGTGACAATGCCGAGTCCTCAACCTGCTGAAGCACAAGAGAACCCCAGGGGGTCTATTCTATGTGGGGTTATATGTCGCAGTTTGTGAGGTCTCTGGTGTGTGTATGTCTCTGTGTGTGTGTGTGTGTGTGTGTGTGTGTGTGTGAGAGAGAGAGAGAGAGAGAGAGAGAGAGAGAGAGAGAGAGAGAGAACATGTGGGCTTTTTTTCTGCTCTTTGTATGTCCCAGAGTCAGAAGTTTGGTTTGTTAAGGGAGCCTAGCATGTGGCTCCCTGATCTCTTTGCAGGTGTCTATCCCAGCATCTTAGGTGTCTCTTCTCTTCGGGAGTATGTGGCCCAGAGAGTGAGTTCTTTTATGTCCTAGTGGATTTAATTCTTAGAGTGTGAGGACTCTTACTTAGCCGTATTTGGAGAATGCTCCAGAATGTGCAGCTCTGTCGTCTTT
Organism: Catagonus wagneri; assembly: GCA_004024745.2. Taxonomy (NCBI): domain Eukaryota; kingdom Metazoa; phylum Chordata; class Mammalia; order Artiodactyla; family Tayassuidae; genus Catagonus; species Catagonus wagneri. Next base: position 1,823,089 of record PVHT020000193.1, read on the forward strand.
TGCATGTACATCCCTGGGGTGGAAGGTCTCGGATCTCTTTGGACTCTGATCTCCTTGGAAGGTCTCTCTGTGTGACTCCAGATGTGAATGCCCCAAGCGCTTCGTGGGCGTAGGTCCCAGGATGTGAGGTTTCCTTTCATTTCTGCGCGTCTATTCTGTTTGCTCAAATAACGGATCGTCCAATATGTCCTCACCCCGTTCCTGGAACTTGTTAATATGTTGTCTTACCTGGAAAGGCGGACTTGGAAGGTATGTGTTCATAAGTGCGCTGAGATTGGGGATGAGCAAGGAGGAGCCAGTATAATCACAGTGGTCTTTGTATTGAAGGATTAGAGAAGATGGAGTGACTGTGTCTGGCGAGACAGGGAGGGCCGGGTGATGACAGAAGTAAAGTCACAACAGGTGATATGATGGGAATTCCCGTTGTGGCGCCGCGGAAATGAACCTGACCAGTATCCATGAAGATGAGGGCTCGATCCCTGGCCTCGTTCAGCGGGTGAAGGATCCAGCGTTGCCGTGAGCTGTGGTGTAGGTTGCAGATGTGGCTCAGATCCCTGCGTTGCTGTGGCTGTGGTGTAGGCTGGCAGCTGTAGCTCCAATTCAACAACCTCCCCCCACCCCCGCCAGCCTGGGAACTTTCATATGCCTCTGGTGCAGCCCTAAAAAAGCAAAAAAAAAAAAAAAAAAAAAAAAAAGGTGATATGATGGCAGAAGCCCAGGTAAGGGAGAGAGAGAAAGAGAGCTGGGAAGCTACAGTGCCTGAATCCTCTGACCTCTTCGTGGGCTGGGCTCTGATCATGTCTGCCATCTGGTGTGTTTTCTGGGTGTGTTTTTCAGCACGTGGGGTATAGAACTTGACTGTGGATGGATTGTTGCAGGATTTTTTTTTTTTTTTTGCCTTTTGTCATTTTATGGCTGCGGGTTTATGGCCGCACCCGCGGCATGTGGAGGTTCCCAGGCTAGGGGTCTAATCGGAGCTGTGGCCACTGGCCTGCGCCGCAGCCACAGCAACGCAGGATCCGAGCCGCGTCTGCAACCTACACCACAGGTCACGGCAACGCCGGATCCTTAACCCACTGAGCAAGGGCAGGGATCGAACCCGCAACCTCATGGTTCCTAGTCGGATTCGTTAACCACTGCGCCACGACGGGAACTCCGGATTGTTGCAGGATTTGAAGTCTTTGTTGTTATTTTGTTTGCTCCAGGCTGTGAGGTCTCCAGTCTTTTTGTCAGTGTACATCCGAAGACCCGAGCCCCCCTGATCTCTTCGCGGGTGTCTCCCCCGCATGCAAGGACCCATCTCTTTCTCTGTGTGATTTGCATTTTTTTTTTTTGTCTTTTGTCTTTTTTAGGGCCGCACTAGATTCTAACCAACAGAAAGCCCCAGTGGTAAGGGGATGTCACTTCTTAGATTACAAAACTGTAACTTCCAGAGTTCCCGTCGTGGCTCAGTGGTTAACGAATCCGACTAGGAACCATGAGGTTGCGGGTTCGATCCCTGGCCTTGCTCAGTGGGTTAAGGATCCGGCGTTGCTGTGAGCTGTGGTGTAGGCTGCAGACACGGCTTGGATCCCGCATTGCTGTGGCTGTGGCTGTGGCTGGCAGCTGTAACTCCAATTAGACCCCTAGCCTGGGAACCTCCACATGCCGCGAATGTGGCCCTAGAAAAGGAAAAAAGACCCAAGAAAAATTGTAATTTCCATTTTGTTAGCAGACTCCTACTGGCTGGCTTTGTCTTTTTTTTTTTTTTTTTTTTTTTGTATTATTATTAGGGCCACATCCGGGGCATATGGAGGTTCACAGGCTAGGAGTCCAATCGGAGCTACAGCTGCCAGCCTACACCGCAGCCACAGCAATGCCAGATCCAAGCCACGTCTGTGACCTACACCACAGCTCACGGCAATGCCGGATCCCTATCCCACTGAGCAAGGCCAGGGATTGAACCCACGTCCTCCTGGATGTTAGTTGGGTTCACTAACCCCTGAGCCACGACAGGAACTCCTGAATTGCACGTTTTAGCATGTCTGATCTGTTTGGTGTGGCTCCAAGGATGTGACATCTCTGAGGTGTTTGTGGGTGTATTTCCTGATATGTGATTGTGGGAGAGCTCTTTGGAGGCATATATTCCAGAATACGTCTCCCTCTCCACTCTGTGTGTACATCTTGCTGGTGGGAGGTCTCTGATCTGTGTGCCGCTGTTTTTGTTTTTGTTTTTTTTTCCAGAATTTCAGGTCTTTGGGTGTCATCACCGGATGTGAGGTCTCCGATTTGTTTGCTGTTGCATGTGCCAGGACGCAAGGTTTGCGAATGGTGTGTAGGTGTGTCTTGCAGGATTTCATGTCTGTGATCTTTCTGAGGCTGTGTTCCTGGGATATGAGGTTTCAGATCTGTTTCTGTGTGTATTTTGCAGCAGGGGAGGTCTGTGAACAGTTCTGCCACTGTTATGTCCCAGGATACGAGAACTTCATATGTGTTATCCAGCGTCTGAGGTCTCTGATTTGTTTCTTGCCCTCTGTTCCAAGATGTGAAATCCCCACCTGTTTGCGGGTATGTGTCCAAGGCTGTGTGGTCTCTGATCTGTTTGTGGCCGCATGGCCCAGTCTTGGAGGTCTCTAATCTCTTTGTGCATGTGTTTCCCAGGATTTTTCTTTCCTTCTTTCTTTTTTTACGGCTGTGCGCCTGTGGTATATGGAAGTTCCCAGGCTAGGGGTCGAATTGGCACTACAGCTGCCGGCCTACACCACAGACACAGCCACTCGGGATCCGAGTCGAGTCTGTGACCTATGCCATAGCTTGCGGCAATGTGGAATCCTTAACCCACTGAGCAAGGCCAGGGATTGAACCTGCAACCTCACGGACACTGTGTCGGGTTCTTAATCCACTGAGCCACAATAGGAACTCCATTCCAGGTTTTTAAAGTACATTTCCTAGAATGTGCCTCCCTCTGGGCGTTTTTTTTCCCCTTTTTAGGGCCACACCCATGACAAAAGACAAAAAAAAAAAAGTCATGAGATACCTGGAGTTCCCGCTGTGGCACAGTGGGTTAAGGATCTGATATTATCTGTACTGTGACTCATGTTGCTGTGGAGGCGCAGGTTAGATCCCTGGCCCGGTAGAGTGGGTTAAGGATCCAGCGTTGCCACAGCTGTGGTGTAGGTCGAGGCCGTGGCTTGGATTCAGTCCCTGGCCTGGGAACTCCATATGCCTTGGATGGGGCCATTAAAAAAGAAAAAAGACGTGGGATATCTGATCGCTGGTGGCAGTGCATCTCAGGATGTGAGGGTCTCTTCCTGTATGTCCATCACCACTGTCTCATCTGACTGGGGCTCTGTGTCCCAGATTCCAAGGTTTTGACCTATCTTTCTTTGTCCCAGCATCTGAGATCTCAGAGCTGTTTGGGGTTTATGTCCCAGATTTTGAGCCTCTGGTCTCTTTGTGGGTATGGGTCCCCAGTCCATTCTTTGGTTTGTTTTCCAGGATACACGTGCTCTGATCTGTTTGCAGGTGTCCTGGACGCTCTTTCTCTGAAACGTTTATGAGCGTATATCTTGGCCCATGTGGTTTTTGATCTTTTTGTGACTATATCACCGGATGTGAGGTCTGTTCTTTTGGGGCGTGTATGTCCTAGAATTTGAATTCTCTGAGCTGTTTTCGTGTGTGTGATCCAGGGTGTGAGGTTCCTGATCTGTTCGGGTAGGTTTGTCCCACCATTCGAGGTCTCTGAATTATTCCATGTTCTGCATACAGCGTCTTTTCTTTGCATTACATTTTAAGGTCTGTATCCTAGGTCTCAGAAGGACTTCTGAATCCTGGATTTGGGAGTGCTGAGCATTTTCGGGTCTACATTCCAGGGGTGAGTTCACTGAGCTATTTGGGTGACCATCCTAGAGTATGTGGTACCTACGTTCTTTCGGCTTGAGAGTTTGGGACATATTTTCGGGTGTGAAGTCTCTTCTTTTCAGGAGGCCTCAGTCCCAGGGTGTGAACTATCTGACTCATTAGAGGTTTGTTCCAGGGTCCAAGATCTCTGAGATTTTATTTTATATTTTTTATTATTTCATTTTATTTATTTTATTATATATTTTCATTTCATTTTATTTTCTATTTTTATTATTTCTTTTTAGTTCTTTTATTTTATTTTATATTTTTATTTTTAATTTATTTTCTCATTTTATTTTATATCTTTTATTATTTCATTTTATTTATTTTATTATTTTTTAGTATTTCATTTTATTTTATATTTTTATTATGTCATTTATTTTATTATTTTATTTAATATTTTTATTTCATTTTATTTTATATTTTTATTTCATTTCATTTTATTATTTTATTTTATATTTTTCATTTTATTTAATTATTTATTTTATATTTTTATTATTTCTTTTTATTTCTTTTATTATTTTATTTTATATTTTTTCTTATTTCATTTCATTTCATTTTTGGCTGCTCCTGCAGCAGGTGAAAGGTCCCGGGCCTGGGATCAAACCCAAGCCACAGCATCGACCTGAACTGCTGGGGTCAGGAGGAGGCTTGGTCCCAGGGTGTAAGGTCTCTTACTTCCTAGGGAGGGTCTGTTTCTGGGGTTGCAGGTCTCTGAGCCGTTTGGGATTCTGTCACCGGCTTATGATGTCTCGGGTGCTTTTGGGTCTGTGTGCAGGTTGTTATGTTTCCGAGCTGTATGGGGCTGGGGGGGGGGAGTTCTGTGTCTTAGGGCGTAAGATTTGTTAACTTCCAAGCCTTATTGGCGGCATACATCTGCTGTGCGAGGTGTCTGGCTGTGGGTCTGCTTTCCAGGTTGTGAGGTGCATGAACTCTTTGAGAGTTTCTGTTCCATAACGTGAGGTGTTTGAGCCACGTGGGCACCCGTAGCCAGGCTGTCCTATGTCAGAGCCGCTTTGGTGGCTGCCTCCCCGGTTTGAAGCGCTCTGAGTTGTTTGAGAGCCTGCGTCAATGATGCGAGGTCCCCAAGGTGCTATGGGTCTGTGTCCCAGGGGTGAGGTCTCTCTGCTGTTTGTGGCTGCCTTGGCACAGAACGTGAGGTTTCTGGGCTGTTTGGCGATCTAGGTCCACGAGGGTCAGGTGTCTGAAATCTTCCTAGAGACGAGTACCAAGTGCAAGTTCCGGGAGTGGTTTTGAGATCTGAGTGTGCTCTTTCTCCCCCATGGGGAGGTCTGTGTTTAGAGTGTGATGATCCAGAGCTGTTTGGGGGCGATTAACCTTGGATGTAAGGGTTCTTCCCCCTTTTTTTTTTTTTTGTCTTTTTGCCTTATCTAGGGCCGCACCCATGGCATATGGAGGTTCCCAGGCTAGGGGTCTAACAGGAGCTGTAGCTGCCGGCCTTCACCACAGTCACAGCAACGCGGGATCCGAGCCGTGTCTGCAAACTACACCACAGCTCACAGCAATGCTGGATCCTTAACCCACTGAGCGAGGCCAGGGATCGAACCTGCAACCTCATGGTTCCTAGTCGGATTCGTTAACCACTGAGCCATGATGGGAATTCCAAGGATGTAAGGGTTCTAATCTGTCTGGGGTCTGTGTCCAGGACACGTGACCTTAGTTGGGGTCTGTATCACAGGAGATGAGGTCTGTAAGCTGTGTGGAGGGTCTGTGTCCAGATGTGCAGCTCTCCGAGCTCTTTGGGTATGTGGGTTACAAAGCGTGAGGTCAAGAGTTCCCGTCGTGGCTCAGTGGCAACGAACCTGACTAGTATCCATGACGACTCGGGTTCGATCCCTGGCCTCGCTCAGTGGGATAGGGATCTGGCGTTGCGGTGAGCTGGGGTGTAGGTTGCAGTCGCGGCTCAGATCTGGTGTGGCTGTGACTGTGGCATAGGCTGGCAGCTGTAGCCCCGATTTGACCCCCTAGCCCGGGAACTTCCATGCTGTGGGTGTGGCCCTAAAAAGACAAAACAAGGATTTCCCGTCGTGGCTCAGTGGTTAACGAATCCGACTAGGAACCATGAGGTTGTGGGTTGAATCCCTGGCCTCGCTCAGTGGGTTAAGGATCCGGCGTTGCTGTGAGTTGTCGTGTAGGTCACAGATGTAGCTCAGATCAGGCGTGGCTGTGGCTGGGGCATAGGCCGGCAGCTGTAGCTCTGATTAGACCCCTAGCCTGGAAACCTCCATATGCCCCGGGTGCAGTCCTAAAAAGCAAACAAAACAAAACAACAAAAACAAAGCATGAGGTCTCTGACATGTTCCGTTCTTTCCTAGGATGCCCTGGCCCTCAACTGTTTAGGGGTCAGTGTCAGAAAGTGTGAGGTCTCTGAGCCGTGTGGACATGTGTTTCCCAGGGTTGGAATTCTCAGAATGGGGTCTGCTCCTGGGCTGTGAGATCTCTATGCTCCTTGGGGGTCTGTGTCCAGGGCTTGAGTTGGAGTTGTTTGCGGCACCATGTTCCAGGGAGCAAGGCCTCTGGGATGTTTAGTGCTCTCTCTTCCAGGGTGTCTCAGCCACCTGGGGGTCCATGTCTAAGGTATAAGGTTTTGGACCAATTTAGGGATCTGTGTTCACAGAGTGCAAAGGCCCTCGGGGGTTTGGGTGGTGTGTCCCAGGTGTCACTTCTCAGCCATCTGGGGGCCTCTCCGAGAAGTTTGGGAATGAATGAGCAGGTGTGAAGGCGCCGATCAGCTTGGGGAACAGTATCCCGGTTGCGAGGTCTCTGAGATGTTTGTGCATCTCCAGCCCACAAATCTGATGGCGCATTTGAGGTCTCAGAACTCTTTGGAGGTCTGCATCCCACGGTTTTAATGCAGCCTAAGTGGGCTTCACGTCCAGGTATGAGATCACCGAGCCGTAGGGAGATGTATGTCGTAGGGTGTGAGGTCCCTGAGGTCTGGGGTCAACATCCAGGGTGTAAGGTCCATGAGCTGCTTGGAGGCCTGTGCTGAGGCCTCCGAGCTGTTGAGCATTCTTTCAGCTGTGTGAAGAGGCGTTTTGGGTCTCTGTGTCATGGCACGTGCAGTTACGTTGAGGGATGATGAGCATAAGCCTATTTGAAACGTCATCCCTTTGTTCTCTGCTTTATACCTTGGCACATGGAGGCGCTCAAGAAAATATCCCCCCAGCACACATAAACTTTACTCTTTGAATGTCACAGGCAAGCTTTGGGTTCAAAACTTCGTGGCACAGGGAAGGAGGCTCCAGCTAGAATTCTATCGTATTTCTAGATTTCCACTGTAGTTTATTTCTCTGGTTCGTTTTCATTTAGGACCCGTGATGATGATTTGTGCCTTCAGAGAGCAATGCATTTAGTTTGCTTTTCCTGTGCATTTTGAAATTTAAGTATAAATCAAGTTGTAGGTCAAGATGTTATGCACGTGATGGTGCAAGTGGTACACTGCGGGGAGCGTTGGTCAGAGGGCTGAGGTGTGAGGTCCCCCCGCCCCGGCCCCACCTACACAGGGTCTTCAGTCCCCACACCTTTGTTCGGTCAATGACTTGTTTTATTGATGCCTATCCCAGGCTGGGTAGGGCCAAGGGATATACAAGAGGAGAATCAGATTCAGTCCATGCCTGAAGGTCGGTCTGGGGGTGGGGAGCGCGGACACACAAACACACGCACAGATCTGGCATCTGGTGACGGGGCACAGTCTCACGGAGGGACACTCTGCGCACAGGTAGTCAGGGAGGCCTTCCTAGAGAAGACCTCACGGGGGAAGCGAGGGGCGAGGCAGCCTTCAGAGCCTTCGCCTTTTGTACGTTTGTGAGCAAGAAACTTTTGAGACCAGTGGACCCGAGGTGAGCGCAAGGGGCTGGGGGCGGGGGCCGGGCAGCGGCAGAGGCTTCCCCTTGCCCTGCCTTCGCGGGCGAGTCAGCCCCACCCCTGTTCTTGGCCTGTGCTTTGCCTTCTGCCACATGGGCTCTTTCCTGGGATCCACCTTCATAGTTTTCAAGGCTTCCCTGAGACAATCCACGTGGACCAGGTGCTCTGCCCAGTGCCTGGCACCTCATCAATGCACGTTTTGTCCTAAGTGCTATCTACAGCCTAGCGAGGTCTTGGTTCCAGCTCTGGGTCCCAGCAGTCGTCACACCCCAGGTCGGGGCTCCTTAGCCCCCTCTGAGTTCTGAAAGCCCCGGGCACCTTCCCGAAGGCTGAGCTCAGTCCCAGCCTGCCCTAAGAGCTGCGGAAGTCTGGACTTCCCCTCGCTGGCCAGTGGGCCGTGGGCAGCCACTCCCCTTCCAGCGGCATGTGGGTGTCACTTCTCAGATGCACAGCCCTGAAAAAGAGACCCTCACGGCCAAGGGCCGTTGACCCAAGGGCCAACACCAGTCAGCGTGTGAGTGTGAGCAGGAACCAGCCTCAGCCCCCAGCCCTGGAGCCCCCTTTCTTCTACGTGCACATCTCTGTGGTAGGGGAGACGAGCAGGCTGGGAACCCTGGGCTCTGGTGCCAGCCTGCCAGGGGGCTGCTTCCCCACACCCTTGGGGCAGTAGGAAGAGGGCCTGTGACAGACCCCTCAAGCTCCAGGCAGAAGCAGGTGCAAAAACAAACATCTTTCTATTCCGGGTCTGGGCTGGGCCTCAGCCCTTGGACCCCCTCGCTAGGCCATGAATCCCAACTGCAGAAAGTCCTGGTGTTGAAAAATCACTTCTGAAGGTGGGTGGGGGTTGGTAAGTGCAACCCACAGATAGGACTGGGACAGGGAGAGGGGACTCCCCGCACCCCTGCAGCCCCTAGCATGGGGCAGGCAGAGGCGGGCGGGAGGCCCTGGCAGTCGTTCCTCAACAGGAGGGCAGCGGTAGGTGGGAGGGGCGGGCAGCTTCAGGCCCCCACGGTCACTCTGGCCTCAGACATCAAAGGGCTAGAAGAGGTATTTGCGGCAGGATTCAGTCCCACACTTGCACTCAATACGGACTCGCTTCTTGGGGGAGCCAGGGAGCCCAGCCAGGCCAAAGTTGGAGTCCATGCGGGTGCTCTCCATGTCCACGGGGTCCACTGTGGAGTCACAGCCAGGGCGGGGGGGACTTGTTAGAGAGAAGGCCGAGATGAAGTGTCCCGCTACTCTTTTTGCCAGGGGGACCCAGGGATCTTAGGGGCTGGGAGCAGGTCTGGGATCTGGGTCAGGAAGGGGTCACGGGGTCGGTGGCTTAAGGAGGGCAGGGCTGAGCACCAGAGGGCTGTTCAGGTGTTAGGAAGACGGCCAGGGATTGAGGGGGGGTGGTCCTTGGGGGAGGCAGGGAGCTGTCAGGGGGAACCAAGAGGGTCGTGCCAGGCCGGGGTCAGGAATGGAAGGTCGCCTGGGCATCCAGAGGAGCATCTGAACTCTCCTGCCAAAGATCTCCCCTTGAGTGTCCCAGAAGGGGACTGGCTGGAGGCCACAAGTGTGTCCAGAGGCTTGGAATGAAGAAGGCCAAAGGGGATTAGGAGTGGGGAGGGTTGAGGGCTGGGGAGATTCAGACAAGATTGGAGTCAGGAGGGCTCTCTTGACTCTTGAGCCAAACGTGGCCGCCGCGCCCCTGGAAGCCCCGGGAGAGCTGATATGAGTGTCTCAGGGTGGGGTCCAGGAGTGGGGAATGAAGGGACCCCCAAAGGGTAGGCAGAGGTCCAAGAGTCCAGAGAGGAGACTGGGGGTGAGGAAGAGAATCTTAAAGCTCCTGGGGAAGGGGTCCTCGTGCCCCACGTCACTGTGTGTCCCCCCCCACACACACACACCTTGCATGTTGTAATCAAAGGTGAGCTCCTCGCCTGCCCGGATGGTTCTTGTGGCAAAGAAAGCGATGCGGGGCAGCCGCTCATCAAGGTTGTCTATGAAGACGTTGTACACCTGGAGGTTGGGATCACACTGGGCGAAAAAGAACAGCCAGAGGGTGAGAAGGGGCCTCGCCTGCCCCTCCTGACCCCCTGCCCGCCTGCGGGGTACCCACACTGTGGTTGACAAAGTGGGAGATGTTGCCGTAATAGGCGGCGTCCACGGTGTACACATCCTCCACGTAGTCCAGGTCGAAGAGGTAGGTGGCGCCCTGGCGGTCGTAGATCTGGCCCCGCCGCTCTGCCTCCTCTGAGGTAATGATCTGGGGAGAAGGCCACGGGGCAAGAGGAGGTTGGCTAAGAAGGCTCAGGAAAGCCAGCAGGGCTCCTGTCCTTCCCATCCCTGCACCTGGCCCCCCTGAGGGAAGAAGGAGGGAGCAGGGGGCACCCCCACCCCTGTGGCTGGCTCAGCGGCGGGGAGACAGTGATGCCCTGGGTCTGTCGGCCTCTGGAAGGCACGGGGGGGCCCTCGGCAGTAGGCGGAGGCTGGCCCACAAGGTGAGCGAGAGGGGACCCAGCTAGGGGAGGGGACCTAGCGCAGGGCGGTGCAGACCACAGACAGCAAGAAGCGCAGGGAGAGGGAGGGGAGGAAAGCCTGGGGAGAGGGAGACTCAGGTGAGAGAGCTAGAGGCAGTTAGAAACACAGAATCTTTTTTTTTTTTTTTTTGCCTTTTGTCATTTTAGGGCCGCACCCGCGGCATATGGAGGTTCCCAGGCTAGGGGTCTAACAGGAGCTGTAGCCGCCGGCCTTCGCCACAGCCACAGCAACGCAGGATCCGAGCCGCGTCTGTAACCTACACCACAGCTCACGGCAACGCCGGATCCTTAAACCACTGAGCAATATCAGGGATCAAACTCGCAACCTCAAGGTTCTTAGTCGGATTCATTAACCACTGAGCCACGCCGGGAACTCCAGAAACACAGAATCTTGATACGAAAAGACCCAGGTCCGTAGAGAAGGCCAAGGTCTGAGATCGCGAAGGAAAAAAAAAAAAAGGCCAAGGCCAAAAACTCAGACGGAAGAGGAAAGAAAGGAGACCAGAGCACAGATAAGACCCTCGCTCAGCTCCGACACCGCTCAGTGCCAGCGACTGGTATGTAAGACCCAGCAGTGGGGTCTCCTCCTCCCTGCCTGCATCCTCATCTAACAAGGGGACCACTCTTACTAGGGAAGGCCTGTCCTTGCTTCCCAAATGCTGATGACAGATTCCCTACCCCAACCAGCCCTCTGGGGGAGCTCCCCGGGCAGCCGAGACTGCCTCTTCCCCAGCCTGGGGCCCCAGGGAACTCCACTCCCGGGCTCCCGGCACCCTCAGAGGCAAGTGCCAGCCTGGTATGGCAGACACGCAACACGTGCCCTTTATGTGCATTCTGCTTTCTAGCTCGAGAGCTGTCTGTCCAGCAGCGGTCCTTAGGCAGCTCAAGCACTCCCTCCCCAGCAAGCCGCTTCTCCCTTCCGGGGGCCCAGTGCCCACCACCGCCCGCCTGCCACAGCGGAGGCAAGCCTGAGACCTCCTTCCTTGCTCCGCCTACCCCCGGTCCTGACCAGCCTCTGTTTTCTCCAGCCTCTTCCTTGCCTCCTATGCCGTCCCCTCCAGCCTCTGCTCCGCACTGAGTGCTGAGTAACGACCCCCCCTTAGAAAGCCCAAGGCTTACCCCTCAGGCCACACAGCTCACTGCCCCAGGATCCAGCTCCATTCCTTGAGGAACCTGGCTCCCCCACACCCCAAATCTTTGCTTGTGCACTTTCACTCAAGGGATTTTTAGGAGGCCTGCCCTGGGCCTGGTCCCAGCACTCAGGCAGGCACTCAGGAAGGGGTCACAGTTGGGCCGGGGAGACACAGGAACCAGGCTTGGTCCTGGCCCTTAGGGGTCAGAGTCTGGGAGAGTCGCAGGGACCAGGTCCAGTCTGGCCTTCACAGTCACATGTGACACAGGTCACTCTGGTGACAGAGAGATGGACCCAGACGCCTACGGTGCTTAAGAGTTTGAGGGGCAATGGGAAAGAAAGAACACCATCTAAAGCAAACTGCAGCTCATAAAAGGGCTCTGACCAGGTTGAAAAGTGGGGCGTCTCTCCTGAGGGACAAAACAGGAGCCACAGAAGCATCTGAAGAGAAGTACATCAAGGTCTGTTTCCCGCCACCTCCCAGGGAACATGCGCTCTTCCTTGTGACATCAGCTCCAGCAGATGTCACTTCTCTGTACAGCCCTTCCTGAAGCTCCCAGTCCCCACCCACCACAGCCTCTGGCAGCCCGGAATCAAAGGACAGCCTCTCCTGGGATCAGGAGCGAAGTGGGTGGTGGCTGGGCCAGCTTTTCCCTTCGGGCCCCTCCCCAACCAGAGGGAATATGGCCCACCCCCTCCCCAGTCTCCATCTTCCTGCCTATTCTGCCCCTACCTGCTCCCCGAGTCTCCCCAGGAGTGAGTCACACTGCAAACCCTCCAGGGCACAAACGGTTCCTTCTCTCTGTCTTCTGATTTCAGTCCCACTCTGTAAAGGGTTCGTCCACCCTGAAAACTCGAGAACAAATCAGTCCATGTCCCTGCTCCCTAGCAGTTCTCTGGAGTGACTAGGATTAGACGGACGTGCTAGACGCTGGCAGCCGGAAAACGGAACCAGAAACTCAGAGTCCACCTGCTGCTCTGCCCCCTCCCAGATACAGGACCCTGAATGTCCTCTCTGCCTGTTTCCTCAGCCCCCCAAAACCCCCAAACCCGAAAGACAACACTTCACCAGATCTGGCAGCACAGGAGCTTGAGACACATAGCCTTTAAAAAAAAAAAAAACCCACTTTACCTCTCTGGGCCTCAGTTTTCTCATCTGTAGCATGGGGGCGACAATGACAGGAATCCCCACCTGACAGGGGCGGTTGTAAGAACCCAACAAGTCAGGGACGTGAAAGGGGTTTCTGTTTGGTTTTGTGTTCAGGGAGGTACCGTCGCTTGTCAAAATCCAACAGGCTCCCTCAGTGTGTGTGCCTTTGAAAAGGAAGAACTGCTGCTAATTAAATGATGATACGCCATCATTTAATTAAACTAATTAAGTGAGATTCACCTTCATTTCAGAGTTGTTAAAATAAGTGTGTTTCAGAATGGATGAAACAGGCGATGTTCTCTGCTGGGCGGGGGTGGGGACGTCCCGACAGGATGCGGATGGGCTGTCCCACAGGGACGCAGGGGCGGAGGAGCACAGCGCGGTGAACAGACAGGGTGTCTGTCCTCGATTACATCATGCCCGCCCGGCAGGACAGCCCCACAGAATCAAGTCAATTAATGTCTCTGAAATGAAATCTATGAATACTAACACCAGGTGGGGTAAACAGACCACACGTGGGCCTCTATCAGGTCCAGTTGGGTTTGGTAGCCAGATGCATTACCAAGAAACGTTTGCCTTTCTGAGCATTTTGGATTTTTCGGCATTTTGGATTTTTCTGCATTTTGGACCCTAATGGCTAACATTTATTCAAGACTTACTGTGTACTGAACACCACTCAAGGGCTTCTCCCAAATGCTTCGCACCTCATAACTCATTTAGTTCTTATAACAAGTGTATGAGGTGGATGCTGTTATCTTCCCATCTTACAGATTAGGAAACGGAGACACAAAGAAGCTGACTACTGAGGAGTGGTGGAGCTGGGATTCAACCTCAGGCACCCAGACTCCAGGGTCCACCCCACCCCCCGACCCTTCTGCCATGCTGCCTCATAGGAGGGAGATCCAGGAAGATGCATTTGGCTCTGGCAGTTTGGGGGCCTGTGGTGCCATTAGGAGGCCCCATAGGTCTGAGGATGTCGGGTGGGTGGGTGGGGGGGCTGGAAGTCACTGAATGTGGCAGGAGGGAGACCAGGAAACAGCTTGAAGAGAATGTGTGCAGAGTGGGAAGAGTAAGGACAGGGAGTGAGAGGGTCCCCAGCCATCCCTATGTTTATAGCGTGGAGGAGCAGGGACACTAAGGAAGAGCGGTGGGGACCTTGGAGTGCCAATGTGCTGTAGACTCTTCCTCCCCATCGCCTGCCAGGCCTCTCCTGTGCTCAGCTCCTCCTGAGACTGGCAGTACAGTGAAGCTAGGGACCCGACGCTCCGGACCTCCTCTGCGACTGTGGGCCCCTGTGGGTGTGGACACCTTCTCCCCCACAGTGGGGACATCCCTCCGAAGTGTGACATCTCCACACTGTCACTGTCCCTCTGAGGTCTGGACATCTCCAGAGTGTCAGGGCGCTGAGGGTGTGGACACTTCCTCCAGGCTGTCAGAGCCTCTTGGGTGCAGACCCGAGCTCCTTCAGACTGTCACTAGCCCTCTGGGATGAGGACTCTTGAGTTTCCTGACTGTTAGGGCAGTGTGGGTGTGGATTCTTCCTAAGTCAGACTGCCAGGGTCCTCTGGAGAGCTTGCTGTCTTCCTCGGGTGGCTTTGGGACACGGACACCTGTTCCTACAGGCTGTCAGGACCCCCCTTCTCTAGACTGTCAGGAACCCTCTGGGCTGTGGCCACCTCCTCCTTCCTCTAGACTGTCAGGTCCTTTGGAATCTCCTCCACTCGACCACCGGGATTCTCTGGGGTATGGCCATGACCTTGTCCAGACTGTCAGGGTCCTCTGCAGTGCAGATGCTCTGCCCCTAGCCGGTCTCTGCCCACCCCGGCCCCTGCCCCTGCCCCGGGGCTCTGACCCCCTCTACGGTACAGTTCCTCAGGGCAGGAGCCTCTCCTCTCCATCAGTGTCATCGCTACCATGGGGATATCTTCAGGTGTGTGTCCCTTAGGCCAATTCTGTCACTCCTCAGCCATATCGCACCCTCTAAGAGACCTCTGGAAATGTGGAGATGTTTGGGGTTGGCATCGCAACAGGGCACACTCATGGATTTAAATGGTAAAGGTCCAGGGGTGTTTTATGCTCCCCAATGCAGGAGATGGTCCTACAGAACAAAAACTGCCCCACTTCAAGTGCCCACCGTAGAACGTGACACCTGCTATGGCAGACACTTGCTAGTTATTCACCCACACCCCTTTTGATTTTCCACTTGGGCATACAGCTAAGTCATACTTCGCGGCTGTCTGTGCACTGAAGTAAGGCCAGTAACTCAGTTCCAACCAGCAGGTGCGGGCCGATGTGATGTGCACCGCGACCGGGCCCCGCCCATTAGAAACCTCCCTGGATCTGCCCCCCTCAGCCCACCTGCCCAGCAGTGCCGAGGATCAGAGGCGGCTCCAAGGCCCTAAAGCACAGCAAAGGCACAAGAGGGAAAGAACCTGGGTGTCCACGCTGTCACGTGGAAGGATACCACCTAAAGGCCCACGCTGGGCTGCTAGGGGAGCAAATGGACTTATAATGCACCAAGCCACTAAGGTTTGGGGTTGTCTCTGGTCCGGCGGCTGGCCTGCCTCCCACGGCTGGCTCTGCCCCAGCGTCCTGCATGTCTAGAGGAGGAAGCTGACCTCCCCCAGGCACCCCCGCCGCCTCCTGCACACCATCTACGCTCCTCTTGGGCAGATTAGTGAAAGGTGCTCCTCCAGGGCAGGCACCGCTTGGCGGTAAGCTGGGCCCTCATGAAATGAGAAGAGGAAGTGCCCTGTCAGGTGATGCAATCCCCTGCACAGACCACAGGGCCCGTTAAAAGGAACGCTGCCTGGATTTCGGTTCCCGCTTTCCCCTTCGCTGGCTACCCCGGGGAGGGCCGCCCAGTCTGGAGGTACTTCAGCGTGTCTTTACCCACCTGCTGAGAATACCCGCCCCCTGCCAGGGTGTCCCTCACACTCAGGTTCACCGCCCCCAAAACCTTTCCCACGGGGGCGCGGGGAAGTCACAGGCACACAGAGGGGACAGCCAGGCGCGCTGGGCGGCGGCGGGAACACAAGGGCGGGGTGGGGGGAGGATGCGCAGGCGCAGGCCCAGCCCCGACTCCCTACCTCGCCCACGTACTCCATGACGAAGCTGTTCTTGCGGATCTTCTCCAGTGTGCGGACGCCCCAGCCGCGTCCGTCATCCGTGCGGAAGATGCAGAGGTCGTAGCGGATGCCCTTCTGTACCACGCGGTTGGGGCAGTCGTAGCCGCAGCGGCAGCGGGAGTTGCACTCGTAGATGGGCAGCCCGGCTCGCAGGCGCACCTGGCCCTGGTCGTTGTAGGCGAACTTGTGCAGCGACGCCCCGGGGCAGCAGCCCCCGGCAGGTGCCCACAGACAGTCCTGGCACTCGCAGCCCACGGCCACCTGGTTGAGGGTGATGCCCTCACCCACCCGGTACTCGTTGATGTACACGAAGGCCCGCGGGGGGCCGTCCAGGTCCACCTCGTTCTCCACGGTGATGCGTCCCAGGTGGCTGCGCTTGGCGTTGAGCTCCTGCTCCCAGCGCCGGAGTGCCCGCCTCTGCTTGGCCTTCTGCACCAGGTAGTTGGCCAGGCTTGGGTCCAGGTGCCGGGGTGGCTTTGACCGGTGGTGCCGCCGGAGCAGCTCCCTTTCCAAGTCCTTGTGGAACTGCTTGAGGATGCGCACACACTTGAGATTCTGCCGAGGCTCCCAGGTGCTCTCTGAGTCTGGGTACCCACGCCATTTCACCAGGTAATACTCCTGTTCCTGTGGGGGGGGGGGGGACAGGGACACCCTCAGTGACCAGACCCCTGGGCCAGCCTTCATTTGACTTCCAACTCGACACCTGTGGACGACACCCACACCACCCTCCCCCTTTCCTGGAATGCCTCTGTGCAGTGGTTAACAAGCATGGGTTCTGGGGAGTTCCTGTTGTGGCTCAGCTGTAACGAACCCGACTAGTTCCATCCATGAGGATGTGGGTTCGATCCCTGGCCTCGCTCAGTGGGTTAAGGATCCGGTGTTGCCGTGAGCTGTGGTGTAGGTCAGTCGTGGCCTGGATCTAGCGTTGGCTGTGGCTGTGGTGCAGGCCGGCAGCTACAGCTCCGATTCAACCCCTAGCCTGGGAACCTCCATATGCCGTACATGCCGCCCTAAAAAGATAAAAAAAAAAAAAAAAAAAAGGGCTCTGGCGTGAGGCTCACTGGGTTCGTCCCTCTCTCCCGCCCTCTTACTATCCGTCAAAAGTTCAACCTTTAATCTCCCAAACCTAGTCCCTCCTTCTAGCTGCTGAGCCCCAGCTCTTGGCATCACCCTTGACTCCTTTTTCTCACAACTCCCCACATCCACTCAGCACATCCTGCCAGCCCCGCTTTCAAAACCGACATCCAGAGTCCTATACTTCAAACCTCTGTCACTGCCACCACTGGCATCGCTCGCCTGGAATGCAGGGACAGCCTTCTCACAGCCCCCTCACTCCACCCTCGCCCTTACGGTGTGTTTTCCACACAGCAGCCAGAAGGATCTTTTCTTGCTGAGCGGCAGCTATAGGATAGAGGTTAACTATACAGATTCTACGACTAGACACCTTGGGTACAAATCCTGGATCTGCCGCTCCCTAGCAGTGTGGACTTAAGCGGTTATTTAACTTGGCTGGGCCTCAGTTTCCTCATCTGTAAATAAGAAAAAGAAGCTGACATTTTGCTAGCATTCGTTACATAGCAGGTACTGTCCTAAGCAACTTACATGTGTTATTAACTCATCTGACCCTCACAACCCGGTGTGAGGAAGATCCTACAAAGTATCCCCATTTTACAGATGAGGAAAAGGAAGTACAGAGAATTTGGATGAGTATCTTGGGGTTTCACAGCCAGAATCTAAAGGCAAGTGTGCTGGCTCCAGGCTGTTCTCTTAACTACCCTGCCATTACCTCCTCTAGCAACAGTAACAGTTCCCATTTTACAATGTTGCTGGGGAGATTAAATCAGTTTCTGAAAGGAAGTGCCTAGCACACAAAGTGCTGAGTAACCATTAGCTATCATCATCTCCACTCCTCAGCTCAGCATCTCAATCTCTGCAAGTGGTTTGTATTCCTAGGGAGGTGGGAAGAAGAGATTTATTTGGGGATTCATTCTGACTCCTGCCCCTCTCAGAAAGCCACTTAGTTTTCCCACCTGTAAAACAGAAGTGATAAGAGGGTCAACTAATCCTATTTTTTTTAAGATCAGAGGAGAAAATTCCTTTTGGAAACGGATGTGGGCAGTGAGGGGTGGGGTGGGGGCAGGAAGCTAACTTCCTTGAGTCACCCCTGCCCTGGCCATGTTCACCCCAGACTCACACGGATCTTTTTATAATCGCACAGGTACTCGACTTCAAAGTCATAGAGGTTCCTCTTGGAGATGCCAAGGGCAGGGCAGGAGAGCTTGGCCAGGCGGCACAGGTCCTGTAGCTGATTCCAAGAAGACTTGCAACACACACTGCAGCCTGGAACAAAGAGGGCCAGAAGGAACTATATTACCGGGCACGCTGGCAAGGCCAGGGGTCAAAGAGGACCTCAGATCCTCCCTGAGACTTCCAAAGGACTGCCTCACAGTCAGTGAAATTTAATCCACAGGACTTCCCAACGCTTAGACCTTTCTACAACAAAAACACGTGCTACTCCCGTCTACCTCAGTGCTCACTGACCAGGGCCTACCCTGGAGCAGTAGACTTCAGAGTGGGATCTGCTGCAAGGGTTGTCCTAAAGGCATCTATTCCCAGAGTTCCCAGCTCCCTCATACCATTCCTAAAACTGCCTGCAAAACCTGCCAGGAGTTCAGGACCTAATCGTCCTTCACCCCACTTTGCAAAAGAAAGAGAACCCCCCCATCTCAGTAGGGTGCATTGCCCCAAGGGGGGTGGGTAGGGATGGGATTAAAACCTCTGGAGCACCGAACAAAGGCCTAAACTGGAAAGACTGGTCCACAATCCTTATCTGAAACTCCTGGGGCCAGACGTGTTTTGGAATCCAAATTTCTTCGTTTGGATTTTACCGGTGTAGTTCTGCATATAGCCCATACTTGTCCTAACACACCCCTGTTGTGGTCAGGGGCATCAAGCCATGATCAAACACATTAATAGTTCTATAGCAAAAGCCTGAATTTTCATATTAAAAGGAGAAATAAGGATAGAAGGTAGTGGCACTGATCAGGCCCTCCTTGGAGTCTAGTTTTGCCACTGAATGATTCCAAATTGGGTTTCGGGGCTTTCTGAATTTCGGAATTATGAATAAGAGATTGGGGAGTGTTAATTAGATTACAGGAAGCTTCCCTGAATGATTAGTCTGGGTGCCTTAAACCCAGAAGGTATATTTTTTTTTCACGCTGCATTTTGACTTTGGTCCACACTTCTGTGAAGGGTAAAAGCTCACCCAAAAGGGTGTGCTCTTAATTCAAGAACAGACAGGACAATATAGGTTAGTGACAACAATTATTTTGAATATCCCTGGGATGTTTTGGGGACTACCAGAATTTTTCCGGACACACAGGTTTTTTTTTTTTTTTTCCTAATTTAAAAAGGCTTCTTTCAGTTCAAGGCATATTCTTAATTACTGTGCTTTAGAAGCCATTTTATCAAATCATTTCACAAGCCCTTATTCCAAATGTAGTCAGCCCTCATCCATTTTCATCGTTTAAAAATGTTGACTAGTTCCTACCTCCCGTTAGAAAAATCAAATATTTACACTCATGACGAAATACTCTATAGATGTCACACTACAAATGGACAAGAGCTTTACGAAATTATTACGTGTGCAAATCCCCCCCCACACTTAAGCAGGCCTAGTGGCGACTCGGCCTGTGCCCACGCTTTCCTCTCCCTACGATGCTTCTCCCTTTCGAGCCCGTAACTTGCATCTGAAACCCCACTAAAGCGGCCCCAACTCACATCAGCTGCTGGCTCTGCACTGACCACAGGTGGACCCGCCTATCGTCAGAGGTCCCCCCTCACACCTTGTGGAACCCATCCTCCCCGCAGCTTTCCTCACCCAGAGGAGCCTGCCTTCCCCAACATACTGGGAGAGTCACCCCTCTTTCCCTGCGCACGGGGGGATCCAGCTCTCCCATTAAGGAAGCCCCCTGCCCCTCTTCCTGGAAGAGTCCTCGCTGCTGCAAGCCCTTCCCCCATCACGGTGCGAGGAGATACCCTCCCCCTGAAGAGTCCCCTGTCCCCCAACTCTGAAAAGAAGGTCCGTCCCCTTCCCTTCCCTCCCCTTCCGGCGTCTCGCGTGGACACCAAGCGGGTAACGGTCACCGGCGGCCAATTTTCCCGCGCGCGGGCGCGGCCTCCCCGACTAGCCCCCGCGCGTGCGCGCGCCGTCCGGTCGCAATCTGCGGCGCGCGCTCCCCTCCCGCGTCCCCACTTAGCCCCGTGCCCGCCGCGTTCCGAGGCACGCGCCCCCTCCCCTCAGCCCCGCCCAGCCCCGCGCGCCAGCCCCGCGCGCCCCGAGCCCCAGCCTTTCGGCGCCGAGCTTCCGGCTCCCGGCCCCGTGGCCTCGGACGCCGGGGCCCCGAGCCCGCGACGCCACCCCTCCAGCCCACCCGGCCCGGCCAGCGGGCCCGCGTCGCTGCCGCCACTGCTTCACCTTTTAAATTTTCCGCCATCTTTCCCCACGGCTAACGACATTCGGGCCTAACCGGCCTCGCGAGAAGAGAGCTCGCGCGGGCGTGGCCGAGAACGCGCAGCCTATTGGCCGCGCCGCGCCGCGAGCAGCGCCAGCGCGGACCAACCGGCGAGCCGTGACCGGACCCCTCCCCGCCACCCGGCTCGGTCCAGAAGGCGGGTGCTCGCCGGCGCTTTCCCAGAGTGCGTCTGGGCGGCGGCGGCGGCGGTGGCTGCAGAGGTTGCCGGAGGCCCTGCCCGTACGCCGGTCTGTCTGTCACGCTGTCAGCCAATCACGTTGTCAGCCAGCCGCACGGGGGGATTCTCCGTCCTGTCAGACCCCCAATTACCGCCGTCAGTCAGTCCTTCACCACATTTTTAACCCTAAGCAGGCCGTGACTCCCCAGGTGGACTACCGCCACACACAGCTGCTCAGGCTGTCACCCAACTCAAATCAGACAATGGGTCACTCACCACGACCACTGCCTCATCAGACCCCTGCCCCCCCTATTCACGCTGTTCGTCTGTCAATAGCAGCATCCACTCGTGCCCTGGGGCCAGCTGCGAGACCCTCAAGGCAGACATACGATGCTGACAACAGCTACGCTGCACATCAGCCGGCATGTCATTCCCTTATCCTATCCTTTTGTCACACCGTCAGTCGGTCCAGCAGCCAGGTTCTCCATCTACCCTGGCCCTGGGACCAGCTCTGAATCCCGAAGCAGGGGGGTGGCGGGGGGGGGGGGATCATCTCACCACCGCCCAGGAAGCCATGGCAACCAGCCGGCCCGCGGGCTGCCTGTGATTATATCAGGACAGGCTGTCATTGTCAGCATCTAATGTAACCCTGTCGTGCAGCAGTCACTCTCTCCACTGTCAGTTGATCACTCTAATTCCCTCAGGTTCCTCCCCATTCACACCACCATCAGGCAGTTATTCCCTCAGAGCAGGCAGTCAGAGCAGCTAAAGCCTCCAGGCCACCTGTCAGTGATCAGCAGTCTGTCATTTCTCATGGTCCGTCAGTCAGGATCCTCTGACCCCTGGGCCCTCTCAAGGCGGCTGTGATTCTGTCTGTGGACAGCCATGGGGTTGGACAGCTACGCTGATCTTTCAGTGGGCCAGCTGGCCTGTGACTCATTCAGTTTGCCCTTCATATCAGCCATCCAGGTAGCCATTCTCAGCATCCGACTGGCCACATGGTATGTCAAGCATGGTGTGATCTGGCCAGAGTGGACAGTCAGTTGGCAGATACAGCTGCCTATCAGGCAGCCACAGATCCGTCCATCAGTCAGCCTGAAATTCCCTCGGGGTAGATTTCCTTTACACATCGCCAGACAGCATGACATCCAGACACTCCCTCGGGGCCGGGGTGTGATTCCTAACAATAGTCAGCCATTCACAATATCCCACCACCTAGGCAGGCAGCAACAACATGGATCATCAATCAGCTAGCCTGTAAATCCCTCAGGAGCCTGTCTGCCTTCTGCATTATCAGGTCACCAGCCCCAGCCAGTCCCAGGTGGGCTGTAATTCAGTTAGATTTTCAGTAGCTCACAGTGTCAGGAAACCGCACTGTCATTTCCTCAAATTGTCCCTCTCCCTGTCGGTTCATGAGTTATGTAGTCAACCAAATGGTTATACACTTAACCAAACGGTTGTTCTGTGCCCGCCAGCCCAGCTGTGACCTGGCTGGAGAAATGGCTGATCAGGCTGAGCTTCCGGTAGCCCCTGCTTGCCATGAAACAGTTAACACTGGAAGTCTCACCATGGACCCCCCCTTATTCTCCTTTTTTTTTTTTTTTTTGTCTTTTTGCGTTTTCTAGGGCTGCACTGGTGGCATATGGAGGTTCCCAGGCTAGGGGTCCAACAGGAGCTGTAGCCGCCGGCCTTCGCCACAGACACAGCAACGCAGGATCCAAGCCGCACCTGTGACCTACACCACAGCTCACGGCAATGCCGGATCCTTAACTCACTGAGCAAGGCCACGGATCGAACCCGCAACCTCATGGTTCCTAGTGGGATTCATTAACCACTGAGCTACGATGGGAACTCCTCTCCCTTATTCTTTCTAGAACAGAGTCAGATGCTGGCCTTCACACACCCCCCATCTTTCCAGGCACACAGGACCCTTCCACTCCCAGGAGTCAAGGAGGCCTGTCCAACCCACAAAAGTGGTTTAAGACATGACCTCTTTCTACCTGAATCTGGGGGACACAAAGAGGTTTAATGGGTGTTGGGGAACATCCCTTCATCCCTTCCCCTAAAAGGATAGTGTATTGGGTAAAGGCTTGGATTCTGCAGCCCAGCTACCTAGGTTCAAGTCCAGCTCTACCGTTTATTAAAGTGTGTGATCTTAAGGCAGTTTCTTCATCTGTAAAACCTCAGATGAGTGACCTTGGGGTGGGCTTCTCCTGCTCATCTGGAACATGAATCTTTCCAGACTAGCGCCTTCTTTTTTTGGGGGGGAGGGGTGAACCCGCGGCATACGGAGGTTAATTGGAGCTACAGTGGCTGGCCTTCACCACATCCACAGCAACGCGGGATCCGAGCCCAGTCTGCGACCTACACCACGGCTCATGGCAATGCCGGATCCTTAATCCACTGAGCGAGGCCAGGGATCGAACCTGCAACCTCATGGTTCCTAGTTGGATTCATTTCCGCTGAGCCACGACGGGAACGGGAACTCCTGTGATGGGAATTCCTTTTTTTTTTTTTTTTTTTTTGGCTTTTTGCCTTTATCTAGAGCCGCACACGTGGCATAAGGAGGTTCCCAGGCTAGGGGTCTAACAGGAGCTGTAGCCGCCGGCCTTCGCCACAGCCACAGCAACGTGGGATCCCAGCCGCATCTGCAACCTTCACCACAGCTCACGGCAACGCCGGATCCTTAACCCACTGAGCAAGGCCAGGGATCGAACCCGCAACCTCATGGTTCTTAGTCCGATTCGTTAACCACTGAGCCGCGATGGGAACTCCCTGTGGTGGGAATTCTTAAGGGACAAAGCCAGCTTCCACTCCCCACACCTCCACCCCTCCACCCTCCCCTACCCCCCTAAGTTGACCTTGGATGGTTCAGAAATTCTTCCACAGGTCTTGCAGATGGAATAAGTCTGCCCTTCTTGGATCCCCCCTCACCTTTATCTTCCCCTCTCTCTTCCTCCTCTAAATAAGAAGCCTGAGATCTTGAATCCACCAAGTTGCAGGAATGGGAGGGAGTAAGTTTCTAATTACTCCCTTGGAAACAGCTTTAAACACCAGGGACAGTTTTGAATTTGCTCCCCCCGACCCTGCGGCCGCCGCCCCGCACACCCTCTTTTTCCCTGGAGAGCAAGTTCTAGAGGAGGAGGGCGACCCAGTGGGGGATTCCAGTTGGAAATAAGGTACATTTTGTTGCCCCCATTGTATAGATGAAGAAACTGAGGCTCAGAGGTGAGGTATCTTGCCCGGGTTCTCTTAATAATCGAGCCTCATCGTTAAGTCTTGGCCTCTTCCATCGCCCTTGGCCAGGACTTGGGATGCACTGGGAACTGGGCACAATCGGATTTGAAAATTGAGAGGAAGAATCTTACCCATCAGGTTCCTCACGTGTGTGTTATGTGCGTGGAGAGTCGGGAAGTCCGACCATCGAGTACTCTCTTGATCTAAAATTATGCTGTTTTTTTTTTTTTTTTGCCACACCCAAGGCATGTGGAAGTTCCCAGCCCAGGGACTGAACCGGTGCCACAGCAGTGATCTGAGCCACAGCAGTGACAACACTGGATCCTTAACCTGCTGAGCCACCAGGGGACTCCTAATATGGCGTTGATTGAACATTTTTTTTAAAGATAAATAATAAACAAATACCTCCCTCACTCTTCACCACACTTAGCGTCACACCAAGCTTTTACCCACCTCAGGACTTTTGCACTGGCTGTTCCCTCTCCCTGGAATGCCTTTCCCCCAGTATTCACATAGTTGATTCCTCTCTCTTTAAGTCCACCATAACTGTCACCTCCTCCAAGTGGCTTTCTCTGAACACACTATCTTTTTTTTTTAATCTTTTTAGGGCAGCACCCATGGCATATGGAGGTTCCCAAACTAGGGGTCGAATCGGAGCTGTAGCCACTGGCCTACAGCACAGTTACAGCAACACGGGATCCGAGCCGCGTCTGCTACCTACACCACAGCTCACGGCAACACCGGATCCTTAACCCACTGAGCGAGGCCAGGGATCGAACCTGCGTCCTCATGGATGCTAGTCCCGTTCGTTAACCGCTGAGCCACGACGGGAACTCCCGAACACTCTATCTTAACGTCATTCCCCCTCAGCACATCATGGCACTTATCATGATCTGTAACTATCTTTTGTTTCTATTTAATTTCGAGTTTCTTATCCAGCTCCTGCCCTAGAATGTCAGCCTCACAAGAGCAAGAATTTTTTGTCTGCTTTTTCCCACTGCTTTATCCCCAACCCCTAAAGTAGTGCCTGGCATGAACTGGAGTTTGGCACTTGCCACCTGCCTCTATAAGGATTGCATCATAAGCTTCTGCAGCTGTTGACCCTCCATACCCCCTGGAAGGAGCTTAGGACAGAGTCCAGGAGCGAGGTGCTCTGTGCTCTGGGAAAAACTGGCAGAGCAGGAGTTCCCTTTGTGGTGCAGCAAAAATGAATCTGGCTAGTATCCATGAGGACGTAGGTTCGATCCCTGGCCTCACTCAGTGGGTCGGGGATCTGGCGTTGCCTTGAGCTGTGCTGTAGGTTGCAGATGCGCCTTGGATCTGGCGTGGCTGTGGCTGTGGCGAAGGCCGGCAACGGTAGCTCCGATTAGCCCCCTAGCCTGGGAACCTCCATATGCCGCTAGTGAGGCCTTGAAAAGCAAAAAAAAAAAAAAAAAAAAAAGAAGAAGAAGAAAAAGAAAGGCACTAAAAATCCTTCATGGTGATATCAGCTCCTGGTGACTAGTAGTAACCTTCACAAGACCAGCAGCAAACTCCAGTAACATGCAGGGTGGGGGAGGTGGTGCTGCCGGTGAACCCTGAGGGAACTCAGGAAGGAAACAAAGAATACCTGCCATCCAGCAGCCATCAGACTGCAGCCCCTCCTGACAGTGAGCCCTGGGGAAACTCAGGTTGTGGAAACACAGGATATTGACCCCAGATAGCTGAGGTGAATATCAAAGGAAAGATTTCAGGGAGCATCTTTCCATAGAAAAGCACTGAATTCCTTAACTTGAGATATCTGGTTTTCTGTTATTAGCAGTGATCTTTTGTTCCTACCATCTTCCCTTTGTTGCAAAACTTACAGATCCTAACTTCCCCCCTTGCCTCCTCTTAGCTTTTTTCTCAGCGTTATAGGAGATATTGCCTCCTGGGCTTAAGTCCTCATTTTGCTCAGAATAAAACTTAACTCTAAACATTTAGGTTGCATTTTTTTTTTTTTTTTTAGGGCCGCACCCACAGCATATGGAGGCTCCCAGGCTAGGGGTCCAACTGGAGCTACAGCTGCCGGCCTACACCACAGCCACCGCAACGCCGGATCCAAGCCATGTTTGCGACCTACACCGCAGCTCATGGCAATGCCAGATCCTTAACCCACTGAGCGAGGCCAGGGATTGAACCCTCATCCTCACGGATCCTGTCAGGTTGAGCCACGACAAGATCCACGCCGCTGAGCCAAGAGGGGAACTCCAAGGTTGCACATTTTTTTTAAGTTCACACTGGCAATAAATGTCTGTGAAAAGAAAAAAGGGCAGAAGAAAACAAAGAAATACAGGCTAAATGACCGAATGAATGAATGAATATAAAGCTAAATAAATGAAATGGGATAGATGGAAAAAAGACTCCAAATTCCCACATTTGGAATATAAATGAACTAAGATTTAAAGAAACAAAATGAGGGAGTTCTCGTCATGGCTCAGTGGTTAACGAATCCGACTAAGAACCATGAGGTTGTGGGTTCAATCCCTGGCTTTGCTCAGTGGGTTAAGGATCCTGTGTTGCCGTGAGTTGCGCTGTAGTTCA
The DNA here is from genome assembly GCA_004024745.2 of Catagonus wagneri. NCBI lineage: Eukaryota > Metazoa > Chordata > Mammalia > Artiodactyla > Tayassuidae > Catagonus > Catagonus wagneri. The sequence continues at coordinate 1,849,279 of PVHT020000193.1, forward strand.
CAGATGCGGTGGCTGTGGCTTATCTGGCAGCTGCAGCTCTGACTCAGCCCAGGAGCTTCCATATGCCACGCTGTGGCCCTAAAAAACAGAACAACACAAAAACAAATAAACAAAATAAGTTATTTTTGGCACACTGTTACATTTGGAATAGATGGGCAATGGGGTCCTGCTGTACAGCACAGGGAGCTGTGTGTGACTAGGTCTCTTTGCTGTACAACAGAAACTGAAACATTGTAAACCAACTCTACTTTATTTTTTAAAAAATCCTTGAATGGGAGAATTGAGAAATTTTGTATGAAAAGTCCCTGGCTACTGCTAGGGTGAGTGGTGGTGGTGGTGGGGTGCGGTCAGTGATAACAGCATTGGAGGGGTGAGTGGTGAAGAAACGGCGCTTGGGGGCCTGGAAGCTGAGAGTGGAAGGCGGCCAGCACAGCTGCCGGAGGCGGGGGGCGCAGGTGCCGGACAGGTGAGGGTGGCCGTGACTCAGTCGTCCCATTCATCATCCTCATCGTCATCGCCAGCCTGGTCCTCCCCTTCGTCTGGAGGGAAAGAGTGGAACTTAGGAGGGAGGGAGGTTCCTAGGGCCTGGGTGGGACTTTGGGACTCTGGGGTCCTGGGAGGGGGTCCTGAGATCTGCTTGGAAATTAAATCTGGGGTCTGTGTGTTGGATGCAGGCGGGACCCCCTCAGAGGAGGGAGAGTTAGGGGCATGACTAGGATTATCATTGAGGTCTGGGCTCTAATTGGAGATAAAGTTAATATTATTGTCAAAAACGAGTCATTAGTTGGGATATTATTGTCACACAAAGTGTTTGTGTTAACAAGGGCTTGTCACTTAATGGGGTAGATTTAAATATTAGCAAAGGTGGAGTAGATTACAATATTCTTATTTCATAGCAGGTTTTTTTATTTTATTTATTTATTTATTTTTGCTTTTCAGGGCAGCACCTGCAGCACATGGAAGTTCTCAGGCTAGGGGCTGAACTGGAGCTGTAGCTGCTGGCCTACACCACAGCTCACAGCAATCCTGTGGTGAGGTGGATCCTTAACCCACTGAGCGAGGCCGGGGATTGAACCTGCATCCTCATGGATACTAGTCGGGTTCGTTACTGCTGAGCCACAACAGGAACTCCTGTTTCATAGCAGGTTAATGTCAACTTTGTTGACACTTTAATGGGGTTAAAGACAATATCGTGGTCAAAAGATGAGCTTGTTATAATATTGTCATATAATGGATTCTTAGGAATCTTGGGAACAGACTCCGGGGTTGATGTCAGTATCGTCCAACTTGGAGTACATTATAGTATTATCACATAATAGGTTAATATTATCCTCACCTCATTGTCATATAATGACAATATTGTTGACACATTTAGGGGATTAATGTTAGTATTAATGTAAGAAGATTGGGTTAATTATAACATTATTACATAATTAATGGTGATCTTTATCATGTAACCGTCACATGGTGAGCTAATGTTAACACTGTTGAACATATGGGATTAACGTTAATATTGTGGACATCCTTTGGAGTTAATGCTGATATTATTGTCAAAGATAGAGTTCATCCTAGTACTATGACGTGATGACACTGTTACCTTTGTCAAGAAAAGAGACTGATACAGGATTCATGTTAACGCTCTCATCAACACATAGCAGGAATGTTGCTATCGATGGTGATGGTTGGGGGCGCTTTTAGGCCAACATTAGCTGGGAACCAGGGTCACTGTCCTGGCAGGGAGGGCTGTGAATGGCAGGCTCACGGGGGGGGGGGGGGGGTTCTCACCGGAGGAATGAATGGCTTTGCTTCTCTTCTGCATCACGTGCATCAGGGCCCCCACCAGCCCCTCGGAGCTCTGAGGCGGGGGCTGCAGCGCTGAGCTCTCTGGGGCCCCAGGGGTCTGCAGCAAGCAGGGTGCGGCACAGAGGGCTCAGGGTCTGTGAGAGGTGGGGGTGCTCCTCCCCGCCCCTTTGTCATTATTTCTCCTCCCACACGCCCCAGTCCCCTTCAACAAGTCTCCAAGCCCGCCTCTCGCCACCAGCCTCCCAACTTGATCACCGAACCCCCACATCCCAGGACCTCCATCACGCTCACCCCCCCTTCGGCCCCCTAATATCCTGACTTGGGCAGCGCACCCCAGCGTCCTAGAGTGCCAACCCTCCACCACGCTGGTCCTCACCTTGTTCAGCTGAATTCCCTGCCGGATTTGATCCAACAGCGCCCCCCGACCCCCGCCAGGGGCCGGGCCCCCCCCAAGCCCCAGAGAAGGAGGGGGTGGGGGAGGGATTGGGCCGTCCCCACAGATGGGTGGTGGTGGCGGTGGCGGTGGCGGCGGAGGCAGGCTCGGCCCCCCAGCTCCAGGGGGTGGAGGGGGCGGTGGTACAGAGCGTCCAGCGGCTGGAGGGGGTGGTGGCGGCGGGCCCCCTCGGCCCGGGGGTGGGGGTCCCCGGGGAATCGGTGGGGGCGGAGCACCTCCTGTGGGTACAGGGGGCAGTGGCCCAGAGCGACCCTTGTTACTCCCCACAGCAGGGGGCCGGGGGAGCTGGTTCCCTCCTCGGGATGGCGGTGGGGGCGGTGGAAGAGGCTCTGAGGGGGGAAAAAATGATACATAGCTATTACCATAGTTTTCTTCAGAGGCTCAGTTTTGCTCATTTGTAAAATGGGTATCCCAACCTACCAATTCACAATCTTTTTTTTTTTTTTTTTGCTTTTTAGGGCCACCTGGAGGTGGGGCCATATGGAGGTTCCCAGGCTAGGGGTAGCTACAGCTGCCGGCCTATACCACAGCCACAGCAAGGCGGGATCCAAGCTGCGGCTGCGACCTACACCGCAGCTGACAGTAATGCCAGATCCATAACCCACTGAGAGAGACCAGGGATGGAACCCGCAACCTCATGGAACCTAGCCAGGTTCCTTAACCCCTGAGCCACGAAGGGAACTCCCCTTTTTTTTTTTTTGTTAACTCAAAATTCTTCTTTCAGTTTTCTTTTTTTCTTTTTTTTTGGGGGGTTGAACCTGCGGCACATGGAAATTCCCAGGCTAAGGGTCAAATCGGAGCTACAGCTGCCAGCCTACGCCACAGCCACAGCAACGTGGGATCCGAGCTGCATCTGTGACCTACACCACAGCTCACAGCAACACAATCCTTAACCCACTGAGCGAGGCCAGGGATGGAACCTGAATCCTCATGGATCCTAGTTGGGTTCATTACCATGGAGCCATCGTGGGAACTCTCTCTCTCTTTTTATTTTAAATGGCCTCACCCGCAGCATAGGAAGTTCCCAGGCCAGGGGTTTAATGGGATCCGGGAGCAGGGCAACACCGATCCTTTAACCAACTACTGCAAGGCAGCAGGGCTGGGGATGGAACCTGTGCCTCTGCAGCCACCAGGGCCACTACAGTCGGGTTCTTAACCCACTGCACCACAGGGGGAAGTCTACCAACTCCCAATTCAAGCAGGATAGGGGTTTCCATGAGGAAACCTGAGTGTCTGCAATGGATCTCTCAGAAATCAGCTACTGGGGTTGAAGAAAAAGGGGGTGTCCAGAAAGGGGGGGGGCGCTCACCCTGGCGCCTCATCTCCTTCCGCACAGCTTCCATCCCGCCCTGGTTCTCAATGAAGTCATAGATAAATTTGGAAGTTTCCGCATCAGTGAGCTGGGCCTCACTGATTCCCGCCCTGGAGAACAGGCTCCGCAGATCCGGGTCCAGGTTGTTCACCTGCCCGGGAGGAAAAAGGCCGGGGCAGGGGTAGGGGAATAAGGTGGGGCGGGGAGGGCAGAGATTATCATTGCCCCCCCCCCCCAGAGAGGCAACTGAGAGGTGGGTGGGAAGGCTGGGGTCTGGGGGTGGGTTTGGAGCCGTGGAAGGGTAGGTGGGAGTCCAGTGGGGTCCAGGGGACTTTGGAGTTACTCACGTCAAATCCATTCTGGGGGTCCCACCCCACGTGGCTGACATGTCTGGGGGAGGTGAGGAGACCCTAATGAAGCCCCACTGCCCTTTCTTCCCTCCCTTCCCAGTGAAGCCCTCTTGCCCTCTCCTGCCCAGAGCGACACTGAGGAGCCAGAATGAATGAATGAGTCATAAGTGAATGAATGAGTGAGAATGGTGGTGATGGAATTAGAAGGCATCCATAGTTTGTGGTGCCCATCTGTCCACGTGTCTCTCTTTTCACCATCCATCCGACCCATCTATTTGTCATTCACATTCACCTGTCAGACCACTGATTTCTTTTTTCTTTTCTTTTCTTTTTCTTTTTTGTCTTTCTGCCTTATCTAGAGCCGCACCCGCGGCATATGGAGGTTCCCAGGCTAGGGGTCTAACAGGAGCTGTAGCCGCCGGCCTTCACCACAGCCACAGCAACGCGGGATCCGAGCCACGTCTGCAACCTACACCACAGCTCACGGCAACGCCGGATCCTTAACCCACTGAGCGAGGCCAGGGATCGAACCCGCAACCTCATGGTTCTTAGTCGGATTCATTAACCACTGAGCCACAAAGGGAACTCCCAGACCACTGATTTCTATACATTCCTCTCTCCACTCGTCTATCCGCGCACATCTATTTACCTGTTTATCCACCAATCTGGATTCACCCACACGTATCCATCCACCCATCCATCTACCCATGTGTCCATCTTTCCATCCTTTCACTCATTTGACTACCCATTCAGCCACACTGCTGCCCACTTATCCACCAAACTGTCCATTCATTCACACATCTGGCCACCTATCCATCCCCATCCAACTTCTCTGTGAGCCAGTCAGCCTATATGTATCCATCTGTCCACATACTCATCCACTCACCCATTCATCCACTTACCGACTTCCCATTTATCCATCCATTCATTCTGCAACCCACCTCCCCGTCAGTCATCCATCCATCCACCTACCCACCCATCCACTCGCCCGCCAGCCCAACTAGGGCGGGACTAGGTTGAGGCAAGTGAGGTGTTAGGGGGCGAAATTTAAGGAGGCACTCACTGTGAGTCATGAACTGTAGCTGCATGACCTGGAGAGTGATAGCCTCTATGGAGCTGGCAACCTTGGTGCCCTAGTCCCGGCCTTGCACTCACCCACCCACCCATCCATTTTCCCATCCTTCCCATCCACTTGGCTCTCCTCCTATCCACCTGCTTATCTGCTCCCCCACCCCCGGGGATCCGTGGGCCCACTGGGGAGAGGTTCTCACTTGAATCCACTGGGCGCACCAATATCAGCCTTGCTGATCTTTTTCTTCCCTGAGCGTTTCTTGTCACTGGGACCAGGCCCAGGTGTCGGGAGCCCACGGTATCGTGAATTTGTGATGTCTGGGTTCTGGATGTCCACTGTCACCAGGGACAGTGAGCTGCTTCCTGGGCCTGTGGGGAAAATAGGGTGACTGAGCCATTGACCCAACCAAGCAAAGCACAGGGGCAAGAGACTGGAAGAGAGTTGGGAGAATCTCTGTGTTTGATGGTCGTGGAGGGAGTGGATGAGGGCTCCAAGTAGGGTTTATGGAGAAAAGTGTGATTGGGTCCCACAAACCACCCACACATTCACTGATTCATTTATTTATATAGTCACTCACATTTATCACTTATGTATTGAGTCATTGATTCACTGGTTCATTGACTAATCTGTTAAATCATTCATTCATTCATTGCTTTCTCCATTGATTGAAATTTTTTTCTCACTTATAAACCCCAAGATACTTGGGGTTGTTTTTTTATTATTATTATTAAGGTATAGTTGGTTTACAAAGTTGTGCCATCCACTGCTTGCAATTTTTTTTTTTTTTTGGTCTTTTTAGGGCCGCACCCGCGGCATATGGAGGTTCCCAGGCTATGGGTCTAATAGGAGCTACAGCTTCCGGCCTATACCACAGCCACAGCAACACAGGATCTGAGCCGCATCTGTGACCTATACCACAGCTCACGGCAACACCGGATCCTTAACCCACTGAGCGAGGCCAGAGATTGAACCTGCATCCTCATGGATGCTAGTCAGATTCATTTCCGCTGAGCCATGACAGGAACTCCACTGCTTGCAATTTTATGTCACTCGTTTATTTACTGTTGAATTCATTCAGTCACTCATTCAGCCAGTCATCCATCCATCTATTCATCTATTTATCCACATACCCATTTGCCTGTATATCTATACACCCAACCTGTACGTCTATCCATATTTTCTTTTCTTTTCTTTTTTTTTTTTTTGCCTTTTGTCATTTTAGGGCTGCACTAGCAGCATATGGAGGTTCCCAGGCTAGGGGTCTAATCGGAGCTGTAGCCACTGGCCTACGCCACAGCCACAGCAACGCGGGATCCGAGCCGCGTCTGCGACCTACACCACAGCTCACGGCAACGCCGGATCCTTAACCCACTGAGCAAGGCCAGGGATCGAACCCGCAACCTCATGGTTCCTAGTCGGATTCGTTAACCACTGAGCCATGACGGGAACTCCTATCCATATTTTCATCCTTCCATCAGTTCATCCCCCTACTCAATCATGGATCCACCACCAAGGCATCTACCCACACACATCCATCCACCCACGCATTCACCCACTTATCTCTGCACCCACCCGCTTACTCATCCATCCACCCACTCCTCCACCCAACTGCCCGCCCAGAGACACAGGGAAGAATCAGCACTTACCCCCTTGGTCTCCACCTGGGTGCGGGGGCAAGGGTGGGAGCCCTCCTCTTCTCTCTGGGAAGATGGGATGGGTAGAGAGCCATTGCAACCCTGCCACAGGTTCCTGAGCCAGGCCCTTGCTACTCCTAATTGCACTAAAGGACTCACCTTCACTGGCTGGTGTGGGTGGAGGGGGTAGCTGGCGCCTGTCTGTGGAGAGACAAGTAGACTGGGAACCAGAACCACGACAGGGGCTTTTCCAGCTTCCCACTCTTGCCCTCACATCTGCTCAACCTCTTCTCCTCCCCCAAGGCCTCCTCACCTGCACTTTGCCTCTGATTCCTTTTTTGGATCTTCTCCTGCACCAGGGCCCGGAAGGCCAGGGCCTCGCCCTCGTCTGCAAAGTTCAGCCCCGCCTGGCATTCCTGCACAGGCCTGGGGGTCAGCAGCCTTCCCGGAGCCCTTCCCCCCAGCCCCGACCCCTTTCCCATCTCCTCCCTGCACCCCAACTGAGGCCCCCCGGGGGGGCGGGTAGGTGGTCACTTACATCTCCAGCGAAGGTGTGGAAGAAGGGGGTCGGGGTGGAATAGACCAGCTGTGAGTACAGCTCCTGTTCCCAGAGCAGCCGGCCGGCCTGGAGAGGCAGGGAACACACTGGCACTGAGGTGAGCCCCCCGGTGGCAGGCCTCTGTCATCTGGCCAGGGAGCATGGTATACAAATTTGGGGTCCTGGGATCTGATTTGGAGGTTTCTAGCTCAGCATCAGAGAGTTGAGGGTGTAGGTGTCTGGGGTGGATTGGGGTGCCGTATGGGAGTCAGATATTTCTGTGATTGGATTTGGGGTCCAGGGCCCTAGATGCGGGACTTGGGGACTTGAACGTGAGGATCCGGAACTCTCATTCTAGGAAACTGAGCCCATCTGCAGAATCCATCCTGAACCCCTCCTCCCTTTATGAGGGCCTTCGTTTGGGCATGTAGGGTGCCAGTATTGGGAACTGGGGTTGAGATTTGAGGTTCAGACCTATAGACTTGGGAGGTCGATTTTTGTTTTGGGGGTTAGTCAGCCAAGTTATGTGCAATCTGAGGTTTATAGAGTTATGGCTTTGGAGTTTGGTCAATATTTGATTGCCCTGGGATTTTTTTTTTTTTTTTTTGGCTAGTGTGCAGCAGCTTGATGTGGGATCTCAACTGCCAGACCAGAGATTGAACCCGAGCCGCAGCAGTGAAAGCTCTGAATCCTATCCACTAGACCACCAGGAAACTCCCAGCACTGGGATCTTGATGTGGTTCTACTGCGTCTATCTTCATGGGTTTAGGAGAACGAAGTTGGGGTTTATGCTTGGAGAGTTCAGCTTGGGGATTTGTGGAACAGATTTCTGAGCATTTGGGTGCTCAGGAATTTTCATATAGGAATTCTGGGATCCATGCTGTGGGTTTTTTTTTTTTTTGTCTTTTTGCCTTATCTAGGGCCGCACCCGCGGCATATGGAGGTTCCCAGGCTAGGGGTCTAACAGGAGCTGTAGCTGCCAGCCTTCGCCACAGCCACAGCAACACGGGATCCGAGCCGCGTCTGCAACATACACCACAGCTCACGGCAACGCCGGATCCTTAACCCACTGAGCAAGGTCAGGGATCGAACCTGCAACCTCATGGTTCTTAGTCGGATTCGTTAACCACTGAGCCACGACGGGAACTCCCATGCTGTGGTTTTAACATGACAAACTTGGTGTTCAAGACTCAATGGCATATTTAGGTTGGGGATTTATGGAACAGATTTATGACTTAGGAGCTAGGCAAAATTCAAGAGTTTTGAGTGGGGATTTTTTTTGGGGGGGGTCTTTTTAAGGGCCACATCCATGGCATGTGAAGGTTCGCAGGCTAGGGGTCGAATAAGAGCTACAGCTGCCGGCTTACACCACAGCCACAGCAACGGGGGATCCGAGCCACATCTGTTCACGGCAACGCCGGATCCTTAACCCACCAAGCAGGGCCAGGGATCGAAGTGGCACCCTCATGGATACTAGTTGGGTTCATTAGCTGCTGAGCCACGATGGAAACTCCTGAGTGGGGATTTCTGAAACCCCAAACGAGTTTCTAACAGATTTGAGGTTCACATCAAAAATATAATAGCCCTTTTTTCTGGAAGTTGTGGAACAGCTTAGACTTAGGAGGTATACTAATATTGGGAGTTATAGATCTTGACATGAAGACTCTGGGGTCAGTCATCACAGACTTAGAAAGACAAACCAGGGGTTGACATCTGGATGAAGTCTTTGGTTCTCGGGATCAGGGGTTCACTGATCTGAGGACTCAGGGTTAAGGACACAGGTATGGGTTTGCGGGTTGAAAGCTAGGTTGTCTGTCCAGCGCGGGGTGGGGGTCACCTGAAGGCCATAAAGGCGGATGAAGTAAGACTTCTGGGGGTTATCCTTCACGAAGCACACAGCCCCACAGTGTTCTTTGGTCCAGTGCTCGGCTCCAGGGGGCAGCGCCAGGTACAGCTGAACAACGGCGGTGGCCAGCGTCTGGGAGGGGAGAGCAGGACTCAGTGGAATCTGGTCGGGGCGAGGGGGGAGGTGGCGGCCAAGAGGATCTGGGAACCAGACCTGGTCCCTCCTTGGCCGTGGCTGTCCTGGCTCTGAAGGTAGAGCCGAGGCCAGAGGGAAAGCGCGTTGACGTGGGAGACCTTCCTGGGATCGGTGACCGGGGGGTAAGTGGATTCCAGGAGAGGAGATGATGGAGAGGAAGAGGAGGAAGGGAGGAGAGGAAGAAAGAGAAGGATGGGGAAGATCCGGAAGAGGCGGAGGAGAGGAAGAGGAGGAAAGGGAGACAAGGGAGGGCCAGGAGACTCCGCAGCTCACCCAGCATTTCCGTCCGAGCATCTCAAAGAGTCGCTGGTTCTCGTGGTCCTGGAGGAGAGCGGAGGCTATGTTCTGCTGAAGCCCTGGTCCTCCGCGGCCCCCAGGCCTGCCTCCCGCAGGGCCCCCACTCATGGTGCCTCCTGCCCTCGTCCTCTCCGGCTGGACTCTGAGTGCAGGGTAAGAAGAGGAACTTCCGCAGTGAGCAGGGGAACAGGAAGTGCAAAAAAAAAAGAAAGAAAGAAAGAAAAACCCACAAGGGAAACAAGTCCTCTGGGGGGCCCCTGGTTGGGCCTGGCCTCCTCCTCCTCCTCCTCCTCCCTTAGACCGGGGCCCTCCTCCATTTGACTGGTTAGACCCATCTTCTGGACCCGCTCAGGTCCTCCTCCTTTCTTTCTTACTCTCTGGGGCCCATCTCCCTCTGACTAGCTCAGACCCTCCGCCCTCTGGTTGGCTGGCAGCGAGAGCTGGGCCGCTGCGGCGCTTCTGCAGTGCAGCAAGGAGAGGTCATGGACCTCGGGGTCAGGGGGCCCTGCTTCCTTTCCAAAGCAGCCTGGGCCCAAGATCCAAGGCCCCTAGAGCTGAAGGGTTACTGTGTTAAAGCTTTTCCTTTAATTACATAGCTAGCGCCTGGGATCCTAGCCCTCTCCTGGGACCCCCCAACAGCCTAAGGGCACTCAGCTCAGCTTCCCCAACCCTACCTCTGACTCCCCGCAAAGTATTTCCTGCTTATCATCCTCCTGTTTTACGCTTTTTTAAAAATTATTTTTAAAAAATTCATCTCTTGGAGTTCCCGTCATGGCGCAGTGGTTAACGAATCCGACTAGGAACCATGAGGTTGCAGGTTCGATTCCTGGCCTTGCTCAGTGGGTTAAGGATCCGGCATTGCCATGAGCTGTGGTGTAGGTTGCAGACGCGGCTCGGATCCTGCGTTGCTGTGGCTGTGGCGTAGGCCGGCAGCTACAGCTCCTGTTAGACCCCTAGCCTGGGAACCTCCACATGCCGCGGGTGCAGCCCTAGATAAGGCAAAAAGACAAAAAAAAAGTTCTCTTTTTCTTTTTTTTGTCTTTTTTTTTAGGGCTGCACCCAAGGCACATGGATGTTCCCAGGCTACAGGCTGAATCAGAGCTGTAGCCACTGGCCCGTGCCACAGCCACAGCAACACTGGATCCTTAACCTACTGAGAGAGGCCAGGGATTGAACCTGCGTCCTCATAGATACTGGTCAGATTTGGTACCACTGAGCCACGATGGGAACTCACGCCTTTTCTTCCTTTTTAAAAAAAATCTTAATCCCCTTATTTTTAAGAAAGGAATTCTAGGAGTTCCCGCTGTGGTGCAACGGGATTGGCAGCATCTCTGGACTGCTGGGACACAGGTTCAACCCCGGCCTGGCACAGTGAGCTAAGGATTTAGGCTTGCTTCAGCTGATGCTTAGGTTGCAGCTGTAGCTGGGACCTGATTGCTGACACGGGAAATCCACAGGCCTCAGGGGTGGCCAAAAAAGAAAAAAGAAAGAAAGGCATTTTGTAGCCTATGTGAATGAGTAAACACCATCTTGTTTACTTGCCATTGCTTTTGAACTTTTGAAAAGTTTGTAATTTTTGGAGACTTGTTTTTCTCCCTATTCAACATTCTATTTGTATGTAGCACTGAACTGTGTGTGCCAAGCACTGTTCTGACCTCTTTGTAAATATTGACTTATTTAAATCCTCATAACAGCCTGGGGGACATAAGCTATTTTACCACGGTCCATTTGACAGAGGGAAACTGAGGCACAGAGTAGTTAAATGACTTCCCCAGTAGCTCCCAGCTAGTAAGTGGCAGAGCCCAGATTGCATGCCAGGAAGGCTGGGTGCAGAGTGCACACTTTCTTGGCTTTTTAGGGCCGCACCTGCAGCATATGAAAGTTCCCTGGCTAAGGAGTCAAATTGGAGCTGTAGCTGCCGGCCTACACCACAGCCACAGCAACATGGGATCCGGGATCTGTGCCACGTCTGCTACCTACACCACAGCTCTCGGCAATGCCGGATCTTTAGCTCACTAAGCAAGGCCAGGGATCGAACCCAAATCCTCATGGATACTAGTCGGGTTCATTACCACTGAGCCACAACAGGAACTCCCCATAGTATACACTTTTCATGCTCCATGCCTGCTTTGTTACTAAGATTCATATTTGCTGGTAGCAGTTGTTATTTTCAGTGATATATATAGTTACTATATATATACATATATATATATAGTTACTATACAATTTGTTTATTCATATCCTCCTGTTAACAGGTATCTGAGCTGTTTCTGGCTTTTGCTGTTGGCAGCATCACTGGCTGCTGTGTTGCTCCTATATGCATCTCTTGGTCCACATAGGCATGCACCCTCTCAGGAGGGGAATCTGGGCATGGTAGGATTTGCATAGCTCTAACTTTTTTTTTCTGCCCCTCGGCATATGGAGTTCCCCCGCCAGGGATCAGATCCGAGCCGCAGTTGTGACCTAAACCACAGCTGTGGCAATGCCAGATCCTTAACCCACTGTGGTGGGCCAGGGATCAAACATCGGTCCCAGTGCTCCCAAGATGCCACCAATCCTGTTGTGCCACAGCAGGAACTCCTGCATAAGCCCTTTAAAAATTTTTTTCTGGGAGTTCCCACTGTGGCTCAGTGTGCTCAGGACCCAACGCTGTCTCTGTGAGGATGTGGGTTTGATCCCTGGCATTGCCCAGTGGTTAAGGACCTGGTGTTGCCATGGCAACTGCAGCTCTGGTTCCACTCCTGGCTCAGGAACTTCCATATGCTGCAGGTACGGCTGTAAAAATAGAAAAAAAGCACATTTTTTTTCTTTTCGGCCACACCCATGGCATGTGGAAGGTCCCGGGCCAGGGACTGAACCTATGGCACAGCAGTGACAATGCCGGATCCTTAACCCACTGAGCCACAAGGGAACTCCAACCGCTCTAACTTTGACAGACAATCTCCCCAGATGCATGCCAGCTCGGTCCCCACGCCTCCCTGGGTCACGAAGAGGACACAAAGACCCAGAGCTCTCAGGCACACATACATCAGCTCGGCGGGGTGGAGGCAGGTTAGCATGTCTGGGGTGTGACTGGCATATTCCCAGGCACCTGAAGGGAAACAGCACAGCTCAAGGCTGGACCCACAGTCCCATCCGGAAACCTTGTATCGCCCCCACGCCTGCAGGTGCCAAGCTTCTCTCCCAAGCCTAGGCTCAAAGCCCGCTGTGGTGTGACGATTCCAACGTCCCTGCCTCCTCTCTGCTCACAACCCCGTGTCGGGTGCTCCCAAATCACCAGGCAATGGATTTCACACGTTCTGGCCTGGAGCCCCTTCCAGGTTGTTCACTGGGGTAAGGTCCTGCTTCTCCTTAGCTGGCCACTGCATTCGCTCAGGTTGACACTGTCCATTGAGCTCTCACTGTGCACCAAGCATTCCTCCAGTATCTGGCACAAACCAGACACTCAATAAATGTTTATTAGGAGTTCCCTCCACGGCTCAGTGGTTAACAAATCCGACCAGGAACCATGAAGTTGCGGGTTCAATCCCTGGCCTCGCTCAGTGGGTTAAGGATCTGGCATTGCCATGAGCTGTGGTGTAGGTTGCAGACGCGGCTTGGATCCCACGTTGCTGTGGCTGTGGTGTAGGCCGGTGGCTACAGCTACGATTAGACCCCTAGCCTGGGAACCTTCATATGCTGTGAGTGCGGCCCTACAAAAGGCAAAAGGAAAAAAAAAAAGTTTATTAAAGGAATGGATGAGAGATGAATGTCTAATTTGATTTTGCATTTTCTGATCTTTTCCTTTAAAAGTATTTTTTGGGTCTTTTTAGGGCTGCACCCACAGCATACGGAGGTTCCCAGGCTAGGGGTCAAATTGGAGCTGTAGCCACCAGCCTACACCACAGCCACAGCAACACCAGACACGAGCCGCATGTGCGTTCTGCACCACAGCTCATGGCAGCACTGGATCCTTAACCCACTGAGGGAGGCCAGGAATTGAACCTGTGTCCTCATGGATGCTAGTCAGATTCATTTCCTCGAACCACGATAGGAACTCCTTAAAATTTTTTGTTTGTCCTTTGTCATTTTAGGGCTGCACCTGTGGCATGTGGAGGTTCCCAGGTAGGGGTCCAATCAGAGCTACAGCTGCCAGTCTACGCCACAACCACAGCAAGGTGGGATCCGAGCCACATCTGCAACCTACACCACAGCTCACGGCAACTCCGGATCCTTAATCCACTGAGAGAGGCCAGGGATCGAACCCACAACCTCTTGGCTCCTAGTCAGATTCGTTTCTGGTGAGACACGATGGAAACTCCTAAAACTTTTTTAAAATTAAGGTATATTTGATTTACACTATTGTGCCAGTTTTCACTATACAGCAAAGTGACCCAGTCATCCATATGTATATTCTTTTTCTTTTTCTCACATTATCTTCCATCGTGTTCTAACACAAGAGATTGGCTAGAGTTCCCCGTCCTATACAGTAGGATCTGATCTTTTTCTAAGTGCCTCACACTTATGAACTTATTTCACACACATAGATCCCATGAAGTAAGCTCTCCTGCTGTCTCCATTTTACTGAGGTGGAAGCTGAGGCCCAGAGAAGCTTAGGTGACCTGCTTGAGGTCACAGAGCTGTCCAGTGGTGGAGCCGAGGCCAATTATATGAGAACTGGCTTCTAAACTGTTAAATACTATGTGGGGCTGAGAGAAAATTCTCCTGCTCCTTCACTGTATTTTTTTATCCCTTTTTTTTTTTTCTCTGCTCTGAGATGTGTCCCCTTTAAGTCTACGTCAGAGGGCTTTAAACCTCTGCAACATTTGCTGGTTGTTTTGTAAATTAACATTTAAAAGTTGTATATTTCCTGTTCTTATTTCTAAGGAGCAGACACCTGTATTTGCTTTTTTAAAAAAATTAAAGTATAGGAGTTTCCGTCGTGGCTCAGTGGTTAACGAATCCGACTAAGAACCATGAGGTTGCAGGTTCCATCCCTGGCCTTGCTCAGTGGGTTAAGGAGCCAGCGTTGCCATAAGCTGTGGTGTAGGTCGCAGACGCGGCTCGGATCCCACATTGCTGTGGCTGTGGCAAAGGCCAGTGGCTACAGCTCCTGTTAGACCCCTAGGCTGGGAACCTCCATATGCCGCGGGTACGGCCCTAGATAAGGCAAAAAGACAAAAAAATAAAATAAAATAAAAATAAAAAGAACGAAACCCAATGGATAAACAATGAGATTCTGCTGTATAGCCCGAGGAACTATATCTGATTGCTTGTGATGGAACATGATGGAGGATAATGTGAAAAAAAAAAAAGAATGCATATATATGTATAACTGGTTCACTTGCTGTACAACAGAAATGGACAAAACACTGTAAAGCAACTATAATTAAAAAATTAAAGAAACGGTTAAGGATCCGGCATTGCCGTGAGCTGTGGTGTAGGTCACAGATGCGGCTAGGATCCTGAGTTGCTGTGGCTGTGGCGTAGGCTGGAGAGTAGAGCTCTGATTCAACCCCTAGCCCGGGAACCTCCATCTGCCTCGGGTGCTGCCCTAAAAAAGACCAGAAAATAAATAAATAATAAAGAAAATAAATAAATAAATAAATAAATAAAAAGAACAAAATCCCTAATCCAGCTTTTCTGGTTGTTCTCAGCAGGAGAATGGATTGAAAAACTTACAAGTCAGTCCCACAACGGGGAGCAGAAGTTCTAACTCACCTTTCAGTAACCCGGTGAACACCCAGGAACCCCCGAGAACCTGAGCATATCCTATAGGTTCAGTAACCCACACCCACCCGTGTTCCCCCATTACCTCTCTTTGCCAACCCCCAGGGGGTCATCCGATGAAGAATCATTTCCTGTTTCTCTCTTGTGCTTTTTTGGCTTTATTTTGAGGGGATGTTGCTTACAAGATCCCGACTGCCATGCCCCAAGTCCTGAGTAGGTAAAAAGACACCATCGGTGATAAGACATGGGGATGTCTTCCACACTCCGGCCACTGTCACGTGATTGAGCCCGCGGAGGAGGAGGTAGGCCTGGGTAGGGTCCTACCGCTGTCCTCTAAGACCAAACCGAGGCCAAGATGGTAAAGTGTCCTTTGCCACACTGTCCTCCTCCTCTTACCTTCCCGCCCCTCGGGGCCCTCCCCACCCCTGATGGAGGGGTGCTTCCTGGGGACAAGCCTAAGGAAACAGCAGTTCCCAACCCTCTGATCCAATGCTCCCTTCTCATAAGAAACATTTGGGGAGGGTTTTTACCATCCTGGAATGACATTCATGTATGTTACAAGTTTTTTTTTTGTCTTTTTGTCTTTTTAGGGCTGCACCCGCAGCATACGGAGGTTCCCAGGTTAGGGCTTAAACCGGAGCTACAGCTGCCAGGCTACACCATAGCCACAGCAATGCAGGATCCGAGCTGCGTCTAGAGACCTACACCACAGCCATGGCAAAGCTGGATCCTTAACCCACTGAGCAAGGCCAGGGATCGAACTTGTGTCCTCATGGATACTAGCCGTCGTTCCCACAACGGGAAATCCTTTTTTTTTCTATGTTACAGGTTTTTTTGGGGTTTTTTTTGGTCTTTTTGCCTTTTCTAGGGCCGCACTCACGGCATATGGAAGTTCCCAGGCTAGGGGTCTAATAGGAGCTGTAGCTGCTGACCCACACCACAGCCACAGCAACAGGGGATCCGAGCCGCATCTGCGATCTACACCACAGCTCACGGCAACGCCAGATCCTTAACCCATTGAGCGATGCCAGGGATCGAACCCGTAACCTCATGGTTCCTTGTTGGATTCGTTAACCACTGAGCCACGACGGGAACTCCTATGTTACAGGTTTTGATGGTGTGAGGCTGTCCCCCAGCATCTCAGATCCCTGCCCATTCATTCAATGCCAAAGTATCCCCATCATTGTGATAACCAAAGTCTGCCTACCAGGAATTCCCCAAACACACTCCCAGGGCAGGCAGGAACCGGACCCCTGCCTTTTTCTTTTGGCCGCCCAGTAGCACATGGAGTTCCTGGGCCAGGGATCAGATCTGAGCCAAAGTCGCAACCTAAGCCACAGCTGCAGCAACACCAAATCCTTAACCCACTGAGCCGGGCTGGGTATTGAACCTGCGTCCTGGTGCTTCCAAGACACCTTGGATCCCGTTGTGCCACAGCGGGAACTTCTCGTTCATGGCCGTCTCCCTACCATCTAGCACAAGACCCTGCAAGCAGAGGCTCAATATATATTTGTTGAATAATCACTGTACAGTCCAGGTATCTATGCTGTGATTCAGTGCCCTCTTCCCACTAGCCTCCTCGATCCTCTCTTCAGTCCCCTGAATGGGGAATGGGACAAGGAAAACAGCTCAGTGTGCAGGGGCCAGCCCTTCCCACAGAAGTGTCTACACTGTTCACTGATGCTATGGGCAAATGTGTGCTTTAGGGACCCTCAGGAGCGGGGCTGATTTCTAGTCCTGGAGGGGATGGAGTAAGGACGGGGCGTGCACAGAAAAGCAGAGACACCTATGGACATAAGAATTGTTCAGCGGACGAGTTCCTGTTGTGGCGCAGCAAAAATGAACCCAACTAGTATCCATGAAGATGCAGGTTGTATCCCTGGCCTCGCTCAGTGGGTTAAGGATCCAGTGTTGCTGTAAGCTGTGGTGTAGGTCGCACTCGACACTCAGATCCCACATTGCTGTGGCTGTGGCGTAGGCCAGCAGCTGCAGCTTCAATTCGACCCCTAGCCTGAGAGCATTCATAGGCCTCGAGTGTGGCCCTAAAAAGCAAATACAAAACAAAACAACAGTAGATAGAACCAATTATGAAGCCTCCAGCTTTGGCTCTGGCACTTACCAGTTGTTAACCTTTAGGTGCCTCAGTTCTCTCATCCATAAAGTGGAGATAGTAATAGCAGTTAAGCCTGTTGTAAAGACTGAATGAGCTCCTTCATGTCAAGTGATTGAGGATGGTGCTTAACACGTTATAACTAGCTATCAGTTACTTGCTTTCATGAAATAGCCCAGTAAGTTGGAGATAAGTGAACCATCCTTCCTTCAGCCTAGCATTCTCACTCCTGCCCCAATCCTCTCCTCACCATCCTCCATTAGACGTTCAGCTCCAACCACTACTGATGGATGGTTAGAGACCCAGAACATAGCCACCTTCCCACTGCCTTTTCTCTAAGTTTCCTTGCTGCAAAGCAGAGATCCATTCTCTGGGCCCATCCAAGACTCCTCCAAGGCCAGACCATGTTCCTAGAGACCTCCCTGCCAAACTCGAAGTCCCACCCACCTCTCCTCTCACCTGCAGGGGAAAACACTGTGCCAGCCAGCCTTCTCCTTACCTTCTAGGCTCGTGCTGCTAACCTTGGACCAGGTGGAAGCTAAAGGTCCCCTCCTAGTCCCTACACCGCCCACAACCTCAAAGTCACCACCAACGCTCCCTAAACGGATACTCCCTATCTCCCTACCACGATCTGTAACCCCAAGTGTCTATTTCCTAGCCTGTGACAACAGAAGGGTTCACACCCGTGTGTGTATGACTCTAAGAGTTTCCACATTACGGTTTGTGTGTCCCAGGGGGCGCCCACACCCTTGACTGTGAGCCCTGGAGTGTTAACCCTGAGGCCTGGAACAGACTACTGCGGGCGGGGCGTAGGGGGTGGAGAGTGGGGGGGACGCAAAATGGAACAGTCTGCCCAGGATCGTACCACTGCGGAGAGGGTGGCCGTCTTGCAAGAAACCACCTTGTTTGTGAGGGAGGAATAAAACGACCGCCTCATTCCTTAATGGAGAAGGGAGTGTCGCAATCCTGCTTGTCCCAAGATCCCTGTACCGTCCTCCCGACCCCCAGCCGCTTCAGGGGGGTGTGCTCACTCTGTTCGCGCCCTCAGCCTCTCTCACACTGGCCATCTTAAACCACTCTCACCACCCCCTCGATTCCTTAATTTCAAAGCAGCTCCCTATGCAGGGGAGCCGGCAATTGGCTCAGGGGTGGGGAGAGCAGGGTCCGGGGCTCTGATTGGTCGATGGTCAAATTCTCGTCCCAGCTATTCTTCGAAGCGTCAGCCGTTCGGGGGAATAACACAGCCCCGCCTCCGCTCCCGCGCTCCGGGTTTCCATTGGTCACGGGTTCGGGGCATGCGTAGTGGGTGCCAGATCGGTGCGCCTGGCCACTTAAGCGGTGCTTTGGGGATTTCGTGTGGTGGGTTCGGATACCGCCTCAGAGGTTTAGATTGCTTAAGTGTGGAGGGGGTAGAAAGTAAGCTTTACTCCTGGGGGTTAGTAAGATCACATACCAGGGCGTGGCGCCTGGTGCACTGAGCCATAAAATCGTAAACTCTGTATCTATCCCACTAGGGTTTTCATGCCAGCGCCCAGTGGTACTTGCTTTCATTTATTCTGTAGTTTACTCAAAACAAAAGGTGTTCTTTGCGTTTTAGGATAACTCTCAGAAGTTACTTTAAATAAAATTACATCTTGCCACAATACGATGGGCACAGTTGGGTCAAGACTGAAAATTGCAGTGAACATCTTGTGGTCTTTAGATATGATGTAGTAAAATTATTAATTTTACCCCTGAAAAAAAAGTGGTACAAAATTTACAGCAGTTCAAAGCCCTAACAGTGAGGCCTTTGACAAAACGTATTTAAGAGAATACATACCTTACCCAGTATTCAATGTGCAAAGTGATCTAAGAACCATGAGGTTGCGGGTTCGATCCCTGGCCTTGCTCTGTGGGTTAAGGATCCGGCGTTGCCGTGAGCTGTGGTGAAGGTTGCAGACGTGGCTCGGATCCTGCATTGCTGTGGCTGTGGCAAAGGCCGGCAGCTACTGCTCCTGTTAGACCCCTAGCCTGGGAACCTCCATATGCCGCGGGTGCGGCTCTAGATAAAGGCAAAAAGACAAAAAAAAGAAAAAAGTGCAAAGTGATGATTTTGGAGCATTAGGCCTGGTCAGACGGGACAGGATTGCTGCGATTGCTGGTGTTATTTAATATACATTGCAGTGATATAGCCAATTACCTACTTTAAAAGTCTGCAATGTTTACATTTTATATGTAAACTATAAATATAGATTATATGCATTATATAAATATATAAATATCTATAAATGCATACATGATTCACAAAGATGTAGATGATATGGGGGGGGGGCCCAGTTCACTGGCCTGGGTCAGTCACATGCTGAAAGGCAGGGGACTGTTGATCATTTAACACGGTGCCCCCAATTTTTTTTTTTTGTTTTTTTTCCAGGGCCGTGCCCGTGGCATATGGAGGTTCCCAGACTAGGGGTCTAATCAGAGCTGTGGCCGCCGGCCTACACCACACTCACAGCAACGTGGGATCCAAGCCGCGTCTGCAACCTACACCACAGCTCATGGCAACGCCAGATCCTTAGCCCACTGAGCAAGCCCAGGGATCGAACCTGCAACCTCATGGTTCCTAGTCAGATTTGTTAGCCAATGAACCACGACAGGAACTCCCAACGGTGTCCCCAATTTTAGGAAGCCCGTGCCCTGAGTCTCCTGGTTTCACCAGATGGGACAAATTTCTATTAATTCACTCGGAATCTCCAAGTGTATGCCCAGCACTGCCTCCACTGCTGAAAACACAAACAGGCCTTTGTATCAGCTCTGATTCTATGAAGACTACTATTGTAAGTGTGTATATGGGCACTTGAGGTGCTGGGTAGAAAAAAAATTAGTGTGAGCACTTGGTCATCACTGAATGTTTCTGATGGTGGCTGGATTTGTAACATATATACTTCAATTTTGTGTCTACACTCAGGGCCCATAGTTGGTGAGGGTTGCATTGTTTTTATTTAGGATCTTGCCCTAATGGTTATAGTATGGTATGAACCAACATGCAATAAGCTATATAGTTTCTTTTACAGAAATACACCCCAAAGTGATACAATTAAAGAAGACAGAGAAATGGAAGAAGTATGAATTAAGGACTGAGTCTACTTGAATAAAATAAAATGATTTTTTAAACAAAAACCTTCAATAAATAGGAGTTCCCGTCGTGGCTCAGCAGAAGTGAGTCTGACTGGTATCCGTGAGGATGCAGGTTTGATCCCTGGCCTGGCTCAGTAGGTTAAGGATCCAGCGTTGCCGTGAGCTGCGGTTTAGGTCGCAGACGCGGCTCGGATCCCGCGTTGCTGTGGCTGTGGCTTAGGCCAGAGACTACAGCTCCGATTGGACCCCTAGGCTGGGAATCTCCATAATCCGAGGGTGTGGCCCTAACAAGACAAAAAAAATAAAAAGTAAAATAAAAACCCCCAATAAATATAGCTCGCATTATATGTCTGTAGTCCTTTAAATTATACATCATCATCAACCCCAATTTAGAACTTGATTATAGGCAACTTGAACAGAAAAAGAGTTGTGGTGTTTTGTTTGTTTTGGCTGTGCCCTAAACTTGTGTAAATTCCAGGGCCAGGGATTAAAGCCTTGCCACAGCAGTGACCCAAGCCTCAGCAGTGACCATGCTGTATCCTTAACCTGCTGTGCCACAAAAGAACTCCTTTTTTTTAAAATTGGTTAACTTTGGTAATTATGGGAGAACACAACATGTATATTTATAAGCTCATGATCAACAGAGCTTTCATAGAATTGATTAATAAAAATGTACACATGCAGTTCCTGCTGTGGCACAATGGGATTAGGTGTGTCTTGGGAGCCCTGAGTTGAAGGTTCAATCCCCAGCCATTGCCTCATGACTGTGGCTTGGATCTGATCCCGGGCCCGGGAACTCCATATGCTGCAGGGCGACCAAAAAAACCAGTAAAAATGTACACATGCATAGTATTAGCATAGTTTGTGTGAGTGCTGCAAGTTGGTCAGGAAGCTTTTAAAATTTATTTATTGCTAACAATGGTCTTTTAAAATCAAAGCAAAATCTTTTAAAGAAATAAAACTTCATGGGTGTTCCCTGGTGGCTCTGTGGGTTAAGGACCTGGCATTGTCACTGCTGTGTCTCAGGTTCCCTCCCTGGCAGGTAGACTTTTGCAGCTGGATGGGTTGTAGGTCACAGATGTGGCTTGGATCTGGTGTGGCTGTGGCTGTGGCTGTGGTGTAGGCTGGCAGCTGCAGCTTTGATTCGACCCCTAGCCATGGGTGTGGCCCTGAAAAAGCAAAATAAATAAATAAATAGAAAAAAAAAGAAAAATATTCATCCATTCAAAGCTTTTTTCTCCTGATTAATTAGTAATAGTCCTAGCAAAGAGAGATGAACTCCTTAATAAAGATTTTAATTATAAAATAATTATAGCAATGCAGGGTATTTGGCCATGAATGAGGCCAGTTACCAAACAGAATCTCTCCTCCCACCATAAAGCTCTGAATATCTGCTTGTGAGATCCTTGAATGTCATAGTGATTTGCGTTTCATAAAGAGTAAAAATAGATGCCAGTTTACAGTGCACTTAATGGCCAGACAGCTTCTGAGCCTCATCCCATAGATTAATTTTCCCGAAAGAAATGGACTATTTACTGAAATCAAAACACGTAAATGAAGGATTTCCTGTTGTGGCTCGGTGGCTTAAGAACCTGACTAGTATCTGTGAGGATACTGGTTTGATCCCTGGCCTCGCTCAGTGGGTTAAAGATCCTGAGTTGCCACAAGCTGCAGCGTAGGTCTCAGATGCAGCTTGGATCTTGTGTTGCTGTGGCTGTGGCTTAGGCCAGCAGCTGCAGCTCAGATTCTACCCCTAGCCTGGGAACTTCCATATGCCACAGGTGTGGCCCTAAAAAGAAAAAAAAAGATGAAGACGAGGAAGAGGACTTCCTGTTGTGGCTCAGTGGCTCAAGAAACCGACATAGTGTCCGAGAGAATGCAGGTTCGATCCCTGGCCTCCTTCAGTGGGTTAGGGATCTGGCATTGCCATGAGCAGTGTTGTAGGTCACAGATGTGGTTTGGATCCTGCATTGCTGCGGCTGTGGTGTAGGTCTGCAGCTGCAGCTCCGATCTGACCTCTAGCCTGGGAACCTCCATACACCATGGGTGTGGCCCTAAAAAGATGGGGAAAGAAGAAGAAGAAGAAGAAGAAGAAGAAGAAGAAAAAGAGGAAGAGACACCAGAGCTGTGTGCACACAGAGAAAAGGCCAAGTGAGGACACAGCGAGGAGGCAGCCATCTCTCTTTTTTTTTTTTTTCTTGTCTTTTTGCCTTTTATGTAGGCATATGGAGGTTCCCAGGCTAGGGGTCTAACAGGAGCTGTAGCCGCCGGCCTTCGCCACAGCCACAGCAACGCGGGATCTGAGCCGCATCTGCAACCTACACCACAGCTCACGGCAACGCCAGATCCTTAACCCACTGAGCAAGGCCAGGGATCGAACCCGCAACCTCATGGTTCCCAGTCGGATTCATTAACCACTGAGCCACAAAGGGAACTCCCAAAGCCACTAAGTTTTGAGTCCTTTGCTTTGCAACAGTAACTAAGCTGACACAGCATTCTTCTCTCCCTGGTCTGGGCTGAGGGAACCTGACAATAGTCCTAAAGGACAAACTTTGGGCACCCAAAGGAACAATCGTTGGTGGTGGTAAGTCATGGAGGCAGAGGAGACACTCCAGGCCCCTGGCTGAGAGTCTCCTTATGACACTCAATACTCGTCCACTTCAATTCTCCTTCCCCAAATTCAGAGTCGATAGCCTTTTCTGGGTTTTTTGTTTGTTGTTGTTTTTGTTTGAGCCATGCTGGAAGTTCCCAGAGCCAGGAATTAAAACTGAGCCACGGCAGTAACCCGAGCCACAGCAGTATCAATGCCAAGTCCTTAACCACTAGGCCACCAGGGAACTCTTGCCTTTGCTGTTTTTGAAATTGTAATAATGATTGGATATTCCAAAAACAAAAACTGAAAAAAAAAAATCTGGTTCAGTGGTAAATGAACCTGACTAGCATCCATGAGGATGTGGGTTTGATCCCTGGCCTTGCTCAGCGGGTCAAGGATCCGGTGTTGCCGTGAGCTGTGGTGTAAGTTGCAGATGCGGCTCGGATCCCGCGTTGCTGTGGCTGTGGTGTAGGCCGGCAGCTGTAGCTCCGATTAGACCCCTAGCCTGGGAACCTCCATATGCCATGGGTGTGGCCCTAAAAGGCAAAAGACAAAAAAAAAAGTTATATGTTGTGGTATTATTATTATTATTATTTTTTTTGCCTTTTGTCATTTTAGGCCGCACCCGTGGCATGTGGAGGTTCCCAGGCTAGGAGTCTAATCGGAGCTGTAGCCACTGGCCTACGCCACGGCCACAGCAACGTGGGATCTGAGCCGCGTCTGCGACCTACACCCCAGCTCACGGCAATGCCAGATCGTTAACCCGCTGAGCAAGGCCAGGGATCGAACCCACAAATCATAGTTCCTGGTCGGATTCGTTAACCACTGCACCACGACAGGAACTCCTGTTGTGGTATTATTTTTAATGTTTAAATTTTTTTGGTTTTTAGGGCCGCAGGTATAGCATATGGAAGTTCCCAGGCTCGGGGCCGAATCAGAGCTACAGCTGCCGGCCTAAGCCACAGCCACAGAAATGTGGGATCGGAGTCTTGTCTGTGACCTACACCACAGCTCACGGCAACGCCGGATCCTTAACCTACTGAGCGAGGCCGGGGATCAAACCTGCATCCTCACGGATACTAGTTGGATTGTTTCTGCTGTGCCACAATGGGAACTCCTATTTTTTTAATTTTAAATGATTATTATTTGGCATTTATTTCTGTTACTATTCCGTTCCCGTAATGTTTTGATTATCAAGTATCTATAACCAGGAGACACTATTTTAAATGTTACTGAAGTGTATAGTCTTGTCATAATATTTTGGCTCATAATAAAGATCAACTATGAATTAATTATATATTTTAACAGAAAATCTCTGTGATAATACTATAACCACCAAACAGCTGTTTATTACTATAGTCACGCATTATTTTATTTATTTATTTATTTATTTATTTTTGTCTTTTTGGCTTTTATCTAGAGCTGCACCCGCGGCATATGGAGGTTCCAAGGCTAGGGGTCTAACAGGAGCTGGAGCCGCCGGCCTTCGCCACAGACCCAGCAACGCGGGATCTGAGCCGCGTCTGCAACCTACACCACAGCTCACGGCAACGCCGGATCCTTAACCCACTGAGCAAGGCCAGGGATCGAACCCACAACCTCATGGTTCCTAGTCGGATTCGTTAACCACTGAGCCACGAAGGGAACTCCCACTCATTATTATTTTAAAGCACACAAATAAAGTGTTATGAAAAATGCAAAAATAATTGCCTGTCTATTTTTATATGTTTGCCAAGGCTATTACAGAATTTTTTCCACTGCCAAAGGTAGTTGGAATTTTTACTTGATTTCTTCCTTTTTTCTTTCTTTCTTTTTTTTTGTCATTTTTTAGGGCCGCACCCGCGGCATGTGGAGGTTCCTAGGCTAGGGGTCTAACAGGAGCTGTAGCCACTGGCCTACGCCGCAGGCACAGCAATGCAGGATCCAAGCCGCATCTGCGACCTACACCACAGCTCACGGCAACGCTGAATCCTTAACCCACTGAGCAAGGCCGGGGATCGAACCCGCAACCTCATGGTTCCTAGTCGGATTCGTTAACCACTGCGCCACGACGGGAACTCCTCTTTCTTTTTTTTCTTTTTGTTTTTAGGGGAGCACTCGGGTTATATGGAAGTTCCCAGGCTAGGGGCAGAATCAGAACAGCAGCTGCCAGCCTACACGGCAGCTCGCAGCAATGCTGGATCCTTAACCCACTGAGCGAGGCCAGGGATCCAACCCGCATCCCCACGGATAGTGGTCCGTTTCTTAACCAACTGGGCCACAATGGGGAACTCCTTTACTTGATTTCAAACCAAATCCATAATGTTAAAGTAATCTCCATCAGCAACTTGTTGGCACTGGGGAAGAGGAAATCCCTCTGTATGACCTCTGTTGAATTTTCAAAACCATTCTCTGATGCAATGTTATTAAAAAGGTCTTTGGGGAGTTCCCGTCGTGGCTCGGTGGTTAACGAATCTGACTATGAACCGTGAGGTTGTGGGTTCGATCCCTGGCCTCACTCAGTGGGTTAAGGATCCGGCGTTGCCGTGAGCTATGCTGTAGGTCGCAGACGTGGCTCGGATCTGGTGTTGTTGTGGCTGTGGCGAAGGTCGGCAGCTGAGGCTCCGATTCGACCCCTAGCCTGGGAACCTGTACATGCTGCGAGTGCGGCCCTAGAAAAAACAAAAAACAAACAATCAAAAAAAGGTCTTTTATTCCAAATGAGCATTGAATTTCATTCCATTTCCCATCTTGATTAGGCACTTTTATTATTTTTTTATTTTATTTTTTAATTAATATTTTTTTCACTTTGCAAACCCCATTTTTATTTGCATTAAAAAGCTCTAGATGAACAACCATACGATATATGCCTATTATAAGACTAGTTACCACTTAAATCTCTTTGATACAGAAATCAGAATAAATCAAGTTTTAATCCGGTCTGAAAATGTTCACGTTAAAAGTAAATAACACCAATTTGGAGATTTAATTAAAGATTAAGCACATTTAAGTACGTTTGGTTTTGGTCAACATAAAAGCTTACATGCTAACAACAGTGCCTTGGAATATTAACTCTCAACTTCCAGTCTTTAGTTTACTTAGAGTTATCCCCTGAGGTCAAGTGACATTTTTCATTCAGGAAAGTGATATCACCATAATCCCTCTAAACCTTCATTGAAATAGGAGACCAAAATACATCCCCACTTGGCAGAGGGAAAGCTGAACCACAAGGCTGAGAAACCACCAGAAACTCAGCTAACGAGTGGAAAAGCCTCCTGACAGGCGACCTTTGTATGGCCCTTCTTAGACAAACAAATGTATGTATATACTTTAAATGCACACTCACACAGACAGCTGTGTACATGATTGTGTGCGTTGTAAAACCATAGATTGGTCAGGGCCTCAAGGGGAAAAGCCTAATTATGCGGACTGATCAAAGTGAATTGGTAGGTTACACCTCAAATTCCTCTTCTCTTTTGTCTTTTTAGGGACGCCGCCACGGCATATGGAGGTTCCCAGGCTAGGGGTCTAATTCGGAGCTGTAGCCACAAGCCTACGCCACAGACACAGCATTGTGGGATCCGAGCCGCGTCTGCAACCTACACCGCAGCTCAGGGCAACGCCGGATCCTTAACCCACTGAGCAAGGCCAGGGATCGAACCCACATCCTCATGGATGCCAGTTGGGTTGGTTAACCACTGAGCCACGACAGGAACTACCCTTGAGCGTTATTGGACTGAAGCCTTTGGTTCTGGGCCACATGGACCTCTCCATAGGGAAACTCACAGCAAGGCAGCTAGCTTCATCAGAATGGGCAAGTGGTCAGGCAAGACAGTGTTTTTTGTTTCTGTTTGGTTTTTTTTTAGGGCCACACCCGCGGCATATGGAGGTTCCCAGGCTAGGGGTCTAACAGGAGCTGTAGCTGCCAGCCTTTGCCACAGCCACAGCAACGCGGAATCCGAGCCGCGTCTGTGACCTACACCACAGCTCACAGCAACGCCTGATCCTTAACCCACTGAGAGAGGCCAGGGATCGAACCCGCAACCTCATGCACCCTAGTCATGTTCCTTACCTCTGAGCCAGGATGGGAACTCGGAGGCCTCCCGTCTTAATACCGTCACTTTGGGGATTAGCGCTTTAACATGTGAATTGGGGTAGGGTGGGGACACAAACATTCAGTCCACAGGAAGTGGTACAGGCTGTTAGCTGAGGGAATTTCAATATGTTAGCTTTATTTTCTCTGAAAAGCAGGAGCTGCAGTTAATGAGGAGTTAAAAATGGAGTAGTGGGGCTTCAAAAGAAATCGTTTGGGATTATCCTTCTGGTGCATTCAAAGGGAAGCTACCCAAGATCCATAAAGGTTTGGGAAGCTGTCTGCAAATGTACACGGGGTGTTTTCTAGTCACCCCCTCTCTGTTGGTACAGAGTTGGGCATAGCCCGATCTGAAGCAGAAACTTGAGTTGAACATCGTCAACAAATTATTATTATTTTTTTGTCTTTTTTCAGAGCCGCACCCGCAGCATATGGAGGTTCCCAGGCTAGGGGTCGAATCAGAGCAGTAGCTGCCGGCCGACACCACAGCCACAGCCACAGCAACGCGGGATCCGAGCTGTGTCTGCAACCTACACCACAGCTCACAGCAATGCCAAATCATCAACCCACTGAGCGATGCCAGGGAACGAACCTGCAACTTCATGGTTCACATTTGGATTCGTTAACCACTGAGCCACGACGGGAACTCCTCGTCAAATCATTATTGCCGGTAAAACCATGATGGCAGTTCTAGTAGAAAAAGTGACTGGTTTGGATTACTTTCTAGTGGGAGAGTCCCTCCAGGCTAAAGCTCTAACTCCAAACCATACCTGTCACCACCTTTCACAATGACCTCCTAAAGGGCGTCTCTTGGCATTGCCTGGGCTAAGAAGAGATTCCTGCGGCCACCTTCTGGGAAAATGAATAACCAAACTCAATGCTTGATTGGTATTCAAGGGGAAACCATATTGGGATCTTGCTGAAGATTCATCCTTTGAATTCATTCCTTTACTTACCGTTGGACCTATTTTTTTTTTTTTTTTTTTTTTTGTCTTTTCAGGACCGCACCCACGGCATATGGAGGTTCCCAGTCTAGGGGTCCAATCGGAGCTACAGCTGCCGGCCTACGCCACAGCCACAGCAACACAGGATCTGAGCCGCGTCTGCGACCTACACCACAGCTCATGGCAACGCCGGATCCTTAACCCACTAAGCGAGGCCAGGGATCGAACCCACATCCTCGTGGATCCTAGTTGGGTTCGTTAACCGCTGAGCCACGAAGGGAACTCCTAGCTGTTGTTGTTGATCTTGAACCCCTCACGGACCTTCATGTTGGGCAGCCTCAAAGATGGATGGACCACCCCAGGCTTACCCCAAGATCCTTCTTGTTCACCCCACCTCTCCCCCACCCCTGCCCCAACCACCTCCTTCCCTGAGCAGCTCCCATGGCAATGGCTGACAGGTGGAGTGCCCTCCACCCACCCTCTTAGTACGGCTGGGGCCCCCTCCTCACCGCATATTCCTCATCACTTTGGTATATGGAGGAGCCCCTGGGCCTGCCAGGGGACCTGGTCATCCTATGGGTTTTTCTGGGGATTTTCTGGCTTCACATCACATAGTCACTCCAGCATACCCACTTTGACCCTTCACCATCTGTTCCAGTAGTCCTGCCATTTCTAGTTCACATAGCATGAAGCTTTCTCCAGGCTTCACAGATGGCAGTGAAAGTTCAAAAGTGCAAGGATCAGGAGTTCCCGTTGTGGCTCAGCGGTTAACGAATCCGACTAGGAACCATGAGGTTGTGGGTTTGATCCCTGGCCTTGCTCGGTGGGATAAGGATCCGGCGTTGCCGTGAGCTGTGGTGTAGGTTGCAGGCACAGCTCGGATCCCGCGTTGCTGTGACTGTGGTGAAGGCCAGCAGCTACAGCTCCTGTTAGACCCCTAGCCTGGGAACCTCCATATGCCACGGGTGTGGCCCTAGATAAGGCAAAAAGACAAAAAAAAAGTGCAAGGATCAAAAAAATCCTAAAAAGGTAAAAAAAAAGGGAGGGACGACAGATTAAATTCATGAGAGTAAGGATCAAAATGATATCTCATTTCTCATTTGGTCAGATGGTGATGATAAGAGTCATTTACAGTTTTTCCCCTGATGGGTAGTATAAATTAGAGGTTATACCACTAATTAAGTAGAATTATACTATTAATTAAATTTAGGACTTCTCGTTGTGGCTCAGTGGTAACAACTACTATCATGAGGTTGCGGGTTCGATCCCTGGCCTCGCTCAGTGGGTTAAGGATCCAGTGTTGCCTCAAGCTGTAGTGTAGGTCGCAGACGTGGCTTGGATCCAGCTGCAGCTCCAATTTGACCCCTAGCTGGGAACCTCCATATGCTGTGGGTGAGGCCCTAAAAAGACAAAAAAAAAAAAAAAAAAGCAAAACCTGAGCCCCAGCTCTGACCTACACTACAGCTGTGTTAATGCTGCATCCTTAACCCTGTGCCAGGGATCAAACCCATGCCACAGCAGTGACAATACCAGATCCTTAATCTGTTGCTGAGCCACCAGGGATCTCCTGCACTTAGAGGTTTTAAGTGAGTAATTTTATATGAAGAATTAAAGTAAATGATTTTCTCGATTATAATTTCTAATTATTCTAAACTTTGCAAAAGAATATGTTGACTTTCCAATCAGAGTGAACACTACCTTTTAATCTATAAAAGCATAAAGAGATTGCAGACACTTTGCAAATAACTATATGGGACATTGTTATAATATGAGGGTAAATGATGATAATACTGGCTACGTTTCTAGCAAATTAGGTTGAGATTTGAAATTAGTGTTTCTGGAATTCCCGTCGTGGCTCAGTGGTTAACGAATCTACTAAGAACCATGAAGTTGCGGGTTCGATCCCTGGCCTTGCTCAGTGGGTTAAGGATCCGGCGTTGCTATGAGCTGTGGTGTACGTTGCAGACGCAGCTCGGATCCCGTGTTGCTGTGGCTGTGGTGAAGGCTGGTAGCTCCAGCTCCTGTTAGACCCCTAGCCTGGGAACATCCATATGCCGCAGGTGCGACCCTAGATAAGGCAAAAAGACAAAAAAAAAAAAAAAGAAATTAGTGTTTCTATATTTTTGAATCTTTCACTATAATCAAGTATTCCATTTTAATTTTAAAATTGTAAAATAGGCGTTCAGAAGTATCATTACTGAAAAACTTCATATTATATAATACAGAAGTGAAAAGGTCTGACCCAAAATGATATGTACATGTGAACTCAATTTTATAAAAATATGTTTATGTAAAGAAACACGGAAATTTAGAAACATTTAAATACTTGAAGTACAAAAATGAAGATTATGGAGTTCCCGCTGTGGCATCTCTGGAGCCCTGGGGCAGGGGTTTGGTCCCTGGCCGGGGGCACATTGGGTTAAGAGGCGCAACGTAGGTCACAACTGCAGCTGGGATCTGATCCCTGGCCCATATGCCTTGGGTGGCAAAAAAAGAAAAAAAAAATTTTTTTTTCGAAAGGAAATAAGAATGATTCCTGGGACGTTGGGTTCATGCCTGCCACTTATTTCTACCATGTAGTTCCTTCTTTTTGGAAAACCCCGCAAGCAGCGAGGATGACTTTTCTAATGAGAGAACCGTATTTCTGCAATGAAAATAAAGGCGATAGGAAGCCACGGAAGACTTGCATTCCAAAATAAACGATAAAACCACAAGCCAAACCTATGTTTCGCCTCTCCACGTAGAGAGCATGCGCGCTCCGCCCGCGCGCTCCCCGCACCCCGCCCGGTGCGTACTTTGTGTGGTACACGCTGCAGAATTGATGGGAGTCATCAGACCGGTCCTTTGAAGACTGGAGACTGGCCCCAAATAGCTCTTTCCCACTTAGCACACCTGGCCTAGCGCACTGGGTCTCCGAATCCACGGGGGAGGGGGGGGGCGATTGCTAAAACCTAAGCTGGGAGGCCCTAGCCTCAGTTTTCCCTTTCGGTGGGTCTAGGGTGGGATCCGATCCTCGCTTTGAGAACCCAGCGGCGTCTTGTCTGGGTCCGCAAACTTGAGGACACTCTGAGCCTGGAGGCCCGGGACCTAAGGGCTCCATGGCCAGGGACGTCCTCCTCCAAGGTTTTCAGCCTTCCAGTATTTCTCGACAGCTTGGGAAAATTGCGGGAATCTCAGGTGGGGTTAATTAGTGTGGATTTACAAAGCCTAGGGAGAGGAGAAATGGAATTCTAGAAATGGTGTCCGATGAGAGTTTGCAGTGTAGACCTCGAATGTATTTCAGATTCAAAGGAGACAGGCTAATAGTGCCTCCGCGAGCAGGTTTCCCGCAAACCCTAGAGCAGGCAGCTTCCTTTCCGGCAGCCATCAGGCTCGAAGGCGTTTTTTTTCAGACGCGAAAGGCGGGTGAAAAAGAGGTGGCGATGGGGGGATGGGGTGAGGGAGTGAGGGCTTCTTGGCATTTCCGGAGCAACATTGCCACCAAGAGGAAAATTTAAAAAGCCTCAAGCCACGTGGGCAAACAGAATGAAGCATCAATAAAAGAAAGGCATGCTTTGTTGAAACTGAAAATCCAGAAGTCTTGAGAGATAGCTGCAGAAGCCAAGTTGAAGAGGATCCCACGGATTGTAGATGGGACAATGGGAGCGTCAATAGGTTATCATCGGAGGTCCCGTCGTGGCTCAGTGGTTAACGAATCCGACTAGGAACCATGAGGTTGCCGGTTCGATCCCTGGTCTTGCTCAGTGGGTTAATGATCCAGCGTTGCCGTGAGCTGTGGTGTAGGTCGCAGACGCAGCTCAGATCCCGCGTTGCTGTGGCTGTGGCAAAGGCTGGCAGCTATAGGTACGATTAGACCCCATATGCCGTGGGTGCGGCCCTAGAAAAGGCAAAAAGACCAAAAAAAAAAAGCAGAGTTAGTGAGGGGAAGTTCTCCTTTATAGACATATTTGGGCTAATAAATGAAGAAGGAATGATTACAACATTGTAAAATCAGCTATACTTCAATAAAAATTTTAAAAATAAAAAAATTAAAAATTAAGAAGGAACGGAAGAATAAGAACATTCCCTTTTGGGAGTTCCCTGTGGCACAACGGTTTAAGAATCTGGTGTTGTCATCGCAGCAGCTCAGGTTGCTTCTGTGGTGTGGGTTCGTTCCATGGCCCAGGAACTTCAACGTGCTGAGGACACGGCAAAAATAAGTAAATAAATAACATTCTAACATTCTATTTTGTAACCCCTTTGTGAATAAGTGGATCCAGGTACCACGCATCAATGACTGATGACATTGCAAAAAAAGAGAGACAACCAACAGTCTGTGCCTAATTATGGGGGCACGAAGCATCTATATAAAACCATCCCAAATGTATATAAAAATTCAGGGGAATATGAAGCCTGACTGGATGTTTTATGACTTAGAATTTCTTATTTTTTTTTAGATGAGAAAACGGTATTGAGTTTAGAATTTCCCAACAGTCGTTATCTTTCAGACAGATACACATACTGACATAGTCTAGAAAAAATAATATGATGCCTGAGATTTGCTTCAAAATAACCCGAGGGGTGTGTAGTGGGTGGGATAGAGATGAAAGAAGGTTGGTCATATTTATAAACTTTGGCCAAGTTTATTAAGATTGGAGCTGAGTGATGAGGACAGAATGTTCACTTTGCTGATCTCAGAGTTCTCAACGTGGCTCAGTGGAAACGAATCTGACTAGCATCCATGAGGACACAGGTTTGATCCCTGGCCTTGCTCAGTGGGTTAAGTATCCTGCATTGCTGTGGCTGTGGCGTGGGGCTCCGATTTGACCCTTAGCCTGGGAACCTCCATATGCCAGGGGTACAGCCCTAAAAAGACAAAAAACAAACAAGAAAAACCAAAAAACAGCGTCACTTTGCTGATCTCTAGGTGTTTGTATAAGTTTCCTTTCTTTCCTTTTTTTTTGGTCTTTTTTGGGCGGAACCCACAGCATATGGAAGTTCCCAGGCTAGGAGTCAAATCAGAGCTGTAGCCACTGGCCTACGTCACAGCCACAGCAACACCAGATTGGAGGTGCATCTGCGACCTACACCACAGCTCACAGCAATACCAGATCCTTAACCCACTGAGCGAGACCAGGGATTGAACCTGCAACCTCATGGTTCCTAGTGCCACAACGGGAACTCCTGTGTAAGTTTCTAATATGCCATAATACAAAGTAAAAATAAAACTTGGTTACTGTAATTATGCCTCTTTTTTTTTTCATTTTTGGAGTTCCTGGGCCAGGGATCCGATTCAAGCCCCAGATGGGCTCTACATGCAGCCCAAGGCAAGTGCCAGATCCAAAACCCACTGTGCTGGGCCAGGGATAGAACCTGCATCCAGGCGCTGCAGAGACCCCGCCAATCCCTCTGCAGCACAGTGGGAACTACTGGAATTATGCCTTTTATAAGCACAGTGCTCTTAATTCAGAGCAAGCTTTGAACATATAACTTGTATACATACAGCTTGTGTGAAATGAGGCTTAATAAAGTTTTAGATATCCTAGTTTCATGCAATCCTGAGTCATGTCACCACCTATGAGTCATTTCCCAAATCCACAACACCTCCTTCCTGTTCAGGAAGTAGCAGTTCAATCCACATTTAGCTTTTCTTTTTCTAGTAAAGGCAGGCACGAATTCTTGTAGTATTGCATTTTATATGTACATGGAATTTTGTTTTACTCGTGGAGGTCTAGTAAACACAATCAAAGGGCCTCAACTTGTCCTGAGCCATTTCTTTCTCTCTTTTTTTTGTCTTTTTAGGGCTGCACCCACAGCATATGGAGGTTGCCAGGCTAGGGGTCCAATCGGAGCTGTAGCCGCCGGCCTATACCACAGCCACAGCAACTCAGGATCCAAGCTGTGTCTTCGACCTGCACCACAGCTCATGGCAATGCCGGATCCTTAACCCACTGAGCGAGGCCAGGGATCGAACCTGCAACCTCACGGATGCTAGTCAGATTCATTTCCACTGAGCCGCAACGGAAACTCCTGCCTGGAGCCATTTCATAGTTAATTGCACGTGTAGGAAATTCATGTTTCAACCACTTGTGAGAAACGGCACTTCTCTCAATCAGCCGTGTTAGCTGTTAGCGTTGCTTAAAACCCCTCAATGGCTCCCAGCCTCCCTGGAAGGGTGCCTTCTGCTCACACATCAGCTTCTGGGTTTTGTCAGCTGAAGTCAAGGTGGCAGGAAGGTTCTCAACACACAGGAAAAGAGCCGTTGGGACCTGGACCACAAGCACCAAATGGGACGCCCCTTCCTTCCAGGGAACAATGTGATTGGCAGCTATTTCAAGGCTTTTTTTTTTTTTTTTTTTTTTTTGTCTTTTCAGGGCTGCACCCGCGGCATATGGAGGTTCCTAGGCTAGGGGTCTAACTGGAGCTGCAGCTGCTGGCCTTCGCCACAGCCACAGCAACGCGGGATCCGAGCCGTGTCTGCAAACTACACCACAGCTCACGACAACGCCGGATCCTTAACCCACTGAACGAGGCCAGGGATTGAACCCGCAACCTCATGGTTCCTAGTTGGATTTGTTAACCACTGAGCCACGACGGGAACTCCTCAAGGCTTTTTTGAATCGGGTACCAAGCCTGTGCTGGAAAGAGCTAGCATGCGAGGCGTGAGACTATGGCCTCTGTACACGGAAGCCAAATAGAAACGTGGAGAGGAAACAGAAAAAGGAGCTTTAATTGCCAGGCGAAGAGGGGAACACAGCAGGCTAGTGCCTCAAGAACTGTGCCCCCTGCCCTGGAGCGGGTAGCGAGGAGTCTTACAGTGTTGGGGGGGGTGATTAGCTCCTGGACATTTATCCTGATTGGTGGGTGGTGAGGTCATTGGGAGTCAGCATCATCGCCCTTCTGGTTCCAACCAATCTGGGGTCTGCGCGCTTGTGGGCAGCATCCAGTTGATGTCTTCCACCCGGTGGGGGCTTCAGCACCTGCAAAGTCAGTCTCTAGTCTCGGAAGAACTGAAGGTCCTTGACTTTGTTGAATGGCTGAGTGATTATTACTATTGTCTTTTTTCTCTGTATTTTTTCACTTCTCTGATGAAATTGGTTATTTTTGCTTTTTTTTTTTTTTTTTTTTTTGCCTTTTGTCATTTTAGGGCCGCACCTGCGGCCTATGGAGGTTCCCGGGCTAGGGGTCTAATCGGAGCTACAGCCGCCGGCCCACGCCACAGCCACAGCAACGCGGGATCTGAGCCGCGTCTGTAACTTTCACCACAGCTCACGGCAACGCCAGATCCTTAACCCACTGAGCAAGGCCAGGGATTGAACTTGCAACCTCATGGTTCCTAGTTAGATTCGTTTCCGCTGCCCCACGACAGGAACTCCTATTCCCTCTATTTTTAAAAAAGAAGAAGAAGAAGAAAAGAAGAGGCACAGAGAAATAGGGAGAATGCCATGTGGCAATGGAGGCAAAAATTAAAATGATGTGTCTACAAGCTATGGCCCACCAAGGATGCTGGTAATCCACCAGAAGCTGGAAGAGATTAGAAAGGACCCTCCCTGGAGCTCCCTGGTGGCCTGGTGGTTAAGGACTCTGCATTGTCACTGCTGTGGCTCGGTTTTGATCCCTGTATCTCTGTCCCAGGAACTTAAAAAAAAAAAAAGACCTTTCCTTAAAGCCTTCAGAGGGAACAATGGCCCTGCCAACACCTTGATTTCAGATGTTTTTTTAAGGAGTGCCCATCGTGGCTCAGCGGTTAACGAACCTGACTAGTATCCATGAGGATGCAGGTTCCATCCCTGGCCTCGCTCAGTGGGTTAAGGATCTGGCGTTGCTGTGAGCTGTGCTGTAAACCGGCAACTGCAGCTCCGATTCGACCCCTCGCCTGGGAGCTTCCATATGCTGTGGTGTGGCCCTAAAAAGACCATAAGTAAACAAATAAATAAATACATAAACAAACAAAGTGAAAGGACACAAAGCACCATCCGCACAGCGAAAAAGCCACATGGGGCAAAGCGGGGAGGGAACCAGGAACGAGCCTCTAAGGCTCCTCAGAGTCCCATGGGATACGCCTAAGTCCTCCAGCAATGAACTGTGGCAACACATCTGAAACACTGTCTATAGGGAAACTCACCTGCTGTGAGAGGTCAAGATTTTTTATCAGGGACTGGTCACGTAGGCACCCTCTGGAGATCATGCACCAGAATGCCAGATACCCAGAAGGAAAGCGGTGCTCAGCATAAACACCCAGGATTTGTACAAACCAGAGGCACAGTCAGCCACTTGTCATGTAGAGAAGTGCTGGGGACCCTCCCAAAATCCGAGTTCCCAGATGCCAGCTGTATGTGTCAGGCTACCATACAAGTTATCACAGGCTGGGTGGCTTCAACAACAGAAATTTCTTTTCCCAGATCAATGTGCCACCAGGGCTGCCTTCTGGTGACGGTGAGGACTCTCTTCCTGGCTTGTAGACAGCCACCTTCTTTTTTTGTTTTGTTTTTTTGTCTTTTTAGGGCCACACCCTCGGCATATGGATGTTCCCAGGCTAGGGGTCTAATCAGAGCTGCAGCTGGCAGCCTAGGCCACAGCCATAGTAACTCAGGATCCGAGCCACGTCTTTGACCTACATCACAGCTCATGGCAATGCTGGATCCTTAACCCACTGAGCGAGGCCAGGGATCGAACCCGCATCCTCATAGATATTAGTCGGGTTCATTAACTGCTGAGCCACAACGGGAACTCCGACAGCCACCTTCTTGCTATGTCCTCACATGGTCTTTCTTCTGTGCTGCAAGGAGAGAGCCAGATCTCCTCCTCTTCACATAAGGACACTAGTCCGATTGGATCGGGGCCCCATCCTTATGAGCTCATTTAACCTTAATTACCTCCTTAAAAGCCTCATCTCCAAATCAGTCACTTTGGGGGTAGGGCTTCAACATGAATTTATGGTGGGGACATAATTCAGTCTGCAGTGCTAAGGGCCACTTTTTTTTCTTTCTGTTTTTTTAGGGCTGCACCAGGGGCATATGGTGGTTCCCAGGCTAGGGATCTAATCGGAGTTGCAGCTGCAGTCACAGCAAGGCCAGATCCGAGCAGCATCTGCAATCTCCACTGCAGCTCTTGCCAACACTGGATCCTTAATCCACTGAGCGAGGCCAGGGATCAAACCCGCATCCTCGTGGATACCACTCAGGTTCTTAACCCTCTGAGCCACAAAGGGAACTCCCAAGGGCCAACTTTGCAAGCAGACCTTTCTAAGGACAGCAGTCTTGTAACCCAGCAGGACCCCATGAGGCCTTCCCAGAGCGGACCCCCACTCATGGCCTCCACTTGCCTTTTTATCTATAGAAAATCTTTAGTCAAAGAATCAACTTAGGAGTTCCTGTCTTGGCTCAGCAGAAACAAATCTGACTAGTATCCATGAGGATGGAGGTTTGATCCCTGGCCTCCGTCAGTGCATTAACAAATTATTTTGTGAAGTCTTTTTTTTTTTTTTTTGGCCACACCTGAGGCATCTGAAAGTTCCTGAACCAGGGATCCAACGCACACCACAGCAGTAACAGTAGCTGCTGCAGTAAAGACGCCAGATCCTTAACCCGCTGAGCCGCCAGGTAACTCCTCAAGTCTCTTAAATTAAAACAGCTGTATTCTGGAGTTCCCGTCGTGGCTCAGTGGTTAACGAATCCGACTAGGAACCATGAGGTTGTAGGTTCGATCCCTGGCCTCGCTCAGTGGGTTAAGGATCCGGCGTTGCCGTGAGCTGTGGTGTAGGTCGCAGACGCGGCTCGGATCCCGCGTTGCTGTGGCTGTGGCGAAGGCCGGCGGGTACAGCTCCTGTTAGACCCCTAGCCTGGGAACCTCCATATGCCGCGGGTGCGGCCCTAGATAAAGGCAAAAAGACAAAATAAATAAATAAATAAATAAATAAATAAATAATAAAAAAAAAACAGCTGTATTCTGATTGGCGTATAGAGGTAAATGAGCACTAACGCAAAGAAAGCAGTCCTAAAATTTCAAGAAAATTAGGGAATTGATTTTTTAAAAAGTGTATATATACCACATTTAAAAGTTGAAGTACAGTCGATCTACAGTCTTATTAGTGACTCACTATTTAGGAAGTTTGGAGTTCCCATTGTGGCTCAGTGGTAACAAATCTGACTAGTGGAACAGGTTGTTTTAGCTTAAGAAACACGCAACAATGAAGAGTTGGAAGCGATGATACTTATAGATAGTTGAATTCTCTGGCGCAAGAATGACTAAGACCAGATCAAGCCAGTCAGGAAGCTAGAGCGTCGTGACCCTGGACAGACAGAGGAAGCAGCTTTAGAAATTCTAGCCTGAACTTCACTTAGGGTGGGGGGAGGAGCCTGGTGGCTTCTTTTGCTATAATTGAGTGCTAATTTCTAATCATTATTGCATCATGGTCTGAGATTATGGTCACTGGAAGTTTTTTTTTTTTTTTAAATAACTTGAGGGTTTCTTGGAGCTCCCGTCATGGCTCAGCGGAATCCGACTAGTATCTATGAGGATGCAGGTTTGATCTCTGGCCTCGCTCGGTGGGCAGTGGGTTGGGGATCCGGTGTTGCTGTGAGCTGGGGTGTAGGCCTGAGATGCAGCTTGGATCCCGTGTTGCTGTGGCTGTGGCGGAGGCTGGAAGCTGTAGCTCTGATTTGACCCCTAGCCTGGGAACCTCCACATGCCGAGGGTGTGGCCCTAAAAAGCAAATAAATAAATAAATAAATAAATAAATAAATAATAACTTGAGGGTTTCTTGTGGCTCAGTAACAGAGCAGTGCACTTTTTTTTTTTTGCCTTATGCACCCGCGGCATACGGAGGTTCCCAGGCTAGGGCTGTCTAATCGGAGTTGTAGCTGCCGGCCTACGCCACAGCCACAGCAACGCGGGATCCGAGCCGCGCCTGCAACCTATACCACAGCTCACGGCAACGCTGGATTGTTAACCCACTGAGCAAGGCCAGGGATCGAACCCACAACCTCATGGTTCCTAGTTGGATTCATTTCCACTGCGCCACGACAGGAACTTCTTGAGAGGTATTCATGGTGCAGCAGTTAACAGAGCCCCAGTTTAGGGTCAGATCAGAGAAAAAGAGATGGAACAACTGAATAAATATCTGGGTTTGAGGTCAGTCAAGTGGGGAATAGAGGAGTTCCCATTGTGGCTTAGTGGGTCATCAGGCCGACTAGTATCCATGAGGACGCAGGTTTGATCCGTGGCCTCACTTAGTGCGTGAAGGACACGGCGTTGCCGTGAGCTGTGGTGTAGGTCACAGATGCGGCTCAGATCCTGCATTGCTGTGGCTGTGGTGTAGGCCAAGCAGCTACAGCTCCGATTAGACCCCTACCCTGGGAACTTGCACATGCCATGGGTGTGGCCCTAAAAAGCAAAAAAAAAAAAAGGGTGGGGGGAGGAATAGATTCTAGAACAGTTAACAGAGCCTGGCATCTGAGCTCAAATTCTAGGAGCACTGATGTTGGAAGAAATTACTGTATGAGTTCAGTAACAGACCCACAGGGCACGGGTGACAGAGCAGCTATCAGAGGATCGGGTTTGAGGTAAAACCAGAGGGGAGCTGATGGTGGTATATTTAACAGAGGACTAGGTTTGAGGATAGGCCTGGACTGGAAGGATTTAAGTGGCTGTGCAACATAATTAGACCAGTAGATTGTTGAATTTGGAAGAGTAAACAAATCCTGGTAAAGAATCAGACAGATGGAAGAGCAAGGATAGTGGAAAGTCTTCAATTAGGAACCAGGATGATACTGAAGGTGGAATGACAATAAAAAGAGACCCTGGTTTGAGAACAGATCAGGACATTGACGTTGCAGTAGTAAACAGCGGACCAGGTCTGAGGTTAGATCAGTGGAGCATTGCTTAAGAGTTAAAATGGGAGGAATTCCCATTGTGACTCAGCGGTTAACGATCCTGACTAGTATCCATGAGGATGCAGGTTCGATCCCTGGCCTCGCTCAGTGGGTTAAGGATCCGGCATTGCTGTGAGCTGTGGTGTAGGTTGCAGACGCGGCTCGGATCCCACATTGCTGTGGCTGTGGCGAAGGCTGGTGGCTCCAGCTCCGATTTGACCCCTAGCCTGGGAACCTCCATGTGTCGCGGGTGCAGCCCTAAGAAGACCAAAAAAAAAAAGTTAGGATGGGAGTTCCCCAGTGGCTCAGTGGGTTAGGAATCTGGTGTTGTCACGGCTGTGGTTTGGGTTTATTCCCTGGCCCAGGGATTTCCACATGCAGTGAGTCCAGAAGGAAGGAAGGGAAGGAGGGCGAGAGGGAGGAAGGAAAGGGGGGGAAACAAAGAAGGGAACAGAAGGAGGAAACCCGCCCACATCATGTGTAACAACATCTGTGACCAGCCATCTTGAATCCAGTGCAATAAAGAACATGAAGAGGGAGTTCACGAAGTGGTGCAGTGGAAACAAATCCAACTAGGGACCATGAGGTTGTGGGTTCGATCCCTGGCCTTGCTCAGTGGGTTAAGGATCCAGCGTTGCTGTGAGCTATGGTGTAGGTCGCAGACACGGCTCGGATCCCGCGTTGCTGTGGCTGTGGCGAAGGCCGGCGGCTACAGCTCCTGTTAGACCCCTAGCCTGGGAACTTCCATATGCCACGGGTGTGGCCCTAAAAAGACCCCCCCCCAAAAAAAAGGGAACATGAAGAGTGTGAAGAAAATAAGAAAGAGTTAGAGAAAAATGAATTTCCCCCAAATGATCTTGCAATCCACTAACCTGAGTTGAAACCAAGCATCTTCTTGGCGCTGCATACTGTGCAGGGAAGAGTTAACAGCAGGTCTGAACCTCTCTCCTTGGAAAGGCCTGCTTCAAGGTGGGCCCTTGGATTTTGGGAAGATTCCCACCACTTGCTAATTGGTGACTTGGAGTTCCCGTTGTGGCTCAGCGGTAACAAACCCGACTAGGATCCATGAGGACACGGGTTTGATTCCTGGCCTCGCTCAGTGGGTTAAGGATCTGGCATTGCTGTGAGCTGTGGTGTGGGCTGCAGACACAGCTCGTATCCTGACTTGCTGTGGCTGCGGTGTAGGGCAGCACTGCAGCTGTAGCTCTGATTTGATCCCTAGCCTGGGAACCTCTATATGCCACGGGTACGGCCCTAAAAAAAAAGGTGGGGGGGGAAATGCTTCTGGCTGCAAGTAACCCCACTGTCCAATAATAGTGGCTTGAATGAACAAGAGGGTACGGTCCTCCACCAACAAGACTGCTGATGTTAGTTCAGCCGCTCAACAAGCCTGGGCCAGTTTGGTGTCTCTGGGGCTCTGCGGACTGACCCTGAGGTCTACACTTCCCATTGATGCCTCTGGACGTGGCAGCCTGTGGAGCTGGAGGGAAGGATGTGGCTGGAGGAAGAGCCTCTTTGATATCCTGGCAACTTTGGCATTTCCTAGTGACTCAGGTCATTGACAACGGGTTTGGGTTATTATCTATATCCATGCCTGTACCCCAAGCTTTCTGTCTTCACTCAGGGCTCCTCTCAAACACTGAACATCACTCTGTGGTCTCTGAGCTGTTCCAGGCCTTGAATTTGGGCTCTTGGTGGGCATGCAGGGAGCTAGAGGTGGTTTGGGTTTCTCTGAGGGGGAGAGAGATTCCCCACCCCACCCTCCACAACAGGAGCCACTACCCAAGCCTTGGGTGGGGGTCCACAGTTGCTCTGCACTGGCTTGGTGCTCTAAGTCCTCAACACCTCTGCTCAGTGCTTGCGAAAAACAATCAACGCACTGACAGTTGTGGGACCCAGGCAGCGGCTGCTCGAGGGTCGGGGGAGCCCAGGAGCCTCAGCCTCCTGGAGAAGCCAGCAGACTCCTGCAGACTAACAGCATGAAATCACTGTGGTAGAAGCCAACATTCCTTACCACAGCCCCTCTGCTGCCACCACCCTGGTGCAAGTCCCCATCACTGCTTGCCTCAACTACCGTGGGGTCTCCCGACCGGCCCCCTGCTTCTGCTCACCCGTCCCAGTCTATTCTCTTCACAGTGCACCCAGGGGGATCCTCTTACAACCAAGTCAGATCATGCCCCGACTCTGTTCAGAACCTTCTTATAACTCACCCCTCACGCGGCCAAAAAGTTCAAGTTCAGCCATGACCCCAAAGCCCTCCGGGATCTGGCCTGTCCAACTTCATCTCCTACCAAACCCTGATCCAGTCACACTGACCTCTACAGCGGTCCTTCTGGCACATTCTAGCCTCAGTGCCTTTGCACAGCCTTTATTCTGCCTGTAACATTCTCCTCCCTCATACATTATGGCTCCCTCTCTCATTTCCTTCGTCTTTAAATTTCACACTGTCAGAAACATCTTTCATGATCACATCAAAAAATAGCACAACCTCTCTACACCCCTCCTCCGGAAATTCTAGCCCATCCTCACTTTTTTCTCACAACACTCAACTTTTGCTGACCTGTTATCTATTTTTATCTATTCTC
Source organism: Catagonus wagneri (assembly GCA_004024745.2). Lineage (NCBI taxonomy): Eukaryota > Metazoa > Chordata > Mammalia > Artiodactyla > Tayassuidae > Catagonus > Catagonus wagneri. The sequence goes on from PVHT020000193.1 coordinate 1,891,759, forward strand.
TACCTGCCCCCACCAGAATGTAAGCCCCATGAGGGTGCTGGTTTCTGTCAGTTTAGGTCATAATTACACCCTCAGTTCCTGGCACATAGTAGGTGTCTGATAACATCTGTCCACAGTGTGACTGTGGAAAACACTTGAAGTGGTGTCTCTGACAAGGCCGACCTTGCTAAATGAGTTGTTGAATGAATGAATGAATCAAAGCGTGAACCCCATCCCATCCCATCTTGGGTCCTAGAGCTGCCCTCTGCCCCCGCAGATCTGGGAGCCAGCCATCGGCACGACCACGGGGACTTTATTTACAAACACAAGTGGGGCAGGAGGCCGGTGGAAAGGTGGACAGTGGCAGGGCTGATGTCTCCTACTTCTGCTCCCGCCTCCAGACGATGACCATGCCGCTGGCATCACTGGAAGCCAGCAGGCTCTCGTCGCAGTTGAAGCTGACGTCCAGCACAGGCGCGCTGTGGCCCTGCAGCTTGTTGACGGCGGCCTTGGCTGCTCGCTCCACGTCAAAGAAATGCACGCACATGTCCTCGCTGCCCGTCACTGTGCAGGCGAGAGGACAGGCCATCAAGAGGTGTCGCAGGGGGCAGCTGGGTGCTCTGTGTGTGAAGTCTCTGAGGTGTCGGAGGTGTTGAAGGGTTTTGATGCAAGGCGTGAGGTCCCGTGGCTGGGGGCTCTGGGGTGACCACCCCTAGATGGGAGGTCACCTGGCTGTTTTGGCTCTGTGTTCAGAGGGTCACTGAGCTCTCTGTTGTTGTTGTTGGGGGGGGGTCCTGTGTCTTAGGCTGTGAGGTTTCTGCCTGTTTGGGGGTCTACGTTCAAAGTGTGAGGGCGCGAGAACTAGAGGACCAGGCAGTCAGGGCATCCGGGTGTCGTGATATCTGAGCCAGATCAGCACCAGCCCTGGTCCCTGCCCCTCCGCAGCCACCTAGACCCCCCAACCCCATGGCACTCACCCACACAGGCCCCCTGGCGGAAGGACATGAGAGGGCAGAAGATGCTGCGGACGGGGTGCGAGCTCTGCTCAATGGGGAAGCTCCTCTTCAGCTGCAGGGTCCCCTCATTGTCCACCACCCTGAAAGCAGGAGGAGAGAGGATCGGGGGGCAGCCTCAGTCAGTCTATGTCCCCACCCCTGTACCTAAGGTCTTTTCAAGGTTCATGATTTTTTTTCTCTCTTTTAGGGCTGCACCTGAGACATATGGAGGTTCCCAGGCTAGGGGTCTAATCGGAGCTACAGCTGCCGGCCTTCGCCACAGCCACAGCAACGCGGGATCCGAGCCGCGTCTGCAACCTACACCACAGCTCACGGCAATGCCGGATCCGTAACCTACTGAGCGAGGCCAGGGATCGAACCCGCAACCTCATGGTTCCTAGTCAGATTCGTTTCTGCTGTGCCACAATGGAAACTCCGCAACCCCCTCTCTTGAAAAAAAAAAAAAAAAAAAAAAAAAGGAAGGAAAGGCGGGAAGAAAAGCAGGCCACTGCTCTAGGGGGTCTCCAGTCTATTTTATGGCTCAGTTTGTTCATCTGTAAAATGGACAGGAGAACAGCACCCGCCTCATAGGGTTGCTGCAAAGATTAAATGAGATGTTATGTATGTAGCGCTTTGAACAGGGCCTGGCCCCAGTAACTGCTACACACATGCTAGCTACTGCTATTACTACCGCTCCTGTTGGTGTCACCATCATTGCATAATTACCATTATTTGGAGACCAGACCGCCCCCTTCAATGAAAGTAACCTCCATGGCTTGGTGTGCTGGGGACACGGGGGTTCCCGTCCCCGTCTGATGGGGGCAGCAGGGCCCCCTAGCTCCAGGTGGCCCAGAGGGGAGACCCACCTGTAGAGCAGCAGCTTGTTGAGGCAAGCATTGATGAGCAGGGAGGGGTCCCGGGCCTCGCGGCTGACCCAGGAGCGGGCGGAGATGCTGGTCACGGGGCTGCCCTCATGCACCACCAGACGCTTGGCTTTGGTCAGCTTCCCTGCGGCAGCGGAGGGAGGGGAGGCAGAGGTGAGCGAAGGGGCTGGGCACCTGGAGGGTGAGAGCTCAAGCACCCACCCAGAGGCGGGCCTGGGGCCTGCCTACCTGTGGCCATGTCGAAGAGGAAGGAGAAAATGCTGCCACGGTCATCACCCGCCCAGAGGAGCCGGCCAGGGGCATCAAAGGACAGAGCGAGGACACGGCCTGTCAGCTTGCTGGAGCCACCCTTCACTTTCTTGCCCGTGGAGATGTTCATGACGTGCACGTTGTGCTTGGCATTCCCCACCTGTGGGTGAGACCCGCACGCCATCACCCTGCTCCCAGCCAGTCCCTCCTTAAGTCTGACCACAGTGGGGCTGCTGTTGATGGGACTGGCTGATCCCTAGAGGACTCTCATCACAGTGAGGCTGGGCCAACAGACTTAGAAAGTGACCCAGGCCTGTACCTCCCGAGCCAGCCCCTCTTGTAATCTGACCGGAGTACACAGCTGCTCCCAGGACTAAAGGGGCCTGCCTGCCTGGTCCTTCCAGGAGCCCTGACTACACTGGGGTGGCAGCTGCTGCTGCAGCTGAAAAGATCCCAGAGCATAGGCTCATGTGGCCAGCTGCCCCTACTCCCTGCTCAGGGCCAGGCCAGCAGCCCCTGTAGTTGGAAAACCGTAGGACCACTGCTGATGGGACTGTGACCCCTGGCCGCCGTGCGTCCCTGGGGTCTACCACAGTGAGGCCATCCCGGACCAAGAACTGCACCCCTGGTTCTGCCCTCTTGCCCTCTGAGTCTGAGCAGCAGGAGGGCTGAGGCCATAGATTAGAGGGGACTCCCTCATTCTGATCCCTAGGGACAGCCCTCCCAGGCTCGCGGCCCGCCCTCGGCAAGGAGGCGCCCTGGGGCCTGACCACAGTGAGGTTGTTGTTGACTGGCTGGAAGGTGCAGCAGAGCAGTTCAGCACCATCGGGGTCAGGGATCTCCCGGATGCAGCGGCCGTCCTCAGAGGCCCAGATGCGCATGGTGGCATCGAGCGAGGTGGACACGAGGATGTCATTGGAGAGGGACCAGGCGAAGTCAGAGACACCACGCGTGTGGCCCCGTAGCACGCGGAGCACGGCGGGCGGGGCGGGCACCAGCTGGCACAGCGAGATGCTACCATCCAGAGAGCAGCAGGCCAGGCGGTGCCGGTCGTCGTTGGCGAAGCGCACCCTTGGGACTGCAAGGCCAAGGGACCATTTGTGAGAGCGGGTTAAGCTCACCGGTGCTTTCATTTACCGGAGGTTCTGATGTGTGAGCTGGGGGGCAGGACCCACCGCACCGAGCACAGTGGCCTCAGCAAAGGGCATTCCTTGGCTAAGAAAGGGAGCTGGAATCCCAGAAGGCCCTATGCCTAAAGCTCCCTAAATCTTAGCAGAAACTTCATGGACGGCAAATGATTTCTGAAATGTGAAAAGGCTTCTACATCTCAGTAAGTGCTTTACAATTACCAAGGTCTTGGCGGTTTGCAAAACTCACTCTGCCCTTTGCAAGGTTTTAAGCTCATCCAAGTGACTCATGACCCCAGAAGCTTCTGTAAAGTGCTTTTAGTTTTTTTTAATTAATTATTTTTTTTTTGCTTTTTAGGGCCACACCTGCAGCATATGGAAGTTCCCAGGTTAGGGGTCGAATCGGAGCTATAGCTGCCAGCCTACACCACAGCCACAGCAATGCAGGATCTGAGCTGCGTCTGCGACCTACACCACAGCTCACCGTGGCAACGCCGGATCCTTAACCCACCGAGCGAAGCCAGGAATCGAACCCTCATCCTCATGGATCTTAGTCGGGTTCGTTAAACACTGAGCCATGAATGGAATTCCCAAAGTGCTCTTTTTAAGCTGCTGAGCCCCTCTATGGTAGACAAAGCAGCCTAGACTTTGCAGATCACTCTGCTGAGGGCTTTTAGGTTTGAAGAATGGCACTTCCTTCATTGGAGATGGGCCCAAGACTGAATTCCAGAAAAGGATGCACCAGGCGGCTCTCAGAGTTTGCGCAACTGTGTAGTGATGGGACCTGCCGCCCACTGGCTCACCTGCCTCATCCACATGTTGGTCAAAAACATGGTACATGCCCGCAAAGGCATAGTTCTCGCTCAGCGATGTGTCCCCGGCCATGGCTCGACTTGCTTCTGCCGCTGATGTGGGCACCACGCTGCCGGGGGGCCTAGGCCCCAAGAGGAGGGAGGGGTGAGAGGAGGGAGGAACTAGCATTTGGCCCGCCGTTGACCCGTGGCCCCTCTCCTCCTCACAAACCCCCGCCCTCTACTGCCCCTGGTACACACCTGTCCTCATAGACAGCACGGTTCATCTGTGCTTGCAGCTGGTAGGAGCCTCGGCTGACAGAACGGCGGTGCCCACGGGCCCCCAGAGCCCGGGGGTCATCCTCGAAGTCCTGCAAACAGAGAGTCAGGGAGGGCACACCTTGAAGACAGCCCTCAAAAACCTAGAAGATCTCGGAGTTCCCGTCGTGGCGCAGTGGTTAACGAATCCGACTAGGAACCATGAGGTTGCGGGTTCGGTCCCTGCCCTTGCTCAGTGGGTTAACGATCCGGCGTTGCCGTGAGCTGTGGTGTAGGTCGCAGATGCGGCTCGGATCCTGCGTTGCTGTGGCCGCGGCGTAGGCCAGTGGCTACAGCTCCGATAAGACCCCTAGC